>CM028684.1:1200000-1647500 GCA_016760335.1 Gastrodia elata | reverse complement strand
TAGGTTTTATATGAAGCTACAAACAATCCACAAAGTGCCCTAAACATCCTTAGAACACATCACCCTGTGTTGGAATTTCCGCAAGCACCTAAGTGTGCCCGAGCGCCTGCCTCATTGCTTGCTAGGGTGCCTAGGGCCCTCCTCACTGCTTGCTGGGGCGCCGAGCATCAGGCTTGTTGTATGTAACTACTTATGGACCCCAGGGGCGCGCCCAGGTGCCTGGCTTGCTGTTACTGGGGCATCTAGGTGCCAAGCTCACTATAAAGGACCCACTTAAGTAGTATTAAACAGAACTCTTAAACCTCGATACGCCTTTTCAGATAACGGTAGAGTTCCTGATAAGAACTCTAAAGTTAAGTGTACTTGGGTCAGAGCACTCCTATTTGATAGGAAGTTATATTCTAAGAACAAAACCATGATCAGCCCAGGATGGGTGACCTGCCCAGAACAATCTAAATGTTATATTTATGGAGACTCGTGCAGCCCAAAGTGGTGCAAAGAATTTGGGTGCACCTGACTGCAGCACGTACAAGAGTGGTGAAGCATCAAGTGGAATGGAATGGCTTTGGAGTGGACCATGGGTTAGTTGAGGAGCTTGGAGTAATTTGGGTCAACCACAAATCAATTGGATTCAAATTGGACTTGAATAAGAGCAAGTGATCCTAAAGGGTGCTGAAGAAACTAGAGTGGGAAGAGGAGCTAGCGCTTGGCGCACCCAAGCGCTAGAACATTGTTCATTAGCCAAGGCTTGGGCACTTGGGGGCGTCAAAGAACTGAGGAATGTTCCTGGAATCAGCATAATATGAGTCTTGGGCGCTTATGTGTGCCCAAGCGTTGGAGTCATTAAACTTATTCGACGAATCAAGACCTGAGTGATTGAGATCTTGAGTGCGCCTAAGCATCAACACTTCCTTAGATAAAGAAGTCAGAGACAAGACCTGAGAGCTTGGATGTGCCCAAGTATCAGCAGTCAATCCAAGTAGAAAGCCAAACAGAGGCTTGGGCACTTCGAAGCGCTTAAATGCTATATGCATTTCCAGTCAGTTGAAGGAATCAAGGATTCGGGCACTTGGCCCCACCCAAACACCAAGCAGCAAATGTAAAATCCTGAAACCAATTTGGCATGTGGGAAGACGATATATATTAGGCACGTGGCTTGTCTAGGAAGGCATGGTTGATACGTAACAAATATTCAAAGACCACATGGAGTGTTTGGGGCCTATTTGTAGGGATATAAATACCTAAGATGCTTAGGGTTTCTATTTGATGTTAGGTTGTGTGTATGGTGGCTAGCGGATGGTGCTATGAAGGTTGAGTGCTGCGTGGAAAAAGTTGTGAGTGGACTGAAAAGGCTGAGAGTTCCTAAAGAAAGTGAGATCTCTCTTGCAAATTGTTTTTTGAATCATAGTTAATGTATTCATGGTATGGCTCCGTGATTTACCCATGTTCTTGAGGTATCAACATAAAAATCTCTGTGAGCCAATGTGAGGATGTGTATTTCTCCTGTTTTTTTACTATTTATTTTGCATTTTGCTATGTGAGGAAGCCGAAGGATCCCTCGGTGCTTCTACAACATCCTTGTCTGAGCTTGACGAGGTGAACTCAACAGCATGGTTGAGAAGAACCACGACTAATATGAGGAAGCTTACGTATAAAATATAGAATAATGTGAACAACTTTTCTTTTGGATTCTTCGTCCAGTAGTCTGGAACGTGGGTGAAGCTCCGAACTCCTTCCGCTTCGCTGCGTTTGTTGCCTCGCGTTGTTTAGCTTCCTCTGTGTAAAATTGAATTATGGTTGAATTGACCGTAAAAGTTTTACTGCGATAGTATTTATACCATTGTAAAACTTTTACACCTATATTTTGCTTTTCACCGAAATTATTGTATGTCAAACGCCTGTAATCCTAAATTCCCTGAAAATATTTTACTTTATACCTACTTTCAGCATGTCAAACAACCCCTTAGTGTTTTCTAGATGATAGCAATGATATTTACCAACTTTGATCATTTATAATTTATCTCAATGTGAAGTTTAGACTCAAAGAATAATCAAATTTTATGCTTGCATTTGTTTGATATTTTAATTAGAAGCTTTGATAAATTAATTCCAACTTATTAATTTAATGAATCAACAAATTTATAGATATTATAATTAAATAAAAAATAATAAATTAGTAACTTAAGCTTTTAATATTATTTCATTAATATTAGTTATTAATTAATTATTAATTAGTATTACTAATTTAATCAATGATTTCATCAATATTATTAATTTTTTTAAATTAATATTATCAAATAATTATTAATTTTTAAATATTAATAATTTAACTTGATTTTTAAATTAATTTTGTGGGGACCCAATGCCGGGTTAGCGGGAGCTAATCCAGCACCGGTTTTGGGACAAATCCCTTAGCCATAAGATCATATTGAGTGATTTAAAAGATAAAATATGTAGACATCGCATAACTCATTTATTCATTAATTCACAAGTTTTGATTACAAAGGTCAAAATAAAAATTACAAATTTTAAACAGAGTAAAAAAAAGGTAAATCAGTAGGTAGCAGTATCAAAACTGTTTGATTCTTAGCATCTTTCATCTAGGACCAACTCCTGATCTGAGCACATTTCAAAAGTGTTGGCATTTGAATACCAGTTAGTTGTGAAATTAAGTATTAATAGATGTCAATTTTACAATTGTTAAATAATAAGCAAAATAATCAATAATTTGACAAGAAATAAGATGTACAAATTTATCCTTATAAACTAATTTCAATTGCACTGAAACTTTTGTATAAAAATAATTGCAGTCACAAAAATAAATATAAAATTTTAACATTTAATATCTGGAGCAAAATATGATTTTATTGGGCAAGTACAAAATCGAGGAAAAGGGAAATTCTATTTTGTTTTACATATATCCCAATTTCTCTTTATATCTGCCCTCTCAAAGGCTTATCAGTATAGGCTTCTTATAACCCCCAATGTCGGACAACCCCATCATAACAGTTGTCTGATCAGACTAAAAATAGATCAACAGTGAACCCATGCTACTCAGTTATCCAAACTTTTTGATATATCATTTTATGTGACTTTTAAAAGCACTTTTATCAAATTTGTGCGATGCTGAGCAAAAAAACATATTAAACAAGAGTAATAAAAAGACATCTAGTACATTTTTCTTTAAGTTTCAAAAGTATAATTGTTGATTGAATCTGCGTAAATTCTTGATATTTTAAATTAGCCTTTATAACAATACTTAGAGATTTATAAAAATAAAGTAGTATAATTTTTTATGTAAATATTCACTTTCTCCTTTTCTATTATTTTCTTTCACTCTCACTTCTTGATAGAAGACAAAATTTTAAGTTATTAAGGGTAGCAATAATATTTATAATGGCATCATTATTATAATTATTTAATAATAATAATGATAATAATAATATATGAAAAAAAGACAGAAATAAATAATTGAAATGAAATTGATAAAATAGAAATAACAGTCATAATATAATATTTGTATTGCTATCATTATTTTTCAATGATAACAATAATGATGCTAATGATATTTTAGAGATAAAATAATTATTATTACAAAAAAAAGAAAAAAATAATAATAAACAAATGTAAAAATTTTCTCCTCTTTTCTGCCCCTTTTTCTTCTTTCTCTCACCTAGGGTTAGGGTTGCCGAGAGATGGAAGGAGGCTGGATGTGGCTGAAGGGGGCCGGAGTGGCGTGGCCGGAGGCTGCTAGCTGGCTGGCTAGCTGAGGGCTGAGGGCTGAGGGCTATCTATTTTGGGAAGAAGGGAGGGATATTTAAAGAAAGTAGGGAAGGTGAGGGAGGGGGGTGGTCGGCCCACTGGACGGCCGGCTGGCCGCCGACCAGGGCGATGCGCGTGCGACTCCGTCTGCGCCTGTGTCTCCGCCTGGCAGCGTCTAGCAGGCTCTGTCGAGCGACAGAGCCTGCTCGGTCGAGGGGGGGAGGGGCGAGAACAGAGAAATGGTGAAGGGAAACGGACAGAGAGAAAAAAAAATAGTTAATTTCAATTAAATTTTTTGCATTTTTCCGTCGTTCGACTTCCAAAAATAACGAAACTTGGCACAGAGATATGTTACGATCAGGCGAACACCCTCGCGCCAAAAGTTTTCAATTCGATGCAATATTTTATTTTATATTATTTTCTGGAGTTTGAAACTTCAAAAATTAATCACGATCGAACTAGAGCTCCGAATTTGATAAAACTTTTAGCATAGCCTTTAAATAATATACTTAACCCAATGACATAAAAATTGATGAATTTAAACTTGTATTTAATTTTCTCTATTTATTGAATTTAAAAAAATTCAGAAATTAAAACAAAAATCGATGAGTTTTCGTTATTTGGTTTTCTCCCAAACTAGGGCATTTTGATTTAAAAATTATTTCTATCCAATGGTATTTTTGTTTGCCCTAATTTAAAGTTCCCCGGGATCCTGATTTCTGAGTCGGGATTTGACCTAATTTTGCGAAGCAAACTCCCCTACCTAAAAACGATGTCGTCCTCGACATCACATAAACAAAACTTAATTATGGGTGAGATTAATAGCTGATACTACGTCGTTGTCTCGTGCTAAGACTGGTGTGAGCGTGTAAATCCTTGTGGGAACAGGATTACGAAGTGCGGGTTCTCTCTTTTGATTGGGTGTCGGTGAAGTTGGTGGCCTTGGGGTTTGCTGGTTCTAGGGCATCTCCTCTTGTTTGGGCACGGAACGAGGTTACAATGATTGTTGTGTTTGTGCCTCTTTTAATGGTTACTTCGTCTATCATTCTCACGGATCGACATTCCCGAATTTGGTGGCCGGGCTTGCCGCACAGAAAACACCTTTTACCGCCATTGTAGCACTTGTTGTAGAGATGAGGTCTCCAACAATCTCCTTTTATTCCTTGCCCGGGATTCTTAGAAGTTAGCTGGAAGATTTTAGCAGATTGGTTGGGTTGTTGTCTTTTGAAAGTCTCTTGGCCCTCTGTGGAATGATCCTGCCTCTTCCCATATCCTGTGTGATTAGAAAGCTTGCTATTTTCTTCATGTTTCATGATTAATGCACATTCTAAAAGTTCAGAGAAACAAGTATGCCTAAATTGAAGCAAGCTCCATCGGAAGGTGTCCTTCATCCCTGGTAAAAAATTGTTGCACCTTGCTTTCTCTGTGCTTGTCAAGTTCTGAGCGTACCTTGACATTCTCGTGAACTCGGCCTCATACTTGGCCACAGAGTTGCTACCCTAAACTAATTTCATGAATTGGTTTTCCATGATGTTTTGAGCAGCTTGTGGGACATATTTGATTTGGAATACTTCACAGAATGCTCCCCAACTTGTATTCTCTAATTATATGCAAGTGAAATCAAAGCTGGAGACGGATTCCCACCATCGGTTAGCTTCACCCTTAAATAGGTAGCGAGTCACTTTCACCGTCTTTTCATCTGGAGACTCCATACTTTCTAATGTCTTCTCTATCTCTCTTAGCCAGTCTTCAGCCTCCATAGGGAAAGTAATCCTATGAAATACTGGTGGAATTAGTTTGAGAAAAGATTGGAGAGTTCCATCAAAACAATGCTTTTGGGGTGATTGAACGGTGATAGGGTTGCTTTCTTTTGGTTAATTAGGAACTCGAGAACGGATTCCATGAAGCGATCATTGGTACTTTTTGGAACCCCCATTGATATAGGTACCTTGATTGGGGTTTCTGTTGGGGTGCTCATAAATCCTTCGCCTGAATTCATCTTTTTGCCTAAAGGTTGAAAGCTAAAATTATATAGGTTTATGTTATGCTTCTCTCTTCTCAAAATGAATTATGATTTGACATTTATATATTATCTCTTAAATTTACATTCTATCCTGCTTTGATATCAACTGTGGGGAGCCGATGCCAGGTTAGCGGGAGCTAATCCAGCACTGATTTTGGGGTAAGTCCCATAGCCGCAAGATCATATTGAGTGATTTAAAATATAAAATATGTAGACATCAAACATAACTCATTTATTCATTAATTCACAAGTTTTGATTACAAAGGTCAAAATAAAAGTTACAAACTTTAAACAAAGTAAAAAAATAACGATAAATCAGCAGGTAGCAGTATTAGCGCTACTTGGTTCTTAGCACCTTTCCTCTAGGGCAAGCTCCTGATCTAGGCACGTTTCAAAAGCGCGGACAATTGAATACCAATTAGTTGTGAAACTAAGTACTGATAGATGTCAACTTTGCAATTGTTAAATAATAAGCAAAATAATCAATAATTTGACAAGAAATAAGATGTACAAATATCCCTACAGATCGATTTCAATTGCACTGAAACTTTAGCAAAAAAATAATTGCACTCACAAAAAAAAATATAAAATTTTAGCATTTGATATCTGGCGCAAAACATGATTTTGTTGGGAAAGTACAAGTTCGAGGAAAATGGAGGTTCTATTTTGTGTTACATATCCCAACTTCCGTCTATACCTGCCCCCTCAAAGGCTTATCAGTATAGGCTCCTTATGACTCCCAATATCGGATAGCCCCATCCTAGCAGTTGTCTGATCAGACTAAAAATAGATCAACAGTGAACCCGTGTTACTCAATCATCCAAATTTTTTCATATATCATTTTATGTGACTTTTAAAAGCACTTTTATCAAATTTATGTAATACTGAGCAGAAAAGCATATTAAACAAGAGTAATAAAAAGACATCTAGTACATTTTCTTTAAATTTCAAAAGTACAACAATTGATTAAATCTGCATAAGTTGTTGATATTTTAAATTAGCCTTTATAATCAATACTTAGAGATTTATGAAAATAAACTAGTAATATTTTTTAATGAACATTCACTTTCTTTTTTATTCTGTTTTTCTTTCTCTCTTTTGATAGAAGACAGAACTCCACCAGAAATTACTCTTGGTAGGAAAACAAACGCCAAGTCTTTTAAGTTACTGATGGTAGCAATAATATTTATAATAGCGTTATTATTATCATTATTTACTAATAATAATGATAATAATAATGTACAAAAGAAAAAGACTTTAAAAAATGATAAATGAAATTGACAAAATAGAAATAGTAGTCATAATATAATATTTGTACTATCATCATTATTGTTTAATGACAATAATAATGATGCTAATGACATTTTAAGGATAAAATAATTATTACTATTAAAAAAATAAAAAATTAAAAATAATATAATATAATAAAAGAAAATGCAAAATTTTTCTCCTCTGTTCTTCCCCTTTTCTTCCTCCTCTCACCGAGGGAGGCTAGACGTGGCTAAAGGGGGCCGGAGGGGATGGCCGGAGTGGGGTGGCCGGACGGCTGGCTGAAGGCTGCTGGTTGGCTGGCGGTTTTGGGAAGAAGGGAAGGATATTTATAGAGAGGAGGGAAGGTGAGGGAGGGGTGGCCAGTCAACTGGTCGGCACGTCAGCCGCCGACCGGGCGCCGACCAGGGCGGCGCACGAGGGGCTCCGTTTGTGCTTGTGTCTCCGCCTGGTAGTGTCTAGCAGGCTCTGACGAGCGACAGAGCCTGCTCGGTCAGGGGGGGCGGGAAACAAAGAAACGGGAAAGGGAAACAGACAGAGAAATAAAAATAATTAATTTCAGTTAAACTTTTGCATTTTTCCATCGTTCGACTTCCAAAAATAACGAAACTTGACACAGAGGTGTGTTACGATGAGACAAACACCCTCGCGCCAAAAAATTTTGATTCGGAGCAATTTTTTTATTTTACATTAATTTCTGAAGTTTGAAATTTAAAAAATTAATCACGATTGAATCGGGGCTCCGAATTTAATGAAACTTTTAGCGCAGTCTTTAAATAATATACTTAACCCAATTATACAAAAATCAATAAATTTGAACTTGTATTTAATTTTCTCTATTTATTGAATTTAAAAAAATCAAAAATTAAAGCAGGAGTTTCCATTATTCGAATTTCTCCCAAACTAAGGCATTTTGATCTAAAAACTATTTCTATCCAATGGTAATTGATTTGCCTAATTTGAAGTTCCCCGAGTTCCTAATTTCTGAGTCGGGATTTAACTTAATTTTGCAAAGTAACGATATTGGGTCGATACAAATTTAGAGGTAAGTAATTCCCCATCCTTAGACTAGATTGCATGTTAAATCTGGTAGCAACTCTCATATGTTCTCAAAGATTGATCTTAGGAGTGGTTACCATCAAATTAGAATACGACTAGGGGACAAATGAAAAATCTCATTTAAGACATCTAAAGGATTGTAAGAGTGGAAGATGATGCCATTTGGCTTATCCAACGCCCCAGCACCTTTATGCATTTAATTAATATTGTGTTACCGCCATTCTTGGGAGATTTTCTTGCAGCATACATTGATGATATTTTAGCTTTTAGCATAATATATGAGAGACATCATTTGAGCCATCTGTGTTTGGTGTTAGAAACCTTAGAGAGAGAAAACATTTCTAAATAAGAAGTGTATATTTATGCAGACCGAGATGACATTCTTAGAATTTATTAATTTTTCTATGGGGATAAAGCCAGATCCTTCTAAGATTCAGGTTATCATTGATTGAGCAACTCTAAGGAACTTCCATGAGTAAAAAATTTTCATGGCCTAGCCACATTTTATATAAGATTTATAAGGAATTTTAGTTCTATAATGGCTCCTACCATTGATGTTCTTAAGAAAGGGAAGCTTGAGTGAGGGTCCCCAAGTGCTGAAAGGGCCTTTTGCCAAATCAAGAAGGTGAAGACCATTGCTTCAATGCTTAGATTACTTGACTTTTCTAAGGTGTTTAAAGTAGCGTGTGATGCTTCTTTATTGGTATTGGGGGAGTTTTATCTCAGAGCAATCATCCTATTGCGTACTTTAATGAGAAGCCGAACAAAGAAAAACAACGTTATTCCAATTATAATCGTGAGTTTTATGCTATCATCCAACCTCTTAAACATTGCAATCATTACATATTACATCGTGAATCCATCCTCCCCACGAACCACCATGCACTTATGTTTATAAATATGCAAAAGAAGCTCAACCATAGGCAAACTAAGTGGGTAGAGTTCTTACAAAACTATACTTTTCTTCTAAAGTATAAGCCTGGTGCTGAAAATAAACTTGCAGATAGATTGTCTAGAGTAGCTTTGGTGGTTACGTCACTTACAAGTCAGATTCCTGGCTTCGTTCGCCTAAGGAACGAGTATAATAGCTGCCCCAACTTTCATATTATTTACATCAAGTTTATAAAGAGCGTGTCATCCCACTTTACATATCAAGTTGTCGTTGGATATCTTTTTCGGCGCCACTACTTTGTATTTCCCACACTTCCCTCAGGATTTTTCTGATTCAAGAGTTACATTCTAGTGGTATATATAGCAGATTACCTAGGGAAGGATAAAACTATTAATTTGGTAGAGGCCAAATTTCATTAGCCTTCCCTGAAGAGAAACATGAGCAAGTTTATCTCCCAATGTTTAATTTGCAATGCCAAAGCTCAAAAAAAAAAGATCTGGCAAATATATTGCTTTGCTGGTATTGTACTGATTATTGAAAGATTCTTCAATGACTTTGTGTCAGGACTTCCCAAAACCTCATATCAACATGACTTATATGGTGATCGATTGGTTCTCTAAGATGGCTCACTTTATATCATGTTCGAAAATAAATGATGCATCTCATATAGCAAAACTCTTCTTTAGGAAAATAGTTAACTTCAAGAATTATCGAGTAAGTTTCATAAAGGGATGTAAAGTTTGTGTCGTACTTTTTTAAAGCCTTAGGTTTTCTTTAGCCTTTCACCTGTAGACTGACGATCAAACCGAGTGGTGCATAGATTCTTAGTAAAATTATCAAGTCTAGTGGGAAAAACTTGCTTACAAAAATTGTTGAGAGCTCTTAGTTCCGGTGTGGATAACCGAAAATTCTGTTGGTGTGCATAATCAATGAGTTTCTGGGTGTATATTATATTGAAGGGATCAATGTGTGCATAATATTGATCAAATCTATCTTTTTTTTATTTGTTTTCTTTATTTTCTTATGTTTCAAGTTATTACATCAGTTCCTTCCAATCCCCATCATGCCATTATGTTTTGTTTTTATTTTCATAAAAAACTTTCTTCTTATTGTGAACTGCACAAAATCTGACATTGCCTTATCTTTAATGATCACAAACCCATAAAACAGCCATAAAAATCTACAAAAATAATTTCAAGAGATTCTTAACATTTCCACAAACATCCTCTTAAAATTTCATCTAAATCCGACTTCAGTTAACCCACTAAGCATCTTTCTGAAGTTGAATGGTCGCTTATGCACCATAACCGTCTTCTTCAACTTCACACAACCACATTTTTTATTTGAGGACTCAATGCTTAATTCATCATTGTTTTTAGCAACTGAAGTTTTCTTTGGCTACTAGAGAAATTTTTCCTCAGCATCTTCAATGTCACTTTTTATGTGAGGGATTCTTCTCAAATTTATCAATTTATGCAATACAATCTATATGGTGGTGGCCAAAACCTTGATCAACCGTCTTAAAGACTTATTGCCAAAACCAATCTCCATGAAGTAGGGCACCTTTGTTTCAAAGATAGAAATTAGTGAGAACTATCTCATGGTTTAAGAAATACTAACTCGATTCACATACTCCACTTTGATATTGGTCACACAACTATGAAGGCGGACATGGAGCAGGCCTACAACCGAATGGAGTGGGAGCGCTTGCACCTAGTTCTCACTAGTTTTGGGTTCCCCGTCGCTGGATGGAATGGGCATGACAATGTGTCTAGTCACCCCGCTTCGCCATTGTAGTAGTGGACAAGCAAAGGCTTTCTTTAATTCATGAGATGAGGGGCTTCCACCAAAGTTGACGTCAATTGTGATCTGGCAACAGTAGCAGATTGGGAGACGCATTGGCATTATCATGGTTCCACAAACATCCTCCTAAAATTTCATCCAAATCTGACTTCATTTGACCCATCAAACATCTTCCCGAAGTTGAGCGATTGCTTATGCACACATAACCATCTTCTTCAACTTCACGCCACCACATTTTTTTATTTGAGGACTCGATGCTTAATTCATCCTAGTATTTAGGAATTGAAGTTTTCTTTGGCTACTAGAGAAATTTTCTTCAGAATCTTCAATATCACTTCTAAAGTGAGGGGTTATCTTTAAACTTATTAGTTTTGAAATACAATTAATATGGTGGTGGCCAAAACCTTGGTCTACCGCCTTAAGAACTTATTGCCAAACCCAATCTCTAAGGAGTAGGATGCCTCTGTTTCAGGGAGAGACATTAGTGAGAACTATCTCAAGGTTTAAGAAATATTAACTCGGTTCACATACTCCACTTCGACAGCTGGGCACACGGCTTTAAAGGAGGACATGAAACTGACCTATGACTGAATGGAGTGAGAGTGCTTACGTCTAGTTGTCACCAGGTTCGGGTTCTCCATTGACGAATGGAATGGGCACTGCAGTGTGTCTAGATATATTTAGGTCTCTCTCTCCATTGTTTTGTTCACACCCAGATACACTATTGTGAAATTAAGTGTGGACTCGTACACTATAGTGAAACAATTTCACTCAAAAGCAATGAGATTGAGATTTGATTGCAAGAAATCAAACAAACACAAAGCACAAGCACAAAACACAAGATTTACATAAATAATCCCAAAATTGGGGGAAAATTAAAGAACCACACCAACAAAAAAGCCAATAAAAAATTAGGAATATGAGATAGCCTTACAAAAGCTATAGCCCAGCATTTACACATAGCCTTACACCACAACAGTAATAACAACCACACTTGTTGTAGCCCAGCATGCCACCTCGCCATTGCCCTACAATTGCTTTGCAATCGCCCTGCAACCACCCCGCAGCTGCCCTATGGCTCCTTTCAAAAGCTTCTGCAGTATCCATCCAGCCTTACACCAGGAAAAATTACGGAACCACACGAGAGGCATAAACTCTAAGCAGCTAATTCTTAGGTAATAATATTCCCAACAAATAGCCCTAAAATCAACTTTCTCTAGCAGCACAACAGCTTTCCACATATCACTTAGGTTGTGTGTGGATGTGCCAACTTCCACTCCTCAGTGTTAGATGTCCAATGGAGTCTCCATTCGCCATCTGCTCTCGAACTAAGCCTAGGCAGGCCCAAGTGTCGGCCCCTCAAGCTGACTTATTTACAACAGGACGTTTGGGCACGTCCAAGCCTAGGTCTCTATCTGGTTGATATGTTGGTGCCTAGGCATGCACAAGCACCCAAGTTTCAGCTGTTATTCTTCAACGGGATATCTAGGTGTGCCTAAGCACTAGGACACATTTCCCTTGGCTTGTCTCAACCAATTATTTGTCCAGCTCGCATTTGGTTGACCTATAGCTAACCCAAAGCCAGTTCAAGCCTAGCAATTATCTCATACCCTACTTCAAAGCCACTCTAATGTACTCAAGATTCCATCATATCTAGCTCTCACTAGCTTCAACACCTACATCTACCTGGGTTCACCTCCTTGTATTGCACTCAATGCTCCACCAAACACAACAGCATATTTCATATTGCACCCAAGAAAAGACTCCCACGCGCACTTCCGATTGCACCCAGGTGTGTTTCACTTTACATTTGGGTGGAAGCACCCGAGAGGAAGTGCCCAGGTGGAAGTGCCCACCCAAGCGTGTGAAATTCGCACTCATGAGTGCAAATTTTCCCAGCAATATACCCTACCTAACATACCTAATATGGTTTATTACTACTTAATGTCATTAATCTAAAACTACCAACTTTCCCATTCTATAAGTATCACACTTTTCTCACATCACTCACACTACAATCTTATTTTTATCAGTATAGCATTTATAACATCTTCTCCATGGCACCTAAGATCAAGAAGCTTACTAAAAAGCTTTTGGCACTTCATACTCTCATCACCCTCAAAAGAATTTTCTCACAAGCAAAAATGTCAATATTGTGGTCGTTCCTTTTCACAACAAATCCAGATGTGCTTATATATTATATTGGGGATTATGCTTATAAATTACTGTCACATTCTGGAAAATTTTTCTCATAGATTGGTATCATTTTTCCTGCTACTCTTTATTTTTTAATCACTCCTTCACATATATACTATTAATCTATGAATTTTTCTAACAACTATACTTTCTTGGTAATAATTCCTCAACTTTTTCTAATTACCGCAAGAGATATTTTTATCTCTTTTGAGGACCTTTGCATTTATCATGGGCAATCAAAATCTGCCCTAAGTCTAACCAAATCTTTAGAAACATCAATGAATGAACCCAAACAAGTTGTCATATTTATTTTAAATCCTCAATTCAGCACAACTATCTATTAGTAACCTTAAATCTATTGCCTGAGCTATCCAAACTGCTATGCCATACACCTTTTAACCTAAAGCTATCGAGAAGACGAAGTCCTACTTATTATGCTTTCACTGAAACCCCTTTTAATGAAACTTTGATTATTATTAACAATCTTTTTGAACTAATCATTCTCAATACCCCACAAAATAAAAAGAAATTTAGACTTGTTAAATTTTGACAGAACTTGATCCAACTCAATAAAATCTAAGTTAAAGTCAACCAAATTAAATTTGGATCGAGTACAAATCCAAAAATTAGACATTGAAAATTCAGGTCATGTTTGGGTCCTGAATGGTCCCTAAGTGGACTTGTTTAGCTGTTTAACTACTCAGCTCTGAAGGGCCTGCAACTCAAAAGCTTTGTTGATCTAAAATCATACGATACATAAAAAACTAAGATGTGAGAAAAGTTACGAGAAGATTCGCAACTCAATCAGCAATTTTTCTCTTCCAAATAGCCTCTCAACTCTCATGTCTCCCATCTCCTTCCCTCCCAGTTAGCCATCTCAATGCTCTGAAAATCCATCACCGATGGCCCAAGACGCCGACCATCCTCACAAAAACAGCACGTCCAACGGAGTTCGAGACCAGCATTTTAGTGGCATCACATGATATAATACTCTTGTCATGAACATCTTCACCTATAACAAACATTGCCTCTTTATCTCTTTACTACAATGTTGTTTTTCTTAGTGCGGTATGCTATCGAAGATTACCTTCTATAGATCAAAGAATTTCATTTGTTTCTTCATCTTTTTTACTAGATTGATAGATTATATAAACTAATTTTCATCCAAAAAATTTTTTATCTATTTTCTATTCGGCTCTATTCACTTTAAGGAAAGTTGTCTTATTTTGATCAAAATATTGGATTCAATTTTTTATATTTATCCATCCACTCATATATCAGGTATGTTAATTCATTTTCAATGTTTTCATTATTGATGTTTTGAATTAATAATTTTTTGTGTTATGCAGGTCAAGCCGAACTATGCATGAACTATGCATGTTGGGGCCAGGTGGCCGGAGTTTACAATGTTGACACGATTTATCAAATGGGCCAGATGCAGGTTGGTGTATTTTAGATCAGCCCAATTTCGAGTTGAACTTGTCTGTACCAAACTTATTAACTCATTTTGACACCTCTAAGAACTTTAAATTTATGTTTTGGTGAACTCATTAGCTACATATTAAAAAAATATGATATTAAGTTTATCGAACTGCTCATAGCTCCTGATCCCTAGCTTCTCTACTTTTGTTTTCTTTCTTATCGCAACCCTTCATCCGCATCCAACCATTCTATATCCATTATCCCAGTCATTGCACAACATCCACCACTGTACGTCCTACACGACATAGGCAGGAACAAACGCTTTTACTTGTTTACAATGATTTACACTAAAATGGGTGCATGGACGAATGCTTTGCAAATTTTGAGCAACATTATACTGATAATCACTGCCATTTTAATTTGAAATTTTTTAATTCTTTTCTCCAACTGCTACAAGACCCTCCAAGAGAAGACTATTCTAGAAGTGTTGTATTTACTTGTATGTTTTTTAAATAATATTTCTTATGCAAGTAATATCACATTTGCTTACTTCACTTTACTATAAATAAATTTGTGCGGCACTTTTAGTGTTGTTTTTATAATTACAAACAGGAAGAATAATATTGATTTTGCATAAATTCAAATGTTCTTCTAGTTTATTTTTAACAAAACAAAATCAAATATTAAAATCAAAGTAGGGAGAATAACCTAAAAGTTTGGCTTAATTATCTTTTTCTAGTTTGGTTTTTATAGGTCTATAATTGTGTATTGTATTATATCTAGTATTTTTGTCCAATGTATAATTAAAAAAAAAACAAATAAAAAATCTAAGGTTTATATTCTAGCTCAAATAATCAAACTTTAACATGGTGCTTGCTCCAATCTAAAGAATTGCATTTTATATATTTTGTGATCGATGGAATAACATTTTTTATTTAACTTAATTTGAGATATAACATGTTTAAAGTTTGAAAAAATAGAGCAATTAGAAAGGCTAGTCAAAATCAACTAAACCTTCACTTTCTGTGCACGCAGCCAAACTAAAACCATGACACTACACGCCCAGATGTGGGCGCTCTGGCACATTTTGTACTCAAACGCGTGTAAGAATCGACAACCTGAATTTAAATTCTGAGGGCTGATTCGTTGACTTCAGCGATATAACAGGTCAAATGTTTCCTTAAAACTTTGCTTGAAACCCTTAACCACTAAGCCAGCCTTATTTCTAAGTACAACTCCATTTTTTAATTTGTTTTTAAAAACCATTTTGTCCAATAATATTTTAAGAATTAGACCTTGATACTAAATTCCAAACTTAAATTCTTTGCTAACTAAGACCCATTTTGTTCAAATTTCTAAATTCATTGTTGGCTTAAAATACAAATCTCTAGATGAATGATCAAATTTTAATTTAAAAATAACGTTGATCAATTCTTCTGGTATCATTTTAATCTTATTAAACACCCTAAATACCTTACTCTAGATATAACAACCAATATATATCACCTCAACTAAGTGTAGTAAAATTTTCCTTGATGCACATTAAAAACAAAACATTTAACCCAAAATATAAAAATAAGAAATTTTAAATTTTGTCATACAAGAATCACATATAGAATCTTTATAATAGGTTTCTGAACGCTCACCGTATTAATGATATGGTACATAGTATTCATTACTTTAATCGAAAAGTACTTAGAAAAATAATTCTCAAGTAGCATGGACTCGTCTATCTCATATAAAAATGATTCAATAACTTGTATTCAAATTCTTCTCAAAGATTAGAATAATTTATCTAAATCATATAACCTAAATATTTTGAATTCAAATTGCAAATTTCTCAAATTCGCAAGAAGTTTCATTCTTAAACCTAAGAAATTCACCCATGTCAGCTGAGAAATAAATCATCTACAAATCCAAGCTATCTCTTAAGTTAGCTCAGTAATAAGGACAATATAAAGCCATGCATAAATTTGAAACAGTCGTATTATACTCGCTATATGCAATGAATAAAGTGATAAACTTATTTACTTACAAAGCTGGCAAGGATCTCAATGAGAAAATTTCAAAACACTTAAGTTTGGCAAACCAAATAGTAAATCTATTTTCAAAATCTTCTAACTTGTGAAACTTTGTGTAACAAAATCTACAATGCTATAACTATGGATCATCATTTGCAATTTTAAAGTTTTAAATTATCCACTATAGTCATATTCTCATTCTTAATTGCAATTTTAAGAATTTAGTTTAACCACTCATTTTATTTTTGTAGCATTCATTATAAAGGTAACACACGTCTTTACCACTACTACTATAAAGAAATACCTACAATTACAAAAATCTGATGTTAAAGGAGTAAATTTGGCAAACATTGAGTTTACTTTTTACTAAGTTACTCTTATTCTTTGGAACTAAAGCTACGACATACTAAAAATATGTATATTAATTATAAAAAATATTACTTGTTTAATATAAAATTTTGTTGATGAAAAAAATTAAATTAAATTATCTTTCTATTATGTTATTTTAGTAAGCTTAGGTATATATTCAAATTCATTTAACTTATTTATTAAGAACTTACAAATAAATATAAAATTAATATTTTCCTAAAACATTTTTAGATTTTCTATATGAAAAACTACATTAAATTCTTTATTTTTTTACTCTAAATCATTAAACTTAGTCTTTAGATGGATTTGATTTCTTTTTAAGAGACTCGTTTAATGCTATAAAGTTTAAAAATTTCTTTATATCAAACTTTTAAATTTTTAAGAACATTAAAAGATTAAAGCAAATCTTCATGTAAATTTTCTAACTTTTCATAAGATAAATTATCACAAACCTCATTGTTATAATAGTTGTTATTTTTTTTCTTCTCAAGACATTAAGCACAAATTAGTCTCAACTTCTAACTCTAATGAATTCCCCAAGTTAGAGTTAACCCAAAAAACTTTCTTCTTAATGTGCTTCTTTTAGAGCCTTGCCATGTCTTTTTTTCTCCTTTCGCTCTTTTAGCTCAAAGCATTTTAAGTGTATATACCAATTTTTCTTGCACTCAATATAGATAAGGTAATAATATCAATTTTATTTATAGAAAAAGAGTTTTAAGATTTGTTTTACTTTAAGGCTACCAATGATTTTTATTGTACATTTTAGAGTCATTTTTATTTTTATTATTATTATGGTAATATGTTCATCATTATTTAAGCTATATTCACAGGTATAGATTTCTTCAACTTCTGGTGCTAGGTGCTTCTCCTTTTTTATTTCTCTTGTACTTTCTTATATCCAAAAATTAATCAAGAAAGTTTTCAAATCTTTAATTTACAGAGTAGCTTGGAGCTAAAGATCCTATCTTTTTAGTAAGCTTCTTAAGAAAATAAAAGCATACACATAATTAAAAGAAAAAATATGTAGTAAGCAAAAGAATATGTTGTAATTTAGTAGTTAAGATTAACCTTAGACCCTAATCTACTATTCGAATATTCATCTTCTTTGAAAATTCATTTGCAAATCGGAGTCACTTCTTTGATGTCCAATAGCATGTGGAGAAGACTTAAGAACACTTCTTTAGCAATAATTAGTCGTGAAATTAAGAAGTTACCCTCCTTTCCAAAATTTTGTTAAGACGGAATTTTTTGGGATGTGGAGACCATTTCGATCATCCATAGAGGTGCCAATGAAGTTCCGGTGGGTTTCTGTGAGGTCCTGGAGTATTCTAGGACAAGTTAGGAGCACATCGGGTGCTCCAGCACTCCCCGGAACCTGGAAACCAAAGCGTAGGCGCCCAAGAGCCTGCCAGACAGAGGCAAAGGCGCTCATGTGCCCGTGGAACAGGCTAAACCGAGCCTAGGGCACCCACGAGAACTCTGTCATGGGTTTTGGAAGTACCCTAAGTAATTTTAAGGGTATTTTGGGTCTTTTGGTATCTATTTGGAGCTTGGATATTTAAGAAAACATATTATGAATATTTCTGATGTTAACCCTAATCCATTGGAGGTTTTGGCTATTGTTTGCATTCTCCTACCCTAAAGTGAGAGCAAGATTTTTTCAAGAGGTAAAGAAGTTGATCTAGAGCCTTTGGAAGCTGTAGATCATTCTTGTTCTGGTGATGGTGAAGCTTTCTGTAGCTCTGTAACCTTATTATCCTTTATAGTGAATTTTCTTTTGTGGTTTGTAATGTGACTATTTTGTGCCATAATTTATTTCTTATTTGTGTTCGTTTATATTTTATGATTTGCTTCGGTAACACCAACGGAAACCCGATGTGTTTATTGCATCCTTTTACAAGTTTATCAGAGCGAAAGTTCTAGGGTTTGTTGTTTTAGTGGGAGCAATGATCGACGAAATGAGACAAAAAAAAAAGTTTAATAGCACAAAATTTATCTTTTGGAAAATGCAAATGGAGAATTTACTTTACAAGAAGAAAATTTACTTACCACTCGAAGTAGCCAAAAAGAAACCTGCAACTATGATGGATGAAGATTGGGAAGTTCTGAACCAAACGGCTTTAGCTTTTATTTGCCTATCATTTTCTTCAGTCGCATTTAACATTGTAAATGAGAAAACTATTGTAGATATCATGGCAGCCTTGACACGAATGTATGAGATGCCTTCAGCTTCTAACAAAGTTTTATTGATGAAACGGTTGTTCAATATGAAAATGACGAATGGTAGTACAGTGAAGGAACATCTAAATGAGTTACACTGTTACAAGCCAGTTGAGCTTGATGGACATCAAGTTTGATGACGAGGTGCGAGCTTAGTTATTATTATATTCGTTGCTAGATAGCTAGGATGGTTAAGTTATTGTTGTAAGTAACTCATCAGAAAATGCTAAGTTGAAATTCGACGATATAACTAGGCTAATGTTGAATGAGGAGGTTTGAAAGAGGTCGAACGATGAAGCATCTAGTTCAATATTAAATGCTGAAACTAAAGGAAGAAGTGCAGACCGAAGATCCAACATGAACAGATCCAAATCAAGGCGAAGAAAATCAAGACCCGAAAAAATAAAACCCGATTGCTGGAATTATAGAAAATTAGGAAACTTCAAGAAAGATTGCCCTATCTTGAAGAAGACAGGAGGCAGAAAGGATAAGACCTTAGTGAATGTTTCAGCAGAAGAAGATCAGGATGTTTTAATCCTATCACTTGTTAGCACTGAATCATAGGTTGTTTATTCAGGTGCTTCATCCATGCAATTCCAAGCAGGAGTGCGTTCAAAAATTACACCAAAGGTAAATTGAGAAAGGTCTACTTGGGAGATGACAAGGCCTGCAATATTGTAGGCAAAGATGATGCGGATATTCAGCTACTAAACGGATTGGTCTGGAAGCTGAAGGATGCCCAACATGTTCCTTGTCTGAAGAGGAACTTGATTCTGTTAGCAAATTAGCCCATGAAGGCTATAGTACCAGCTTTATAGGAAACTCTTAGAAGGGAACCAAAGGTACACTAGTCATAGCTCAAGGCAGTATGGAGGAGTATTTTACTTGATCAATAAAGTGTCATATTCAATTGCAGCAGCAAGGCAGGTAGATTCACTTCTATCGCACCAGAGGCTCAATAACATGAGTGAAAAAGGGCTGAAGTTTTTGTTATTTAGAGGAAAGATTCTGTAACTGAAATCTGTTGACTTGGAGTTTAGTGAAGATTGAGTTTATGACAAGCATAAGAAAGTCAGTTTCTCAAGAAGTGGGAGACATTTAAAGTCTCAGAAGTTGTCGTCGGTTTATACAGATATATGAGGACCGGCTTTTGTCTCTTCATTTGGAGTAGCCACCTATTTTGTCACATTCATAGACGATCATACAAGGAAGGTATTGGTTTATTTCTTGAAGTAAAAATATGTTATATTTTCTGTATTCAAGAAATAGTTAGCCTTGGTGGAAAATGAAATGGGTTTGACGTTGAAATGCTTGAGATCAGATAATGGTGAAGAGTACTATGACAAGGAGTTCAATGAGTTTTGTGCTTTGAATGGGATAAGACGAGAGTTTACTATTCTAAAAACACCTTAACAAAATGATGGTGTAGAGCGCATGAACAGGACCATCACAAGACGTGCCACGAGCATGAGGATACACGCTGAATTGCAAAATAGTTTTGGCTAGAGCCAGTTAACACAACAACTTATCTGATCAACAGGGAGCCGTCAATTCCTTTGAAAGAAGGAATACCCGAGGAGGCATGGAGCTGGAAAGGGGTGAAATTAAATCACATAAAGGTATTTGGCTGCTCATTTTATGTAGATTTTGGATACAAATTTTGAGATTATCAAAATAAAAAAATCATCAGAAGCAGGGGCATTACATTCAATGAAAATGAGATATACAATGACCGAAACGAAGTTTAGAAAAATACGGAAGGAGCTTCAGATGATGCATCAAAGTACTTTGAAGTGGAAAACAATAATGAGAAGGTACAACAAAATGCTCATGATGAAAGAGGGTAGACAATTCCTCAGACAGCTGCTTCTGAACTGAGAAGATCTACCAGAATCATTAGGCCACTAGAGAGGTAATTTCCTTCAATGTTTTATCTATTGCTAATAGATGGTGATGAACCAGAGTGTTATGAAGAGGCACTATAAGTGCATGACTCAATCAAGTGAGTGCTAGCGATGATGAGATGAAATCATTCATGTCAAATGAGATGTTGGAGTTGGTTGCTTTATCAGCTAGGAAGAAGGCTCTTCACAACAAGTTGATTTAATAGTTGAAGGAAAAACCTAATGGAGGCAAGCACTACAAGGCGAGACTTGTAGTAAAGGAATTTCAGCAAAAGCATGGGGTGGACTACAATGAAATCTTTGCTCCAGTAGTGAAGATGACTACTATCAGAATAGTGCTAAATATTGGTAGTGGAAAATCTGCATCTAAAGTTGATGGACATAAGTGGTCTGGAGGAGGAATTGTACATGGTGCAACCATAGGGGTTTGTTATCAAAGAGAAATAAGAGCTTGTCTGCAAGCTCAAAAAAGTCCTGTATAACTTGCAGCAAGTGCCAAGACAATGGTACATAAAATTTGACAAATTTATGTCAGACACGGGTACACGAGAAGCCAAGTGAATCATTGCTGTTATATAAAGAAATTTGATACCTCCTATATTATTCTACTACTATATGTAGATGACATGGTAATTGCAAGATCTGATATGGAGGAAAACAGAAGATTGAAGAAGCAATTGTCAAAGGAATTTGACATGAAATACTTGAGGCCAACAAAATAGATACTCGGGATGAGGACAAAAAGGAGAGAAGTGCATGAATATTGAAGTTATCTCAAGCAGATTATGCTAATAAGGTGCTAAGAAGATTCAACATGAATGAGGCAAATTCAATTTGCTCCACCCTTGCAAGTCAGTTCAATTTGTTAATCAGATGCCAAAGACTGAAGCAGAGAAGAAACAAATGAAAATAATTTATTATGCTTCAGCACTCGAAAGCTTAATGTATGTCATGATATGTACTAGACCGGATATAGCATATTCAGTGGGAATGGTCAGCAGATTTATGAGTAACCCAGTGAAGCACCACTAGGAGGCTATCAAGTAGATACTCAGATATCTGAGGGGTACAGTTGACAAAGCAATTTGCTTTGGGAAATCCAACATAGAGCTACATGGATATGTAGACTCTAATTTAGCTGGAGATATTGATAGCAGAAGGAGTACTACATGATAAGTGTTTAGATTGGGCAGTGTTGCGGTGAGATGGATCTCCAGGTTACAAACTATGGTGGCCTTATCTACTACTGAGGCGGGGTATTCGCAATCATTGAGTGCTAGCAAGGAGATGATCTGGTTGAAGAGCTTTCTGACTAAGTTGGGCAAGGAGCAAGAGGATGTATAACTGCATAGTGATAATATGAGTGTCATCCATCTCTTGAGAACGCAGCATTTTATGCCAAGACAAAGCACATTCAATTAAGGCACCATTTCATCTTGACACTATTGGAAGACTCTTAGTTCGCATTGGAGAAAATTCACACATCGAAGAATTCAGCTGACATGTTTACGAAGAATGTAACAATGAAGAAACTGAAGTTATGTGCTGCTCAATTGGCCTCGGTACGTGATAAGAGGGTGGGGTGGCCACACCACATCCTTTCGCAAGGATGGAAGCAAGGTTGAAGAAGATCCAAGGTTGAAGGTCGAATAATCCCAATAGGTCTCCAAGTGAAAGATTGCTGGGATGCGCAGATCATTTTGATCATCCATGGAGGTGCCAACTGGGAGGTCCCGGGGTGTTCCAAGACAAATCATGAGCAATTTGAGTGCTTCGGCATGTCCCAGCGCGCCCTACAGTCCTTGGACTAGAGGGCCAAGCACTCGGGCGCGCATCAGTGCCTGGAAGCCGAAGCCCAGACGCTAAGGCGCCCACCAGACAGAGGCAAGGACGTCTAGGCGCCCGTGGATTAGGCCAGGCCGAGCCTATGGCGCTCAGGCGTCTACGAGCCCGCGGAAGCCCTGTCAAGGGTTTTGGCGGTACACTAAGTAATTTAGGGGAATTTTGGGTCTTTTAATGTCTATTTGGGGCTTGGGTATTTAAGGAAACATATTAGGGATGTTTCCATTGTTAACCCTAATCCCATAGAGGTTGTGGGTGTTGTTTGTATTCTCCTACCCTAGAGTGAGAGCACGATTTTTTCAAGAGGTGAAGAAGTTGATCATGAGGGTCTGGAAGAGGTAGATTTTCTTGTTCTTGGATGGTGAAGCTTTCTGTAACTCTATAACGTTATTTTCTCAGTCTTCTGTTTTCCACGTAAGTCTTTATCTTTGGATGATTTTGTGATTTGTGCTGTGACTGTTTTGTGTTGTGATTTATTTCTTGATTGTGTTGGTTTATATTTGTGATTTTGCTTCGGAAACCCATTGTGTTTATTGCATTCTTTTACAGCATAATTGTGAAACATTTTCTTGCATAATATGAAAAATTAAATTTTAAAAACAATAAGAAACTTACAAAAATAAAAAGCTAATAGTATTGAGGTGAAGTCCCTATATTCTTGAGCTTTACAACTTTTGATAAGACTTTCAGAACCCTTTTAAAGAGTTTTAAGAGTTCTAGAATGTGTTAATCACTTAAAAGAGTATTGAAACTTGCTCAAGGATGCATGGAATGATTGGAAAAAACCTTATATTTATAGGTGGAGAGGAGAGGGATTGGATTAAACAGGGAAAAACTTTGGGTGCTAAGATGTGTATGGTCGCTCATGTGGCAATAGGTGACCCAACTAATACAATATCAGGTTCACCCGGCCATATGTCGAAACTCGACCAAGCACAAATTGAGCGGTACAATCGGGCACCAGCCCGTCGTCCCATAGATCAGCTCGCTAAAACAACATTCATTTGGGCATGCAATTTTATGTGCACGGATGTGAACATAAAAGAAGTGGGCTCAAAAAATTTAAGCTAAGCTCTCTAAATGATATGTTTTCACAAACTTTAGTTAGCAATCTAACAATTGATTACAATTATAATTAATCAAATAGTATACTACATGCTGATGAAATTCAAAGCTGAACTTCCTTGTAATAGTAATAAATCCTTCTTCAGTTTTGTATGTATCTATGCTTCTTTTTTAATATTATACTTTGTTTTTTAGTTTATCATCTAAATCAGCATCATCTAGTCATTTATATTGAATTTTCTGAGTAATTATAGCTTAGTCTAATCTTGGAAACTAATTTTTTGAACACTTCAAATATTAGCATATATCAGAAGTAATAAACTCTTTTTATTATCATTAAAATAAAGCTCAATGCACATAGTGGTTTTTAGAATTAAACTAATAAAGAACAGCTAATCAAATGATCGTTATTTGGATATTATTTTTATTTGGATATTGTTGAGAAATACGGCATTCTCTAATAACTTGCAAATTTAATCCCGTGATCATACAGCGCAAGGATCACTCGACAGCAACTCAATCCCCAACCATAAAAAGAAATGACTACAGAATCAAAATTTACATGGTGTAACCCGAAAAAAGAGAAATACGCTAGAAGCAACAAGGCATGAAGAAGAAAAGTATACAGAAGATGAAGAATAGGAAGAAGAACGATCGAACGATCTTGTACTAACCCGTGAGAAGAAAATCCATTTTCAACGAGAATCCGATCAGAATGCAGCGGCATTTCGTTGATGTAGGCGAGTCCTCCGTTGGAACAATATTCAAATGGCCCGTCCTTGGGATAGATTTTCTAAGAACCTAGTCTCAATCAACGGCCTCCAAAGGGCGAAGAGCTTCCGAAGGTTCAAATTTCAAAAGCTCGTTTCTACTCTACGTAATTAGAAGCTGATTAACTTGGTCTTACATTTAAGATTAGGGCTGCTTTAGCTCGACCTCTCATCTAAGTATTTTCTTTTAGCTCGGCTTAACACCTTGTTCGCATTTGGATCAGTAACTAAACTCGAATAATATGTTCTAGTCTAGCTTGTCTAATATCGATCGAGCCAAACTCGAATTTCCTGATGCACCAAACTTGAGATATTTGTGAGCAATAAATTTTTTGACAACCTAATAAATAAATATACAAACTCACTCACACACTATGAGTGTTTCTGTATGTGTAATTAAAAATAATACATTATTGTGGGAATTTGATGTCGGATTCGAGTGAGCTAAATCAGCATCAGACTCTATTACTGCAGGATCTTATTGGGTGGTTTGAAGGGCGTAGCATGTAAACATAGTGTTGAAAATATCAATCATCCATTCATAGCAAACTTTAAAAATGCAAATAAAACTTAAGTTCTAATCCAACGATCTAATGTTTAATAATTACACTGCTTTTTAATGAGAAAAAATAATAAAAGTAAAAGCTAAAGTGGCATCATCATTATTAGTTTAAAGCTCTCTTTCATGCACCTCAATTAGCATCTGATTTCACATTATAAATACAATGTAGGATTTGAATTCCTATTAATTAGAATAAAGATATGTACTAGCAGATATCAAAAATTACTATTATTAAATATTAAGTGGGAGCAAAAATGAGACTTAGCAGGGAAATTAAAAGTTCAATATTTTTTTCTTACAACATATGTTTAGCTGCATGAAAATATTGCTATCACATAAAATATATACATAAATTATATAGTTGATATATGCCACTAACATAATGATTTTGTTAGCAAATATAAAATTGAGGAAAATGGAGGTTAAGTAAAAGTAACATTTTCATATTTTCTATATACATGCTCTTCAAAGGCTTATCGGAATAATCTACTTATCACTCCAGATATCGAATAGCCCCGTCCTAAACAGTTGTTTGCAAACTAAATATTGATCAACAATGAACCCAAGCCACTTAGTTACTCAAATGTTTCACATATAATTTTAATGTGACATAATTAAGAATATAGTTTTCTATCATATGGAACAATGCTAAGCATCAAAGCATATGAAAAAAAAAAGTAAATAATGATAACAAGTACCTTTGCTCTTAGTTGATTGAAGCTGTGTTATACTGCTGCATTAGTTCATTTATATTTACTAGTATTATTACAATAGTATATTATTGTTTTTATTTATGTGCAAAAGGTGATCATTTAGACTTAGAAAGTCTTATGGTATCGACTTTGCCTGGACTAGTTTAGATTAGCCAGAAACCTTTTTGAACTAAGAGGGTTTTAGAGTGATTAATGACTACAATTTGATTGGTGCAGGTTCTAGTCTCTCTTGAGATCAATTTTGGTTTGGGTCTAGCTTGGGCTAGCTTAGGTTCATCCAAGTTTAGTCCAAAAGGTCTCTTAAACTTTTTAGGCATTGATGGATCCTTTATGTTGGACTTTTACCACATTTGTAGTGTTTTGGGGATTAGCATGGTCCAAACTGACCTTCTTGAATTTAGGAGTCAATTTGACCTAGACTTGGGCTAGCCTAAGCTAGCTCAATTGGGTCATTAGCTAGTTATTACATGTGGAGGGTGAGTTTTACAATTTTCTTGAGTTTATTATTAATAATGAGGTTTTCCAAGGGTTGTGGATTATCCTTATCCAATTAGCCTATCACAGCTATAGGTCTAGTTTAAGGTTTATGTGTGGGATTATCCTTAGACAATTAGCCTATCAGAGCTATAGGTTTAGTTTAAGGTTTATGTGTGGGTTTATATTGTGGATTATCCTTAGCCAATTAGCCTATCAGTGCTATAGGGCTAGCCCAAATGGACCATTTTTCTAGTTTAAGGTTTATGTGTGGGATCTTGGCATATCATGTGACAGGCCATATCTATTAATATGTTAGATCTTTCATTAATTCATTGATGAATAGGTGGTTGATCACTGAGTATAATAGGTTAGTCTAATACTTAGCATAATGACAAAAAATCACAGAGTGTGGTAGCTAAGATAATTATCCATTAAACACATTCATTCAGAAATAAGGGAAGAATTGTGCATCTCAGAAAAGAAATAAAAATTAAATTCAGAATAGTATAAATTTATACAATTATATAAATTCATAGAAATAAAATTCTCTCTCACAATAAATGAAAGAAACTGAAAAGGAAATTATTCTATAGATATGCAACAGGCTTCTCCTCAAGCTACTTCTCCTCAAATATTATCTCCTTGAAATGCTCCTGATCTGACATGTTAGTTTCATATGTTAGGACCCTAGTAAAAAAAAGAAAAAATATTGTGTTAGAGAATTATTTAAGTACATTTTCAACTGCTAAATTTTATTATTTACAGGTTTGTATATCAGCATTGTTACAATAAACTACAAATAGTGCTAAAAAGCACCTAAAATTGAAATATTGAAAAATGGCATAAAATTGAAAGCTAGAACTATAAACAAGATACAAATATGTTGAAATAATATGCTAAAACTAAAATATGTGACTAAAAACAAAAATGCCAAATTATAAAACATACAATCCTAGTTGTGCTAATCGGGCTGCTAAACATCCTAATGTGCAATCGCATTGCTAATATCCTTATGTGCAAACGTACCACTGAATTTGTCCTAAGGTGTGTCAATCTGTGGAACCTTGTACCCTCCGTGATCATGCTGACATTGAGATTAACATGATTACGATGAATACGATCATTGTGTGGCAACCCTTCCAACTATAGTCGAGTACGATATGAATTCAACCCGCCTTAGCTGAAAAACTTGTCACCTGAACTTAGAGTCATACATCAAAATATCAAAGTAGCGAAAACAAGTAAAAGAGAAACATCCACATCCACAGCACAGTAAAGAAAAGTAAAGACAGTAACTTAGCTTAATATGAAAATGTAAAAGATAAATACATCTAGAATATTTAATTATTATAAATTGAGTTTAAATGAAAATAACACTCATCCTCACAAGCTGCAAAATAGGTCGTTGCAGCGTGCTGTAGCGCCAACATTTCACAAATTGCTTCACTACAGCGCGCTGTAGTGCCAGCATTTGCAAACCTGCTCGCTGCAGCGCGCTGTAGCGCGTGCCCTTGCTTTGCAAAGTTCTCCGCTGCAGCGCGCTATGGCGTCCGATCCTGTAAAATGGCTCGCTGCAGCGCACTACCTACAGCGTGCAACAGCGGTTTTCCTTTAAAAATTTTGGTGAATTGTTTAAATTGCTCATAATTCATTGGATAGGCAATTTTTCCTTAAAAAGATAAGTAAAATTGGATTAAGGAAGCAATTTTAATATGATAAATGCATGAAAAGTTCCTTTATTTAGGATATAATATATGGATTCATCACACAACACTCCTCAATGAGTAATGCCAAGTACTCCTTATTTCTCCTTACCCCTGTTTAGTAAGGTAAAATACACTAGATCAAAAGTAACTGAACCCAATGCAAATTTTATCCTAATATTATATGTTTTTATTTCATACAACAACATTATCTTGTATGATATATTCAAAGAATACGACACAAAATACAAGGAATGCAAAAGCACAACTAAAATAGTGAGCCAGAGACTCTATTACACATGGTGACATTAATTGTTATCTACTTAAATCATTCTAACTATTCTAAATTACACAAGTTCAAGATCTCAAATTTCTACTATCGAGTGTAACTTAGAAGCATGACCTTGTAAGTTAAAAGCAATTAAAACTAATTATGTTCTAATTTAATTCAATCAATAACGACTATAAGTTAAATAAGAAACCATTACATCCTAATTGATGAATTTAGACATTCTAAAATAATATCTGATCAAGATTTACTAAGTTAGGGATTATGAATAAAATGCCACGAGATTGGAGTTAATCACATAATCCCAAGGTTTAAATCAAAATTTGTGAACTATGATTAAGGCAAATCCTATCAAGCAAAATCAAGGCTTAAAAGAATGAATCTTCAAGTTTTAATCTAAAATTGAAAGATAAAATAATCATAATTAAAGTATGAAAATCCAAAAATTAATAAAACCAAGGTTTCATTCATTGAATAACTCATTTACTTAATGAATGAATTCTAACATAGGATCTACTCCTAATCTTAAGGGTTCCTAAAGTGAAGTGTAGATCCTAAGAGCTCCTAATAAAGGACTTATGGGATTTTAAGAGTTGATGATCGTTATTACAATTTATCTTTATTTGTTGTTCTATTTAATTAGGGAAGTTAAGAATGAATTTTAGCTAAATAAAGTATATTATCCTTACTTAGAGATTTTAAAGTTTAAATTAAGATGCTTGACAAATTATTCAAATTATGGGATTTAAGACTTAAATTGATCATAAATCAATTTTATTGCTATTTTTAATAATTTAAAAGATATTTTAAGGGTTAAGAACGTTTAACCTAAAATTTAAGTAAAATGACTATTTTGCCCCTACTTTATAATAACCCTAGGTTGTTACCCTGCCAATCTATAGTCTAAGTAATCATTAATTTTGATACCATTGCTTATAAATCATCAAATTGAGCCTATCTTAAAAAATTGAAGTCCATTGGACTTCTCTAAGTCCAAAATGATATTTTGATCAGTCTAGATGTAACAACCCTAATTGTTATCTTAGCTAAATTTGGATTTAATTAAGCCAAACCAAGCTTTGATTTTGATTTCATTGGACTCAATGGGTCATTTAAGCCTAACCCTAGAAGTTTGAGGTCAATCGGAGCTAAATTGGAAATTTTTGTATTTTTGGCTATTTTTGAGCCCTAGAAAATACCTAAATTAAATTGATCTCCAAATTAAAATCTGATTTCATTTTTGAATTCCTCACCCCCAAATCAGCTAAGAATGAATTTTTGGGAATTTTTGGAGCTCATTCAGTCCTAAATTGGATTTATGAAAATTAGGATTATTATATATTATTTAATTGATTTTATTATATTTTAAAATTAAATACTTTAATTAAATTAAGCGACAGGATTTGCTGTCGGGACCACGGCAGATCCGCTGCGGGGTCTCGACAGCGGTGGATGAGTGTAAGCCATTCGATGCACTATCACGCATCTCAGCGCATAATCCAAAGGCTCGCGCCGCTCCGCCCCGTGATCTAATCTCAGACGCCCGATCGACATCTTATATCTGACATTCAGGATTTAATCCACGTGGTTGTTAATCAGTATCCATTTGAAACCGTCCATCTCCAACGACTTCGCCATTAGACAGCTACCAATCTCCCCGCCCTGTTCACCTTTGTCCCGAGGAGATCCCCGACCCGACAGAAGGAAAATTCATCGTACCTGCCACGTCAATCCTGTCCGCCACTTTTCTGCCAGGTCACCTAGGCCGTTAGGGACTTCTCGGTTTTGGCCGAACCACCTTGGTAGCCTGGAGGCCGAGTAAGCAACCCCATGAAGGTTGAGCTGTGGAGACAGCTGGGCTGAGCCTGTGCCTTGGTCCCTGACCTCGACAGCCACCCCTGAACTCTCCTCGGTCTATAAATACTATTCAGGAATCACCATGAGTTCCTTTGCTCACTGTGATCCCCCTCCATTATTTGTTGGAGCTCCCATCCCTCCCGACGATCTCCCTGCATTCCCTAGGTGACTCCAGTGCTTCGAACCGCTGATAGTGGGTGTGTGTCTGGCGTTTAGACCCCCAGCCAACTTTTGCAACCGTCCAGAGTACTCAGAACACTCCATCTCATCCCGGACGCAGCTAACTACCAAACTTCAGCTACAGCCTCTGTCCCTTCTTCAGTCAAGTTGATTTTGGCTCGACTCTCCTTCAATTGAGCTCTAGGTGCTGTGATAGGTCCTCACCTTGGTTTCCCAGTAGCATCTGAGCCTTCTGGTAAGGCCTGGTAGTGGGCTAGACGGTGAATATGCCGTCTGAGCGCGCACTGCCAATCGGTCGCTGGTTCGCCAATTGTGCGCTCCATCGATGCAATTAGCCATCCTTTAGGCATTAGGAGCTCTCGTCAATGATTGTTGAACCATGTCGAAGGGTTGGGTGCGATCGAATCGATCGATTCGACTAAGAACCGATCGACCCGTCAAGTGCTCCAGCTCGTCTTAGACCATGAGTAGCACCCCATTGATCCAGACCATCCCAGAACCCCTCGACTCACCCTATCATTTCCCCTTAGGTCCCTGAACGTGTAGGGATCAAGACGGCCTCACTTCATGGCCTTTGTGAGGAGAATTGACTCCTCACAGGTGCGCCTTCAGAGACGCCTCGGCCGAGTAGTCCCCCGGCGATCCGATGCCTCCTAATTGGGGCTTCTTGGTTTAATCGACGCGTCTGGAGTCAGGGATGGTACAGCCGTCGAGATCAGGGCGTGGCGAGGCGTGTGCATGACGAATTGCGCATTGGGAGCTAACCCTAAGGAGCCGAGCGTCGGGTGTCATCCGTAGGAAGGAGATGATGTCACGGGTCGGGTCGACCCGTGACCCGCGCATTTTGAGATTGGCCGACAGCGAATAATTGAATTTCTGAATTTAATTTCCTTAAGAAAATTAAATCAGAAAATCAAACCTACGATTTTCATTTAAATAAAAATATAGATTAAATTAATTAATTAACTTTAGTTATACTGATCTAAATGGTATGATCCAATATACCATTTGAATCAGAAAAATACAAGGAATCTGAATATAAAATAAAATTACAGATCCAATAATTGGATTTAAAATAATTGATTAAACCTTTTTTGTTTTTAATTAAATCATAATAAATTCAATTAATAACCAAATTAATTGATCAAGGGCTCTGATTGCTCATTAAACCCTAAAGAACAATTTCAGACCCTTAAAACTAATTTTGGATATTTAACTTTCTTAATCACTCTCTAATTACCTTAATTAAGGATTAGTGAATTAAACCCTAATTAAGGCTCTGATTTTGGCAAGAGTAGTTCTTAATACTATTCTAAGCATAGTGGAACCTCTAGATAAGGATGGATTGCCATAGAATGCCCTAAAACCCTTAATCACCCTACTTGGCTTAAATAAGTAATTAGTGCTAATTAACTTAATTAGGTTATCAAAACCTAAGATGAGTGTGTTTCCCACTTCATTAATCAATATGGAACACATTAGGATAGATCAAAAGTAATTTGGATAATCAAATCCTAAAATCCCAATTTTAGCCTTAAGAGGGGTACTTTGGTCATTTTGGCCAAAATGTATTTAAGTACCCCTAACACCTTGAAAAATTTAGTAGATTATCCATAATTAGATTATTAGCATCTCTTTGAATTCTTAAGTTAAAATATTCATAACAAATCTTCATTTAGTCTTGATTAAAATATTTAGATCTTAAGTGATTATAAAGGAGTCACTTTACCTTAATAATTGAATCTAATAATTTTGGAAGTTAAATCTCAATTTAATAAGTTCAATTAAGTTAGTTTATGAGTTTAAACTCTAAAGGAAACACATTTAAAAAGTCTAAGTTGAAGACCTAAGTTAACTCTAAAGTAATCAAACCTTAGATCTTAGATCTTAGACTTTATATCTTTTACTTGAATCAAACTATCTCCAATTGAAATTCCTTAAATGATTCATTGTTTAATCCTTTGAAACTTTCCATGTGGGTATATGCTGATTCTTAAATTCTTAATTGATTATTTTTTCTTATAATCAGTAGAATAACCCTTCACTAAAGTTTGTTATTCTTGGATCTTTTAGCTTATAGGATACCTTTAATGTGGGAATAAAGTATGAACCTTAGCTTCTTATTAGGACATCACCTTGGATTAGGATTTGAACACCAAAATGGGGTTTAAATCCAAAATCTTTAAATCTTGATTTACTTAATCAAGATTTAGGTAAGAGAGTAAAATGTTAACAAATTAGGTCGTTGAATTATTTACTTAAACCTTATAGTCATCACATGATTTTAGATTAGAACTTGTTAAGTTCTAATATTAACTTTAAGGATGTAAATCTAAGATTCTACTCGATAGCTAGATATTGGAGATCATAAACTTGTACCTTCATAGAGTAGCTAGATTAGGTAAATATACAACAACAGATATCACATAAGTTTAGATTGAGTCTCTTGCTTACTTTGACTAGATTAACTTGGTATACCTTAGATATTGAGCCTTATTCCTTGAGCATAATAGGAGAACTTAAGATATGGATGATACATCCTAAGTTAGTGTTTATAAAGCATACCATTCATCTGGTTCTTGCAGTGCTTTCAGTCAGTAGAATATGTCCTAGCTTAGTCTGCCTCCTCAGTATTAGTATTGTATAGGATGGACCCAGGCCTAGCAGATTTGGATGTCTAGGATGGGGATTGACTGATCTCGGAGGCCCTGTATGGCCGATTGTAACAACCCTAGGTTGTTACCAGGTAAATTACATGTTGCCAAATTCAATATTTTTAAGAACCATTGTCTTTAAGACATCAATATAAGCCTATCTGGAAAAATTTGAGATCAATTGGACATCTCTAAGTCAAAAAGTGCAATTTGACAGTCTAGATGCCCTAAACTAGACCCAAAATATTTTGATCTCAGAATTAAAATCTGGTTGCATTTTTGAATTCCTCACCCCCAAATTAGCTAAGGGTGAAATTTTGGTTCAATTTGGAGTTCATTTGGGTAATAATCCAATTTAATTTAAATTGGTTCAATTGCAATTAAGGGCTCCATACAATTTAAATTTGCAACTATACCCTCTGCCGTTTCAAAACAGCGGGCGCGATCTGGACCGTCCAGTTCTCGGCCCAGATCGTGCGGCCCGCGTTTTATCTCTGGATCGGTCAATCCAGACCGTTCCGCGGTTCGAGCGACAGATCGAACGGCATCCCGCTATCCGCCGTAAGTAGCGCTGCGATCCGTCAGATTCCGCAATCTGAATCCAACGGACCATTTGCTCCCCGCGATTGGCCGTTAGATGTCCTCATATCAGGATCGTTCCGTCCCAACGAATGATCCATCAGACGACTGCCGTAACTATAGCGCTGTTCATCATCTTCTCCACTCCGCGCGAGGCCCCGATAGGGAAAATCCAAATCCCCGACAGCAGGACCTGTCCCCCCCACTCCCCCAATCCAGCTCAGCATAGCCGTTAGAGGTTCCCTAATCCAATGAGGCCGCTGAGTTGGGCTCTTCAGCCCGGTACCTCCTTTTTGGAAGATTCGAGAGCTCCTCTTGGCCCGAGCTCTCGGGTCAAGCCAGGCCAAACCCAGCCCCGCATTTCCTTCTGCACACCTTCCTGAGTCTATAAATAGCCTCAGACTTCACTCTGGAGGCTCCTTGCTGCTCAATTGGGTCCATTCCAATTCTTCCTACTAGTGCCATTGCTGCTCCGTCAGACTGCTTCCAGTCGATCCCCAACCTTGCGTACAGCTGATAGAGGGTTGCTCCTGGAGTTCAAGACTCCTAAGAGCCTCGCTGTTGCAGCGATCATCTCTGTCGTCCAACCGAGCTTCAACCAGTAAAAAAAAAAGAAAAAAAAACCAGGTACCCACGTTTTGGATTGAGCCGTATGGGCTCAATTCCAGCTTGATTTCTTTCTCTGAATTCTTGCCTAACTAAGACGAACTCGTTGCAATTAAATTGATGATCTGGGAGAGTCCGTTCGATCGTATCAATCGAACGGGTTAGCCATTTCACTGGATTTCAGGGACCAAGCCAGGTCCCAGAGATCTAGAGCCACCCAGGACTAGTTTAGATAAGACTTCGATCCGTCCTTACACCCTGATGGTGAACGAATCGAGCTCTAGGCCAGGGAAGCCCTCTGTGAGGAGAATTTCTCCTCACAGTGAGCTCCTGTAAGTGTAAAGAGGGGAATTAGGGTCCAGAGGAATTGACCCATCCCCTTTAACAATTTAAGGTTCCAAGGATCGGTCTCGGTCCCAGGAACGTGTGGCCGTCGTCTTTGAGTGCTGGCCTGGCCCTGAGATGAAGAATTTTGCCGATTAAGGTTCGACCTAATCGGGCTCTGTCGGGGCTAGACAGCCAGAGGAAGAAGACGACAGCGCGGGTTCGGGTCGACCCGTGACCCGCGCTGTCGAACAGTAATGGGCCTCCAGGCCCGATCGACCCGCACGTTTTATTTCGAGCCGGCGCCGTTTTAAATATTAATAATCGATTTATTTAATTATTTTCCTTAAGGAAATTAGGGAAAATTAAATGGAAAAATACAGAATGTATTTTCTTAATAACTTTTAATCCACTGGTTAAAAATTTATGAAACCTTATATGAAAATGTTCAGAAAAATCTCAGAAACTCAAATATAAAATAAAATCATGCATCTGATGGTTAGATCTTAAATTATTGCCGAATTATAGTGAATCTTAATTAGGGCAAATTAGTGAATCTACTTAACTAAATTGCATGTTTAAGATGTCATTAGTTCACTAATGTTAAGTATATTGTAGGTGCTAAGTATGATATTTTTCTAACTTTTGAAATGTTAGTTATGCCCTAATCTTTTTAAACCTTAATTAGTAAATTTTAGGGTTTATACACATTGAAATTTAGCAAATTTAGTTCTGATTACTTGTATGATAGATTAGGACTTGTATACCAGAAATCTTGTAAATTGAAGGGTAGGATCTTTACTTATGTGCTAATCCCTTTTGATTGGATTTAGGGTTTGATTAGCACTAAGTAACCACTGGTTGTTAAACTTTAATTATTATTTTGCTCTAAAATAGTAAGCTAATTGAAATAAAACCATCCTTTATTACTTGCTTAGTATACTTAAATAAATCCAAAATATTAGAATCTTAAATATCTTAATTAACTTAAGAAATCTCTAGATTTGGATCAAGCTTTTAAGACTTGATCTAGATCTGAGATTGCCACCAATAATACATAATTAATCCATTGATTTGACATTGATCTTTAAATGCACACTTGATTTGACTTAAGGTTTGAGAAGGGGTCAAACCCTAATCTACTTAAGGGGAATCTAAACCCTTAAGAACCTTAACTTAAGTAATGGATTTCAGGATTTTGAATCAAACATTTTCCAAAAATACATGTGATTTGCTATTGATCCTAAACATTTGAATTAGATAAATTAAGATTAATAATAATCTATGTGACTTCTTAATCTGAATCTAATCTTAAGATCCCTGATTTTCTCTTAAGTAAGAGGACAAGCATAAGAAAATTTATAACATCATATTGATTTAACAAATGACCAAGTCCTTAATAAAATAGTTAATTTATATCTCATAATCTTAGTATAAGTATGATCAGATGACTTAATCATCTGATCTGATCACCCTAAGCCAAATTGAGAGTTTGGAATCTAATAACAATACTTCTTGAAGGGAGATCTAATCTTCTCTTCCTAAGATCATCTTGAATAATTTAAAAGAGATCTAAATTTATATATATCATGAGGTAGGAGGCCTTGTATAACCTCTTGAGGTAGAAGTATAGAAGATCCCATCATCTTAGAGATTGATCTATTCTCCTTGTGGTAGTAATCACTTAAGATATTAGAAGAGATACATCTCCTTGTGGTAGAATCTGTATTAAGTGATCCTTGACCATATTTGATTGGTGAAACCTTATATAGGACTTTCCTATTAGTCTAAGATTTGTAGTCTTGATAGATCCTTGTTCTATTAAATAGATTTGATGGAACCACGATTGTTGGGTAAGTGTAGTATAGTATAACCATATTACTGGTCCCCAGTGATAATCTGGATTGGTTGAGTCACTCTAAGTAAGATTTGTCTTTGTTGCTATCCTGCGGGCTTAGGCGGACATAACCTCGCTTAGAATAAATCAATCAACCCTAAGAGTGTATTAAATGGGTATCAATTTCTTAGTTTTATTGAAGGACAGTTGCCATCGGGCAATGCCTCCTGGCGAAGATCGCTTCAATAGGTATGGCTTAAGTGAAACTAAGAAAAAGGGGAATTACCTTCCTTAAAACACTAAGTATGATTGTGAGGTTAGTGACTAAATGCTTAGTTTGAGCTACAAATCATCATCGGATGGTGCCTCCTAATGAAGATCACTTTATTAGGGTGGCGTAATCAAACTAAATGTTGTGTCCTATCTTTGCAGCATATTTAATATGTGTATATAATCACCCTGCCCAGTGATCTTTGAAGTAAATAAACAACTTTAACTAAATATCGATCTAGAGTTTTAGAGTCAGAATCCTTTTAGTAGGATTCTACACAATGGAGACTTAGGATTCACTTATGTTTCTTCTACATTCTTCATGGATTTGTTTGGATTTTCCATTCATATCATACAATGGCATAAACATGAAGCATAAGCATGAGTTGACCTCATTCCTTCTGTTGTGACATATGGTTATCAGAGATACAGTATGAGATATGGAATGTTATATACACAGACTGGGGAATTTCAGGGTGCATCTGCGTCACCATACTGACTTCCTAACTGTTATGATTACATTGGACCGTACGACTCATAATCCTTCGATGATAGTTCTGTGATATACCATGATATAGCATATCTGTGAGCATTGTTTCAGTAGCATATAGTGCAGCTTATAGCATCCTTCTCGACATCTGACATTTTTAGGTATTTTCAGTACTTGGTTTTGATGCAGTTTTTTTTTACTTAGTTCTTACAGTTCAGTTATTTGATGCTTTACAGTTTTCCTGCATTTTTACTTTATGTTCTACATATTTATTATATTTAGATTAGCTCGTATAGCTAGCTTCGATGTGTTAGACTTCTTGTCTAACACGGGGTACTTTTGGGATCCGTCAATTTGCTAGATCCTGAGCAGTTATTGGAGGCAGGTCAGGAAGACGTCCCAGAGTCTCAGGAGGAGCACTTGGAGCTGTAGGGGATCGAGCACCTACTTTTACTTTCTAGTTCCTTTATATTATGCATTATTATGGGTTGTAATAAAACTCTGGATGTATTTTCACTTTTCTTTTCTGAGATAGATATATTTTCTACTGCTTGAGATGAATGTATTCTGGATGTTATGCTTTTAGCTTCCGCACTCTGTTATATTACTATACATAGTATTGTGATGTGATCGGCGTACTGGAAACGCTGATATATTTTGTAATGTACATGGGTCCTTCTCTCTTCCCTTATGCCTTATGTATGTACTAAGTCTAATACTTAAGATAAGGGTTCCATTCTTATCTTAGGTATTGGCTTTCGAGCCTACTCTTAGGGCTCGAGTCAGCGGCCTTCAGTATGGCTTTGTCTCTTTAAGCTTATTCGGGACGATGGGTTTTACTTGCATGGCCCACCGCTTCCGAGTAGCGCACCGTTCCGCCGCCAAACTATGAATTATACTTGTATTTTGTGCGCGGCGATGGGATGGGGCACTACACCGATTGTCTGGTGTGGCAGTACTATGTCTTAGGCTTATTGCTACTATAGTTTAATTTTTTAGTTTTGTTTCCTTTTTGCCTTGCCACATGCTTCAGTGGCTTTACTTACAGTACTTGCTTGCTTTGCCACATATCTCAGTGGCTTTATTTTATATAGATTGCTCTACTTTTGCCACATGTCAGTGGCTTTCCTTTTCTTTGGTATTAATTAGCATGTTGTATGTATATTCCTATGGCTTACTTATGTATATTGGCATGTTTAGGATGTTAGAATTTCATGTTATATTCAGCAATTGTCTTCTTTTATAATCAGCATATTTTAATGTGATCATAAGCATGTTAGGTTCAGAATTGTATCATAGTTGCTGTTACTTTTAGCTTTTAGCCTCACCTTATTTATTTTATGTTGTATGCTATTTCACATACTACTTGCTTGCTATAAATGGATAGTTTATAGTTGCCCCCATTTCTTCATAGCTTGTCGCACCAATAATTAGCTTGCATGCTTAGTAAATTTAAATGTGATATCTTTAAATACTCAGTTCATTAAAATAGCCTAAAATGTACTTAGACAATTGTCTAACTATAACTTTTTTATTTTGTTGGGTGGGGCCCTGACATTTGTGATACCGATAAATATCAGATTCAGACTTGTTTATGGGCAGCGCTGTAGGAGAGGAGCCCGTTCATGAGGAGGACCTTGCTGTTGCAGTTTAGATAGATTTTGCATTTTTTTTCAGTAAGATTGAGAGACTCTTGCATTTTCTTTTAAATTCAATTTGTAATAATTAATTCTGGATGTATTTCATTTTTGCATTGTGATGAGTTACTATATTGTTTCCTTTTTCTCTACTATGTTGTGCTTGTGGATGTTACTATACACCTATTGCTTCCGCCACTTTGATATTTGTATGTATATTGATGAATGTTTATAGTATTCTCGTGACAAGTTCCTAGCTTATGGCAAGTTGGGTTTTCACCTGATTTTACTTAAGCTAGGGATTTGCCACAGTTGGAGCACAGTACTTGCTATTGTCAGTACGAGGGCCCCATACTAGATGCCCTAGATTAGACCTAAAATATTTTGATTTTAGAATTAAAATTTGATTGCATTTTTGAATTCCTGACCCCCAAATTAGTTATAAGTGAAAGTTTGGTGCAATTTGGAAGTCATATAGGCCATAATTCATATTTTCTTAAATTGGTCTAATTATATTTTAGGGTTCCTAACAATATTTAATTGCAAATATACTCTATTCCATCAGTCAGCCACTTTCAAAACATCGGGCGCCATCTGAGCCGTCTGTTACCCAGATCAGATAATGCGGTCTGCGCCTAAGCTTAGATCTGATCCATCTCGACCATTGCGCAGTTCGATGATGGGATCGGATTGTATGCACCCACTCCCTGTAAGTAGCTTTGATCATCCATCGGATCCGAAGATTAAATCTAACGGACGATCTTCTCCCCATGTTCAGCCGTTATCTGTCTGAGGATCTAAGCCGTCCTACTTCAACGAACGATCCATCAAACGGCTATCGTGGATCCCGCACTACTCATCGTCTTCCCCTCTCCGCTCATATCCCTAATAGTGAGATTCGCCGGCAAAGCCTGTCCCCCACTCCCCTGGCCAGCTCAGCATAATCGTTGGTAGTTTCCATATTGCAGTGGAACCTCTAGATCAAGCTCTTTGGCCCGATACTCCTTAGAATGGAAGCTCTGAGAGCTATCAATGACCCGAGCCCTCGGGTCAAGCCAAGCATCAGCCCTACTTTTGAAATTTCCCTGAGGCGATAAACATCTTCCGTTCCCTCCTTAGATCGTTTTTACTGTTCAATTAAGCTCAATTGGAGTTCCTCCCCTGCTCGCCATTGTTGGTCTGCCGAGCTTCCTCCAGGCGCTCTCAAGCTTGCGTACCGCTATTAGAGGGCTGCTCCTGGAGTTCAGGACCCCTAAGAGTCTATTTGAGTCTCTGCTCCAGCGAATCACCTCCTGTCTTTCAGTGCAAATTCTGTCCAGCAAATCCAGGTACCCCTCCGGTCTGGACTGAGCCGTATTAGCTCAGCTTCTTATCAACTTTAATTGCTGAGCTCATTCCTAGTCCTGGCGAATTCAATGCAGCTGAATTGATGGTTTAGGTCTGGTCTAATTGATCATATCGATCGATCGGACTACTCCATTTGCAGAGCTTGGGACCTGAGTAAGGTCCCAGAGGTTTAGAGCCTCCCAAGGCGAGACAAAGTAGGGCTTCAATCCACCTGTGCACTTTTATGGTGACCGGATCAAGCCCTAGTCTGGGTGCGCTCCCTGTGAAGAGAATTTCTCCTCACAGTGAGGAAATTTTTGTCTGATCTGGGGAAATAGCTCTCGTGGAATTAGTCCACCTCTTAAGAAATTCTAGGGTCCTAGAGGTTAGTCCCAGTCTCAGTAATGCGCGGCTGTCATTTTTCGCCCCGACATGGCTCGATAAATGTGGAATTTGACGTTTAGGGTTAGCCCTATCTATCCTCAGTCGGGGCCAGGTGGGGAAGAAGAAGATGACAGCACGGGTCGGGCCTACCCGTGACCCACGCTGTCTAACAGTGATGGGCCTTTAGGCCAGAACGGCCCTTGTGTTTTGGGAATGGGCCGGTGCCATTTAAATAAATATTAATCGAATTAATTTTCCTTAAGGAAAATGGGATGGATTAATTAGAAAAATGCAATTTAAATTAATGCTATAACTTTTAATCCACTGGTCCAAACCTTATGATATTATATATCAAAATTGATCAGAAAATCCTCATGAATCTGAATATAAAATAATATTGAACATCTAATTGTTAGATTTTCCATTTTTGCTTACATATTACAGATCTTGAATAGGGTTGATTAGCATGTATACTTAACCAAATTGCATGTTTAAGGTGCCATTGGTTTCCTTATGATTAGTAGAATGAATGTGCAAAGTAGTTTATTTATTTGATTTCTGCATTTCAACTTATGCCCTAATCTTATTAAATAATGATTAGTGAAAATTAGGGTTTATAACTATTGGATCTTAACAAACTTAGTCTCTAATTAATTGTATGATAAATTAGAACTTGTGTGCCAAATTGCATGAAATTCTGATGTTGGATTTGTAGTTATGTGCTAATCCTTTTTGATTGATTTAGGGTTTGATTAGCACTAATAACTTTCTATTTTCTGAAATTTCTCTATTAAATGATTCATAACAGTAAGGTAGATGTATTGAAGCCATGTATGCAAATTTATAATATATAAATTGAATAAAACTAATTTTGAAGAATTTAATCATCTTAATTAACCTTAAGAAGTCTTAAGACTTTAATCAAGCTCTTAAGACTTGATCTAGGTCTGAGATTACCACCAATAATACATTCCAAATTCACTGATTTGACATTTAATTTATAAATAAACATTTGATCTTAATTTGGCATGAGTAAGGGGTTAAACCCTAATCTATTTGATTAAAATCCAAACTCTTAAATGCTTAATTAAATTGACTTTATTATAAGATAATGAAATTAACATTATTCTAATAATACATCTGATTTGGTATTGATCTTAAATATTTGAATTAGACATATTAAGATTATTGATAAATCTATGTGATTGATTGATCTAAATCTAAACTCTAGATCCTTGATTTTCTCCTAAATAAGACTACTAGCGTAAAAAGATAATAGAACTAAATTGATTTTATAATTGATTTGACTCTAATAACATCCTTGGTTTAAATACCACAATCTTATAATAAGATATGATTAGATGACTTAATCATCTGATCTGATCACTCTAAACCTAACTATTAAATAGAACCTAAAATGTTAGCTTTAGAATTAAGGGTGTGAGCACTTAAGTATCTCAGCATAAGATTGTCTCTGAAATATTTTAAAGACCTAAATTTAAATATACATTGAGGTAGGAGAATTTTGTATAACTCATTGAGGTAGAAGCTTAGATGATCCCTTAACCTTAGAAGTTAATCTTAACCCCTCATGGCAGGAATCACTTAGATATTAGATTGACACTTTTCCTTATGGTAGAATCTATATTTAGTGATCCTTGATCACCTTTTTCTTAGAGCCTTATATAAGACCTACCTATTTAGCATAGGAATTAATAGTCTTGATAAATCATTGTTGATTAAATAAAGTTGTTTGAACCCAAGTTATAGGTTGGTGTAGTATGGTATACCCATAGTACTGGTGTTCTTCAGTAGTATTCAGGATTTGTTGATTCACTCCAATATGGACTTATGAGCAGGTGATATCCCGAGGGATTAGACGAATACAGTCCCGTTAGATTAAATCTTCTAAGAGTAAGTATATTAAACAGGGAGTCATTCTTTAGTTTGATTGAAATATAAATTGCCAATGGCGATGCCTCCTAGTGGAGACCGCTTCAATATGTGTGGCTTAAATAAACTAAATAATTAAAATCACCTTCTTTAAGACACTGAGTGTGATTGTGAGTTAGGCATCTAAATAACTTAGTTTGAGATACAAATTGCCAATGGGCGATGCCTCCTATCGAAGATCGCTTCATTAGGGTGTCTTAATCAAACTAAGTGATAAGGACCACCTTTCTTACAATGTGCTAAATAGTGTATACAATCATCCCATCTGATGATTTTAAAGTAAATCTTTAATTTTAACCAATTTTTGTTCTAGACGCTAGGAGTCAGAATCCTTTTAGTAGGATTCTGCACAGTGGAGACCTTAAATTTATCATATGTATTTAAAGCTTTATGGATTTCCAGATTTTCCTCATATAGAATAGAAGCATGGGCATAAATATGAGCATGAGCATGACGAATGATTCAGTGGTGACGTATGAATATCAGTAACAAATTATGGGTTACGAAATGTTGCATACATTGACTGGGGAATTTCAGGATGCATCAGCTTCACCACACTGTCTTCCCAATTGGGTGTATGTATACATTGGACTGTACGACTCATAGCCTTTCAGTGATAGTTCTGTTACATACTGTGGCATACTATATTGTGGCATATTTGGGTACATCATTCCAGTGATATATAGTACAGCATTGAACATTTTTCACATTAATTTATGAGCATTTGATAGTTTGTTTGCTTTTAGTATTTAGTTTTGATGCAGTTTTACTTTGCTTAGTTATTACAATTTTAGTTACATAGTGCCTTTACTATTATGTTCTACAGTCGTGTTTACTGTACTGTCTATTGCATTAACTTTAGAACTGCTTAGTTAGTTGCGATGTGTTAGACTTCTTGTCTAGCACGGGGTACTTTTGGGATCCGGCACTTTGCTAGATCCCGAGCTGCTTGTGGAGACAAGGTAGGAGGACTTACAAGAGATCTAGAAGGAGTACGTGGAACCTTAGTGGATCAGTCTTCCATCTTTTACTTACTACTTTATCTTTAGTACTTCAGATAGACTTTACTTTTCATCTTTTAAATCTGTTTGTAATAATATGGATATATTTTACTTTTTTTTTTGAGATAAATATTTACTATTGCTTTGTGATGAATATATTCTGGATGTTTTGCTTTAGCTTCCGTACTCTTTTATACTACTATACTTAGTATTGTGATGTGATCAGCATATTAGAAATGCTGATATATATTGATAACATATATTGGATTCATATTTACCTTTTTAAATCTAATGTACGTATTAGTCTAATACTTAAGACAAGTATTATACTCTTATCTTAAGTATTGACTCTTGATCCTACTCTTAAGTTTGAGTCAGCAACCTTCAGTGTGGCTCAGTCTGTTAGCCTATTAGGGGAGATGCTATTGTCAGTTGCTCCCTCCCCGAGTAGCGCACCACTCAGCCGCTGATCTTAGTATACTTGTCTTTTGCGCGCAGCGACGGGGCGGGGCGCTACATACTTAAGGGTCCAAAAAGTTATTTTTTGATTTAGGAGCCTGGATTTTCTTACTGCCAAATGATTCCTTACTATTTAACATGAAGTTAGATAGTAAGTATACCAAATTTGGATTAGTATTAAGTTATATGGGTCAAATTTAAGGACTTTAACCTACAAGGGTGTTTTAGTAATTTCACCTAGCAAAGCCTAAAAATTTAGTTATTTTATTATTTTCTATTGTCCAAGGATTCTATAGAGTTCAAGAATACTAAATTCTGATGTCTAATGGATTAATCATGAGTGTTCTAAGTTTAGGAGTAAATGTGTCATTTCTAGGGTTAAAAGGGGTCAAAAAATCTAACTTTTCCATTTGAGATCCAAATTTAGCAAACTCAGTGTCTATAGCTTACCTATATCACACTGAGTACTTTAATTAGGAGTAGACTTAAATTGGACCTCATTTGGCCAAGTTATGACCAAATTAGGGTTAGGGGTATTTTGGTAAACCTAGGGTTTCAATTAATCAAAACCCAAATTTTATTTCAGTTTAATATTGGCATTGAATTTCTAACCTAGTTAGCATCTTGAATTTCTTAACTTAGAGTCTAAATGATCATGATATGGTAAAATCAATATCAAGGATTTTGGGGGCGATTATGAATTAATTATTATCTAAGGCAAAATAAAATTCACCTACATAATTATACAGTGCTTAATTTTACTTAAACTAGGTTCAAATTTGATATATTTAGGCCCCAATAGGGTCCTAGGGTCCTTAAAATTTGAAAACTATAAAGTTTTGGCCATTTCAACTAGTTCTGGGCCAATCTGGACAGTTTTGGGCGCTATGACGCACTTTAGCGCCGTCTGGCCGAAAGCTAGGAGCTACGGTGCGCTGTGGCGAGCAGGAGCGCGTTGCAGCGGATTTCGGTGCTATGGCACGCTACAGCGGGTTTCGGCACTGTGGCACGTTGCAGCAAATTATGGCGGACTCAATTCGAAGCTCAGGCACGCTATGGCGCTTTACGGTGGACCCGATTTTGAACCTTGGGCTCTGCAGCGCCCGCTGGTGATTTTGCCTGTGCGAAAATAGTAGTGAGTCTTCTTTCAGGCTCAAATACTCTCAATTTATAGCACTTCACATGTGGTTCCATATACCGATGGAAAGGTATTTTCGAGACCTTTCCACTGGTACTAAATTCGGCACCAAACGATTATGTTATCAATACAAATGATGGAGTTAAAGGACTAGGTGTATAAAAATTCATATTTGTAAATTTATATATATTTCCCTATCATTTGCAGATTTTAATGAGCTTCTATATCTTAAATACAAATTTATAAATATGCAACTAAGGTAACACAAATTTTTAGATATACAAATGAGCATAAGAACAAAATGGAATAGCCATTGGATTAACCAATGGAGGGAAATGGGATACCTTGGACTGGCAAATGGAATTTCCTTCAAGGGATCTTTGAGAACTTGAGAGCTTGAGGGGATGGAGAACTTCCCTTTAACATCTAACATAACAAAAATGGAAAATGGGGGAGAGCTTCAGCTGGGCAAATGGGGAAGAAGAGGAGCTGAAAGTTTTTGTAAGGGGGAGGGAAGGCATGGCTTCCATTAGTGAGTCTTCCCATCAGCATGGATGGGAAGGAGAGAGGCAGAATTTCACTCAAGTGCAAGGGATGGGAAGGAATCTATTGAGAAGGGAGGAAGTGACATAATATGGATCAACTAGGAAAAGAAGAGGGAAATGGAATTTTTTGATTATTTTAATTTAAGTAATAATTCTTTAAAATAAAGAAAAATCCAGATTTTATAAATGTGCTCCAAAAAATCTCAAAAATTAACTCCTAGCTAATTTGGAGGTGAGGAACACAATGGCGAAGTCTAGAATTGTTATAAGTAATGAGTCTAAAATTTCTAAAATTAATTCTAAATTAGTTATATTATTGATTTTAGTGGTTAGATTATGATTTTAAGGTTTAAGGATAGTTAAGCCTAAATTTGGGCAAAATGACTATTTTGCCCCTACTTAAGAGTCTAAAATATTATATTATTATTTAGGGCTTCAAAATAAAATTTATTGATGGCAAATAGTTAATTACCATCTAATATAAAGATAGACGGTAAGTACACCCAAATGGGATAAGGATTAAGCCCAATGAGCTCTAATTAAGGTTTTAGCTCATTAAGAGCAATTTAGTAATTTTACTAAGTAAAATCTAAAAATTCAGTTATACTATTATTGTTTACTGTCTAAAGATTCCATAAAATCTAAGATCACTAAATTTTGATTTCAAATGGTCAAGTTATGGCCAAAACATTTCTAGGGTTCAAATATGTAATTTTGGAAATTTATAAATGGGTCAAAAACTTAACTTTCTCAAATGGTATCCAAATTCACTAAACTCAGTGGCTATAGCTTCCCTATAATATACTAAGTGCAATGACTAAGAGTAGACCGAATTTGGACATCATTTGATTAAGTTATGTGCTAATTAAGCTTGAGGGTGATTAGTGAGTGAATAATGAACTTAATCATAGAATCACAAAATCAATCACACCACTGAGTTTTATTCTATTTAAAAAACTATCAGCAACTTGAATATCTTAATTTGGATCATTAAGCTAACATTCACTAATTAATATTTAGGGTGATTAGGGATATATAAGAAATATAATCACCAAATCCTAAGTATTTTTGCACTTTACTGATCTATACATTATCTTGATCAGAATGGTATATTAGATGATCTAATTTGGAGCTAAATTGGCTAAGTTATAGCTAAATAAAAATCTAGGTTTTAGAGGTATAATTAAGGAAAGGTCCTAAAAGTCATTAGCCAAAATGCTGGTCTAACAGTAAACTGACACTATAAAATTCCTTATATTTTTTTGATTAAAATGAGATATAACTTCAATATGTTGGGATTATTAGATTGCAAGTTTTGGATTACTAAAATTTGGCTAATTTATTTGATTGAGTTTATTTACATTAAATTGGCCAATTTTATTAGTTAAGCAAATTAGCAGCCGACTAAACCCCTGGGACCCACGGGCCGCAGTTGCAAGGAATAGGGTGGACTCACAAACAACTGTGGTACAACAATCAATGTGGGTCCCACGAGTCGACCCAACGGTGCCATGCAACTAGGCCCGCCATTCAACCGTGTGGAAGATGCTGAGCGAACGGGCTGAGCAGCTAATCGCGGGGTTGAAGTAGACCCGACTCAAAATGCTTGGGCTCCTCCTTCCCTGCCAAAGCAATGGACAGGAGGATTAGGGCATTAGAGGGTTTGTCGATTAAGGATTTCTAGTGGACGGAGATTCCCGCCAGAATACTCCATTAGATGAATTCTACAAATTTAATTGTAGATATTGATGTTGAGAGGACCTATTATAGATAACCATAAAGTTTTACAAACTGCTTAGGGCATCGCATTGACGGACATATTGACAAGGATCAAGCGATGATAGGCCTTAAATAACACAGAAAATAATTGTATAGGAAACAATAAATCATGTGAGTTTAGACAAGGCAATAATGAAAAGATTAAGGAGAGAATGTGGTATTAGGGTACATTGGATTGAGTTCGATGAAGGTTCAAACTTTGCTGAGGTCTGTTGTTTGCTGTAGGAAGGTTAGATGGAGTGAATCGAGAGTGGAGGAAGTCTTGAGAAGCCAAAGATGTGAGTGAAGAGTGATGGCAGCCATTTGGTGGAGTAGCGGGGGTGCCGTGTGCTTAGCTGCTGCCACGCAGAAGACAAAGGTTTGGAGTTGTTCAATCGAGCCGATGGAATGACTCAGATCTCACCATGCGATCAAACAGGGAGAGTTGACGGTGCAGAGAGGCAGTAATGGCAGCCGTTTGCTTAATAATTAAAATAATTAAATAAATGAAATTTAAAAATTAAAAATTAATTAACAAATGATTTCAAAAATTTTTAAATAATTCACCTCTAGCTAATTGAGCGGTGAGGAATGCAACAACGAAGCTAAATTTCAATTTTGAATTTTCCTATTTTTAAAGGTATTTAAATTATACTAAATATTTGCTAAAAATCTAATAACTTCCAATTGCCTCCAAAACATCACCCTTAGCTAATTTGGGTGTGATGAGTATGATGGTGAAGTCAAATTTTTATTTGAGGTCAATTTAATTATGTTAAATTCTAGGGTTCCTGAAATTTCTAAAATCAGGATTTGATCCATTTCACACCTGATTTGGAATAAAACTTCATGGTGAGTTCCTGATGACTTAATTAGAGTGTTAGAACTAAGATCATGACCTAATTAAGCACTGATTAACTAGGGTAACAACCTAGGATTGTTACAGTCCTGAAAAGTAAAAGCAAATTGAAACAAAATTAGCATCTTACTATATGCAAGTAACTAATTTGAAAAGTACTAAACTGAAATAACTGTACTGAAATGAATTGAAAGCGAGCTGAATACAGTAAAACATATGCATAATTAATAATATAATGTGACTAAGTGAAGCCACTAAACTAAAAGAGAGTTTAACATATATCACCCTAGCTAACCACAGAGCTAGGTCAAGTTAAACTTAAAGGATCAAAAAAGAGAGATATGCCTAAATTAGTGCTGCCATAATAGAAACTGGCTAAATAAAGCCACCGAACTGAAAAGTCTAACATATACCATCTTGGAGAATCATAAAGTTTAGGTCTGGTTAGACTATAAAATCAGATATATAACATCCTTGCTAACCATAGAACCTAGGTATGTTTTATATTAAAAGAACTGAACTGAAGAGGTAGACTAATTAGAACACACTCTACTGAATTGAGTATTAAATAAATAAAACTGAATGAGTTGAATGTACTGATTCAATATTATATGATATTTATGCATTCAAAATTGACATAGGATATTTTATCAATTATATAATGTCCAAGTAGTATGTTCAAGGTACAAAGCTCAAATACAAGGTATACAAAGCAATAACATTCAAAGTAATCAATAGACTTAATCTAAACATATATGATATCTATTATTATCTAATTTAATGTGTTCTATCTTATCTAAGATAGTACAAGCTTAGGATATCCAATATCCAACTATCATATAAATCCCAGATCTACAACCTTAAAGTTAAACACTAGAACTTAAAAAGTTCAAACTCATAATCAGAAGTGACTAGTAAAAAGGTTAACAAATTAATCAACAACTTAAGTAATGTATTTTGATTACTCATGCCTGAATTTTGATTTAAGGAGATCAAGATTAAAGGATTTAAGGTTCAAACTCTAAATTGGGGTTTAAATCTGAATCCAAGGTACTAACCTTCTAAGGACTTAAGGGTTCACACCCACCCTTACTTCTAAAAGTAGAGAATCTTAGAAGCTAAAAGTTAAGGAAACTATGATCTTATAAAAAAGCTGAATCTATTATTATAAGATAAAATAGTCAGATAAGAACTTTATAAATCTAAGATCCAAGAATAATCTCATTATTCTATAAGTTAAATCATCCTAAACCCACTAAAAAAGATTTCAATGGATTCAATCAATTAAGAATTTGCAAGAATGGAATGTTACAATTCATATGGATAATTAATAAGGATCTAAGATCTAAGTTTTAGTATTAATCACTTAAGACTTCAGCTTAGATTTGGAATTTTGAGTTTTCATTAAGATATTACTTAGGAATAAACATTAGGATTAGCTTGGATAAGTTAATTAACACTGATTTCATGAGTTTAAATTTTATTAAGCAAGATTAAAATGAAGGGTTTAAGGTCACCATAAGATCATAATAAATTAAGTGAAGATAAAGAGGAGTTAAGCTTAAATAATTAGGATCAATCCAATAAGTTCAAAAGCTCAAAAACTAATTCAAAAACATTACATTACTGATTTAAAGTTTTTTAATGATATTTCGAGGATTTAAGGGCTCTTAAACCAACTTTTGGTCATAATGACCAAATTACCCTTCTTTAGGCTAAAATTTGGATTTTAGGATTTAAGCATTCAAATTAATTTTAATCAGTTATAATATGCTTAATGTTATCTAATAAAAAGAATAAAATTATAAAATTTAAGTTTAGATCTAAAGATAATTTAATTAGCACTAATCACTTTTCAAAGCTAAGAAAAGTGATTAAGGAAATTAGAGCTTAAATTATGATTCTAAGTTCATAAATAAGTTCTAGTAAGCCTAAGAAGACATTAAGCACTAGGTTCATCAAAATCATAAGTTGAACTAGGTCATTAGACACTAATCAAGATTTAGGGTACTTAAGAGGTGATTAACAAATTTTGAACTCCTAAAATATTTTAAAGGTATGTATGGGTCCTTCTCTATCTTATGAGCAGTCAAAAACTTTAAATATGAAATTTGACCATTAAATGAATTAGTTATTCACTAATTAAGATTAGAGAGAAATTGGACTAGATTAAAAATATAACCATAAGATCTAAAATTTTATTGTAGATTAATATTTCTTATGGTTTTTTTGATTAAAATGGTGTATTGGATCATACCATTTGGATCAGCATAGCTAAGGTTATTCAATTAATTTCAATTGAATGGTTTTCATTAATCACACCATAGGCTATTTAATTAGTTGCATTAATTTGTTATTTAACAGAAGAAAAATAATTCCTAAATGAGCTAATTTAGCCCAGCACAATATCCTAAATGGCGCACATTGGATCTGGGCCCGATTGGGTCGGCACTGCCGCACCGCGTGGGCTTGGGCTGGCCCGGCCCAACGCGATAGTGTCATTGTCCCCGATGCCCCATTAGCAGACAGAAGCTAAAGAGTAACTTGAACCTCCAAATTCACTGTCTATATGCCATGCCGTGACTAGCATTCAATCGCTACCCCCATCAGGGAGTTAAGGAACGTCGATTGAACCTAGAAGCCCTCACTGGGAGGCACTGAATTTCCAGATAGCTAGTCTAAGGATTTGGCCCTATTATAGCTTCTAGGGTGTAGTGTTAGGAGTTAATTCTCCTCATAGAGGCCACCATTTGGCCAGAGCTCGATCCCTACACCCTCTTGGTGGTGAGGCGGATCAAAGCCCTATATCTATGATGGCTGGGAGGTTCCAGAATCATTGGGTCCTTACTTGAGCTGGACTACAAGCTTTGGTAGAATCCAATCAATTAGAATGATGGATCGGAGCTAGCCCAGACCCCATAAACAATCACATTGGGTCTAGTTAGCTCACGAAAATGATCAATGAATGGAATTGATAGGAATTAAAGATTAGGAAGCCAGAGAAGTGTGTGGGCACTATCTCTGGATTGAGTTTCATCTTAATAGTGAATCCTCACTGTTTGGATTAAACTAGTTCAATCCAGACAGGTTCCAACTATCCTTGAGACTAGGGAAAATTATTATGAACATCACATAACTATCCTATGCACAATAAACGAACATTGGATCCTCTCAATCCAATGGGGGTAGAGGCTGTACCTAGAAATGGGTTATAGGTATGGTAGAGAGAAATTGGAGTGAGCTGGAGCTTCTAGATGACTCAAGGAGGAGCATTGAGAGTCTAAACACCAGACTTAACCCACTATCAGCAGTATGCAGTAGCTGGGATCACTGAGAATGCCGAGAGTTCTAAGGAATTGAATTGGGAAATTGAGGGATCATAGTGAGCAAAGGGGCTCACTATGATTCCAAGGAGGTATTTATAGGTAGTGTAAAGGTTCTAAACTAGCTACCATGGTTGGGAGACATAGTTTAGGCTCAGCCTGAGGGAGAGGGGTGTACGCAATGATCGAGGGAAATTTAAGGAGAAGGCAGTTGACAGATCGTTCGACTCGAGGGAAGAAGAGAAAATTTGGGGTATTCCCATAATGCCACTATGCCTACAGACGATCGAGCTATTAGGGGGGACTCGATGTGTGAGCGACGAGCTGGGGACGATGATCCACAGTGTGAGAGCCCCTAGGACCGTCTGATGGATCAGAAAGAAACATGCAACATCTCTGATGCGATCCATCCTGATGACTAATCGTGGATATGAGATCAACCATCAGGTTGGATCTAGAGATCTAATAGGCAATTGGAGATACTTAAGACGGAGGAATATAAGCCATTAGATTCCATCTCAGAACCATAGAACGGTTGAGATAGATTAGATTCAATCTAAGGCACAGGCCGTTCGATCATTTCCACAGGAATCAACAGCTCGTATGGCCCCCGCAGTTTAGGGTCAATTGAACCATTGGAAGAAGGATAGATTTGCAATTCAGAATTGTTGGAAATCATAAATTGCAATTGAACCAATTTAATTTAAATCTAAAATAAGCATAAATGTTCTTTAACAATTCTTAAAATTTCACCCTTAGCTAATTAGGGTGTAAGGAATTCAAAAATGCAATCAGATTTTAATTTGGAGATCAAAATATTTTAGTTAATATTCGGGATCCTAAAATAGGCAAAATAACTCAAATGCTCGAATTAGCTCTCATTAGTTTCAAACTTCTAAGGTTAGGTTTAAATGACCCATTGAATCTAATGGAGTGATAATTAACACTTGATTAAGCTTAAATTTAGCTAGGGTAACAACTATGGTTGTTACACAATCACACCACTAAATATCTCAAGGTGTGCCAATTGCACTGCTAAATATGACTTAAGGTACGCAAATCACATCGCTAAATATGATATGATATGCATCAGAAAAAATGACACTCAACTCATCAATGGACAGTATGATATCCCTTATTCTATAATTATTATCTGCCTAAATTAGTTATGTTGTTATGACCTACTCATGTCTTAACTTGAAAATTGAATTTGCATTCAAATTTTTGCTTTCCTTTCATAATGAAGTTTTATTTGATTCTTGATTATTCATAATTTGGAACATTACATACATATATACTAAATATGTCATGAGGGAAAATCAGACTCTTAGATTATTTAACTGCATTATCCTCGCACACAAAGATAAGTGGCAGAACCCTTTTATAATTTTACCCAAGCTAAGAAGTCTAATCCTAGATTATGATAGGCTAGGGAATTGAGATGTTTATCTTATAGTCGGCTGCACATATCTCTGCACACAAAGATAAGAGGTAGAATCCCATTACAATATCATACAAGATGAAGCAACCAATCCAAGTATAATAATAGGAAATAGAATATGGGTTCTTACCCTCTATATAACTAACTTATCTTCACGCACAGAGAGAAGGGGTAGAACCCTTCTACAGTTTTATAGAGACTAATAGACTAATTCTATTGATGATTTAAAGGTAATATGTATATAACTCTTTTTCTTATGATAGTGCGCTAATTGCATAGTAAATCGTAGATCCAATAATGCATCAAGATTCTTACCTATCCTTACTTAATCACCTAAATAATAAATCTTGGGTAAGTACTTAGCTCAATTTAAGACTTACTCTGTAAAAATCCTAGGTTGTTACTCTGTTAACATTATAACCTAAGTAGTCACTATTTTGATCCCATTACTTTTAGAACACCAAATGAAACTTATTCTGAAAATTTGGAGTCCATTGGACTTCTCTAAGTCTAAAATGATAATTTGATCATTATAATGCCCTAGTCTAGACCCAAAATATTGTGATCTCAAAATTAAATTATGATTGCATTTTTGAATTTCTCATCCCCAAATTAGCTAAGAGTGAAAGTTTGGTGCAATTTGGCAATCATTTAGGCTATAATGCACATTTAATTAAAATGGTCTAATTGCATTTTAGGGTTTCCAACAATTCAATTTTGCAAATATAACCCTAAACTAAAAATAACAGCCGAGATCCGCTGCGCAGACCATGGGCGATCCACAACGGAGCCCGGGTCACACGCAGCAGAGTCCCGCACATCCAGCCCTCGTGCCTTTTCAACCAACGGTCAGGATTTGATCTCGCTAGACCGCAGATCCATCATTGGATCCATTCCGTGGATCCTATGGCTAGGATCACTCCCGCGATTGGCCGTTAGGATCTGAGCGATCCCAGCCGTAGCGCCATCTGATCGATAGATCAGACGGCATCCGAAGGTCCCGGCACTGTGGACCTTCGTCTTCCTCTCGCTCGCGCACCCGACAGGAAGAATCCCCGTATTGCCAGCTGCCGGCCTTGTCCCCCACTCGTGCCTCCAGCTCAGCAAGTCGTTGTTGATCCTCCCGTAATGGCTAGGTAACCCATTCGGGCCCCGTGGCCCAGCTGAGCTCAAAATGAAATTTTGAGAACTTGGCCATGGCCCGATCCATCCGAGCCTCGGTAGCCCAATTCGCCCCTCCAGAAGCTTCCCTAGGCTCGTCTGAGGCTATAAATAGCCTCAGTAATCATTCCCTCTGCCCCATTGCTGCTCAATTTTCCTCGATACTTCTCTGCGTCCTTCCGCCATTGCCATCTATCCGAGCTCGAGTAGGCGATCCAGGAGCTTCTGAACCGCTGATAGTAGGCTCTCTTGGTGTTCAGGACCCTTTGCAGCATCTAGAAGTGCAGCAAAGGCTAGTAGAAGCCCCAAGCATCCGTCCTGAGCTTCCTCGGCAAAACCAGGTATCCCAGTTGTTGATTTCGAGCCAATGAGGCTCGGACCTCTCCCCTCTTGATTCGATTTCATGCACATTGTCATTTTGAACTCAATGTGAGTGTAGCTAGGACATGGGTTAGCCTCGATCGATCGATATGATGGATCGAGCTAAGTCAATTAAGGATCATCTTGGTCGAGTAAGGACCCGATGATTCAGACCATCCTAGACCCCCAGACCAGAAGGCTTCGATCTGCCTCACCTCCCTGATGGTGTAGGGATCGAGCGCGGGGTCTGGCGTGGCCTCTATGGGGAGAATTGTCTCCCCATAGTAGCTCCATTAGAGGAGCTCTTGGGTGAGTAAGGTTTGGCTGATCCAGATTGTCTCACAGGGGGTTTCGGGTCCCATTCGATGCGTCTGATCACGATGAACGTGTAGCGACCAATTGCTGGTCGTGTCGTGGACCGGATGCGCCAAAATTGGTCAATTAGGGTTTCCCTAATCGGGCGACTCCGTCAGGACGAAAGCTTGGGGACGAAGCGCTGTGCGGGTCGGGCTGACCCGTGACCCGCGCGATGCGACACTCCCGGGTGTCTCGGGCCCCGGTCGACCCCGGCCGAGCCCGTTTATATTAATTCCGATTAATTGGAATTATTTTCCTTAAGGAAAATAATCCAATTAATCCAATCATAGGAAAATTAAATCAGAAAAATACATAATGTATTATTTGAATAACTTTTAATCCACTGGTCTAAATCTTATGATATCATATATGAAAATAATCATAAAATCATCAGGGATCTGAATATAACATAAAATATCACAACTAATGGTTATATTTTCCATTATTGCCTAATTATAACAAAACTTAATTAGGATGATTTATCAATTATACTTAACTAAATTTCATGTTCAGGGTGCCATTAGTTTGCTTATGATGAGTAGGAGGCATATGCTAAGTGACTTATTTTTCTAATATTTATATTTCAAATTATGCCCTACTTTTGTTACACCATGATTAGTGAATATTAGGGTTTATAATCACTATATCTTAGCAAACTTAGTCTTTAATTGATTGCATGGTAATGTAGAACTTGTATGCCAAGTTATATGGAATTCTGATGGTTGGATTTAAACTTATGTGTTAATCCCTTTTGGATTGAATTAGGGTTTGATTAACACTAAGTATTTTTTGTTTTCTGAAAATTTCTAATTAATCTGATGAATAACAGTAAGCTAGATGTAGTGAAATCATATATGCAAGCTTAGGATGTATGAATTGAACAAATCAAAGAAATGCGAACTTTACCCTCATAATTAACCTTAAGAAATTTTAAGACTTTGATCAAGCTTTTAAGACTTGATCTAGGTCTGAGATTGCCACCAATAACACACTCTTAACTCACTGATTTGACATTAATCTCTAACCAAACACATGATCTTAATTGGATAAGAGTAGGGGTCAAACCCTAGCCTACTTAATTAAGGTCCAAATCCTTAAGAACCTTAACTAAAATTGACTTGATTTCAAGATAATTACCTTGACATTTTCCAATAATGCATCCAATTTGGTATTGATTTTAAACCTTTGAACTAGACATGTTAAGAGTAATAAAGCTATATGATTGCTAAATTTGAATCCAATCTTTAGATCCTTAATTTTCTCCTAAATAAGACCATTAGTATAAGAAGATTAATAAAATCATATTGATTGAATAAGTGACCTACAACTTAAGCAATATCCTTGATTTAAATCCCATAATCTTAGATTAAGTTGGGATTAGATGACTTAATCATCTGATCTGATCATTCTAAACTTAGCTATGAAATAGAACCTAAAATATTAATACTAGAATTTAGAATGGAAGATCTTAAGCATCTCTCCATAAGATCATCTTGAAACATTTTAAAAGATCTAAATTACATATATCTTGAGGTAGGAGAACTTGTATGACTAATTGAGGTAGAAGCCTAGATGATCCCTTAACCTTAGAATTGATCTTAAATCCTTGTGGTAGAAACCACTTAAGACCTTAGATTGATACTTCTCCTTGTAGTATAATCCGTGTTGAGTGATCCTTGATCACATTTGTGTGAAACCTTGTATAGGATTGACCTATTTAGTATAGGCCTTTATAGTCTTCATCATTCCTTAATTTATTAAGTAGACTTGTTTGAACCCCGATTATTGGACGGTGTGGTATAGTATACCCATATTACTAGTTCTCTAGTAGTATTCGGAATTGGTTGATTCACTCTAATGGGGACTTATGAGCAGGTTATATCCTGCGGGATTAGACGAATACAGTCCCATTAGAATAAATCATTCAAACTTATGAGTGTATTGAACAGGTATTCATTCCTTAGTTTGATTGAAATACAAATTTCTAACGGCACATTACCTCCTAGCGAAGACCGCTTCAATTGGTGTGGCTCAAACAAACTAAGTAATGAGATTCACCTTCTTTAAGACACTAAGTATGGTGGTGAGTAAGTGATGAGAATCATTTTTCTTGCAAATGTGTTGAATATGTGTATACGATCATCCCATTTAGTGATCTTTAATTAAATATGTAATTTTAATCAATTATCGATCTAGAAGTTAGGAGACAGAATCCTCTTGGTAGGATTCTGCATAGTGGAGACTTAGAATTCATTATCTGCATTTCAAATTTCATGGATTTCTGGATTTTACTCATTAGAATAGAAGCATTGGCATAAGCATGAGCATACACTTGAAGCATCATTTCAGCAGTGACGCATGAGTATCAGTGATAAATTGTGGGTTACGGAATGTTACATGCCCATACTGGGGAATTTTAGGGTGCATCTGCATCACCGTACTATCTTCCCAATTGGGTGTATGTATATATTGGACCATACTACTCATAGCCTTTCAGTGATGATGCTGTGACATATCTATGCATACCATACTGTGGCATACTTGAGTGCATCATTCCAGTGACATACAACACCGCATTTGATTTTACTTTCACATAGCTTTCTGAGCACTTGATAGTTTCCTTTACTTTCAGTATGTAGTTTTGATGCAATTTTACTTTTCTTAGTCGTTACAATTTCAGTTACTTAATGTTTTCCTCATCTTTTCTTCAGTTCTCTTTACTTTACCGTTTACTGCATTTACTTTAGTTTTGCATAGTTAGTTGCGATGTGTTAGACTTCTTGTCTAACATGGGGTACTTTTGGGATCCGTCAATTTGCTAGATCTCGAGCAGCTTGTGGAGACAGGACAGGAGGACTCACAGGAGATCCAAGAGGAGTACGTGGAGCCCTAGAGGATGTATTTGCTTCCTTTTTACTTCATGCCTTATTCCAGTAGACTTTATTTATTATATGTTAAATCAATTTGTAATAACTCTTGATGTACTTTTCTTTTCTTATCTGAGATGAATGTTTACATACTGCTCTATGATGAATGTATTCTGGATGATATGCTTTTAGCTTCTGCACTCTGTTATACTACTATACTTAGTATTGTGATGCGATCAACAGACTGGAAATGTTGGTATACTGATAAGGTATATTGGACCCTCACTTATTTCTTTAAATCCAATATATGTATTAGCCTAATACGTAAGATAAGTATTATACTCTTATCTTAAGTACTGACTCTCGATCCTACTCTTAGGTTCGAGTCAGTAGCCTTCAGTATGGCTCAGCATTTTAGCCTATTCAAGAAGATGAGTTTTGCTTGTTCTCGTCATCCCGAGTAGCTCACTGCTCCGTCGCCGATCTGATTTACTACTTGTCTTTTGCGCACGGTGACAGGATGGGGCGCTACATGCTCTTACTCTTAATCATTATAACTGAGGTTAGACTATTAGAATTAAGCTAATAAGTCTACTGAATCCTAGCACATACAAGCTAATAACTTCACCATTTGCAAAATTGATAGGACTATCCCTAGCTTTTAATAATATTAAGGCAGGAATAATCATTTCATCAAGGTTATTTTATGTTTAAGCTTTAATTGAACTTCTTTATTCAAACTTGATTAGATACTTAGATCAAATTTACATTAATATTAGATCTTAATAAGATCAAACTACCTGAGTGCTGGCTATATATATACTTGAAAATTTTCATTCTCAATTTAGTTTATCTTTCTCATCTTACCACTTAAACATATTGGAATGATCCAATTTTACACTTAAGGTTAATTTACGACATTCTAATTAAACATTATACTTTCAATGCTAAAAAGTTAACTTGGTGAACAAGGCATCCAATTTCATAGATTTCTATCTACATATGAAACTTACTGCCTAAGAAGTTTAGTAACACCTTAAATATAAATTCTGGGTGACTATAAGTCCTAATATGTTATAATTAAGGTTAATTACAGTTATGAGGTGTAGCAAAATTAGTTATTAAATTCTAAATTTTATTTTATATTGATGTTCTTATATTTTTCTAATCAAAATGATAATAGTTTTATATATTTTGGAGTTATAGTCATCAAATTATTTCATTAATACATTTTGTATTAATTTACTAAAGTTATGATTTAATTAAATTAATCGCATGATTTAATTGGAAATGGAATGTTCTTTCCGTAGCGGGTTGGGTCTCGGGTTGACATAATGATATATTCGAAATTTATAGTAAAATTAAGTGTTAAAAATATTAAAAATATCATATAAACTAGTATACTTTGAGTAGAATTTATACATTTTCAGGATGAATAAAGAAAAAATCAATCCAGAGCTAAATTGAAGAATTCTGGAAGAAAACCGCTGTGACGCACCTGAAGGGCGCCATGGCGGTTCACTGAATTACCTCACCTGGAACGTACCTGAAGGCCTGGAAGGAAGACCACTGCAGCACGCCCCAGCGTGCCACAATAGGCTGCATTGTCATTTCTCGGGAGCAATATTAAAGATTATTATGAACTAATTGAACAGTGCCAAATCTACTTCCCCGAAAGATTAACCGTTGCAATGTACTCCAAACGTGCCACAACGCGCTATGCCCTATAAAGATTAATGTAGACCTGGGACAAACCTGCTGTAGCCCACAGCAGCGCGCCACAATGACATTTCTGATTTATCACAAAAAACTTTATGTGAATTAATTGAATAGTAACTATTCCGCGTTCACAGCAGTCTAACCGCCGCAGCGTGCCTTCAGCGCGCCACAGTGAGTAGCAGCGGCTTTAAGGTAAACTATTAAATATATATCGGAACAGTATTTAAGTTTATGCTGCTGCAACGCGCCACGACAGAATAGTGTTTGAATCAAAGCTGCTACAGCGCTCCACAGGGATCCTCAGCAGAACAACCCTTCTAGAGTTAAAATCAATAGAATCAAATGCAAGCGCTGCACGCACCACAGTGCGCCACAGCACCTGCTACATAAAAGCTCTAGAATCTGCATTGAATACAACATAGGTAAGGCCACAATTTCAGACCTTTGGCCTTTCCTTGCCTCTTGAAACTTAAATTAAACATTAACTCTGTTGAATCCCAAAAGAATAAGCAAACAAGTAAATTGCTTGAAGCAAGAGAAGATAAAAGGACACTTGTGATTAATGCATGGGGGATGAAAACTCTCTTATTTAAAGGCCAATTTCAAACCAAAGAAGGGTTCCCAATTTCAACATTCAAAAGACTAAAAGGGGAGGCTATAGGGGAAAAAAGAGAAGAACTCTCTAAGGGGCAAGCAATGGACTGTGAAGAGTATAGAGAAGAAGACAGCAAGGGAAAGGAGGAGAAGTAAAGTTAAATTAAAGGAGAAAGATCAAGAGAACCCTAGAAAAACTCTGGGTGTTTCCTAGTACTCTTTCTAAACTATATTTAATCTTTTTCTGCTATAAATCGATGTCAAGGCTTACTTCCTTTTGTATGTATGCTCTTATTTACTCCGTAATGGAAAGATAAATCTCCTTGAAGAGGGTTGGGATGTAATTGTAGGATAATGTAAGATAGTAATGGTGTTGGAATGGATGTTATTTTAATGAATAAAAACTGATTTATTTCTTACTGTTTGTTATTTTTATTATTGCGAATGAAAGCTTGGATGAAACTTTGTCAAAATACTTTGCTAAAATAAAACTTAAATGAATTACCAATTAAGAAAAGAACTTGAGTTCCAAACTCATTAATTAGACAAGAGCAAGGAAAATAGTGCAAGTAGAGCTCAGAACTATGTGACAAGTTCTCAAGCTCACTTGCACATTTCCTTAAGAGCTTTACCAAGATATTTGATGTTTGAGAACCAAGTTACCATCAACTTTGCTCTACTTCTCAACAAAGTAGAAGGGGTGAGAGGACATGGAAATCCAATGGATGATGTGACATAGTCCATTGACCCAACGCATCCTCTTATCTAGCTAAACTGCATATGTAAGCGCATGATGCAATGTTGATGAAAATCATGTTTGTGAGATCTAACAATTGAAAGCTAATATTTGGTAACCTAGACATAGGAAATCGAAGATAAATTTAAATCATGATCTCACAAAGGTTTAGGTGCCAAGGTAAAACCCCAAGGGGAGTTCTCCTTGTTGCACTAAATCTGAACTACTGTAATTGAAGGTTAACTCCAATTCTAATAGTGTTCACTTGATTTAATTAGGCATGGAAAAATCAATTTGTACATTTCAATAATGAAGTAATAACACCAGGTCCTTACAAAGTCTACAATGAAACCCCAACTCTCTCCTTTTGAACAAATCATATCTTACCCTAAGGTAATTTTTATTATTAATTTAGGAATCATCACAAACCTAAAATCAATCTTCTAAAACATTTTTAAGAGAAGATATAACTTATTATCAAAACCACCATTCCCTGAGGATAATAAATCTCAAAACTAAAATTCTACTTATTACTTCAGACCACATACACTTGCGTGCAAGCGTAGACGTTTATTTTACATCTATCACATAACCTATAGGGTTCTAGGAATATTTGATGGATATTATATCCATCGAACGATGCGAGTCACAGGTCAGCCTAACTCATGAATGAGCTTCATCCCTACAAAATCCTCGAATTAGGATGAACTTCCACCACTAATTTTAGAAGATTTGGGCCATCTCTGGGGACATATGCAATGACCCCAATGTTGAATTCTGAACTCAATCCAACATTTGGTGTTACTGTAGTACTTAATATTAGGTTAGTGAATTTTAACCCACTAATAAGCACTACGGGAATCCAAGTGTTTCTAAAAAGGAAAACAAGATGTATAATACTAAGTAATATAAGACATTCTAGCCATTCAAAAAAAAAAGTAAGAACACAACACATAACAATAAAGTAAAAATATTCAGAGTTTATTGAATTATACAAATATTTTGACGTAATGACACTCATCTTCATGAGATGCATAAAGTAAAAGGTCTTCAAAGCTACAACTACTGGATTTGATCTACCTTAGGTACAAGATCCACGCCAAGCTCCTAATCTGCCACATTTGGTAATTAATACGGTAGGGCACAAAATAAATTAAAAATAAGTGATTCGACTTAAAAAGCTTAAGTACATTTTAGGTCAACTAATCTATTTATAGGTTAAGTGGATATCACATTTAGATATTTACAATCATTATTTAAGCGAAGCTCAATGCATTAAAAAGGGAAGTAAACCGAGTAAAGTAAATTGAAGTACAGTAAAGTAAATGACTATAAGTAATAAGGTAAGGCTATAAAGCAGTAAAAGAGAAAAATTAGTATAATTTGCATCATCTATATAAGTAAGGAAAAATAGGTACAACTATACTAATAAGTGTGAAATAAAAGCAGTAAGAAAGTATGTACTAATCGACATATGTTAAGTAACATAAGTGAAAGCAGTGTGAGCATAAATGTAAGTGATAACGATATACATTACAAGTAAGTAAGAAAACAAGCTGTAAATATAGGTACACCTATAATATATATAAGTCAGGAAAGTCTCAGTCTTAAGAGCTGAGTGCACAATGAAAATATTCATATATGACTGAGTGTAAAGTAAAAACATTCATAAAGGACTGAGTATATAGAACAATCATAAAGGATTGAGTATAAAGAACAGTCATAAAAAACTAAGTATACATAGTCAAAAGATTATGATAATGCATTTACAATCATAAAAAATGTGGGAAAAATAAGAATTATCATGAAGGATTGTAATATGTAATTTATTTATCTTGATTTAAGTGTTATTTTTTGCGGGAAAATGTTACAGAACAAGTGAGGAGTCAAGAATGTCTACACAACAAGGTAAGCTGGGTCTCCCATAACACACATATTCTCCCTCGTAGGATATGTGTGGTCTCTTGATCATTCCATAACCTACCCTGGCTCAGTAATAGATGTACAACATTCTCTAATAAAACCCCAAAGTATATGTAATATTTTAAATTTAAGCACAATATTTTATGAATGCATTCAAGGATTTTATCTCAATATAGTGTAGCATTCAAGGGTGTTCAAAGCTAATTGTAAATCATATGATATATATTCTTATCAACTTTAGTTATCTTCCCTATGATTGGAGCTAATCAAGCTTCTCAATTAACTTGGACATTCAGCGAATGTCTTCATCAATTGATACATAATAATATATAATTAAATGAGTTTTGAAAGTACTAATTTGATTAAGGTCTTATTAATATGAAAAAATAATTTTTATATATAATTGAGTTGTTATAAACAAGCTTCTTACCTATTTCAAACAATACAATCATCTAAACTATTAAATGACCACTTCTACTATAATGGGGAATTCTTACTAAGATATTAAGGGTCTCACTAAAACACCACTTAAGATGTTATATTCCTATGACAAAGATCACTTGCAAGCTCAGCTAAAACTCTATAGCTAGTAAGCTTAATATCACACTACACTTAAGATATAGGATTCTCTTGGCTTACACTATCCAAACACTTAAGTTATTACTTGCTCTTTAATCCATCTAACTTACTAACATCTTAAGGTTATATACTTATGAAGGTTGCTCTATCTGCTCACTTAGCTTTTCTTACTCTTAAGTAAGTTACTAAAGGGACATTTCTAGTTTATTGTTAGACTTAGGGGTTTTATAAGACTCAAGTCTAATATAGTAAGATTTAACATTTAATATTACTTAAATTATTATTATATAACTTCACCTCACATTGAGTTAAGTTACTTATTCTAACATTAATGTTCCTCTCTTGAACCTAAGGTTCCAAATATTAGTATTACAGTTACTAAGATCCTAAGTTTAGTCCCATTACTAAGCACTTAAAGGATTTCTAGACCTTATAATACTTAAGGTAATATCTGGATTTAGCTCATTTACTAAATATTATAAAGGATTCTAAGTCTAATTTATATGGACACTAAGTCCTATTTCTCATGTTGATGGTTTCCACTTGAAGGATTCTAGCTTCTTAGCTTTGACTTAGATGCTAATTTACTTGTGGTCCTATCATTCTTATTATGTAAGATCACTTCTAATATCAGCTTAGTTGTTTAACCTTTTTAGAAGAACCTAAGTTTCACACTAAGAATGATTAACTACTCTTCACTAAGAATGTCTCACTTGATTACTTTGATCAATCTCTATGTTCTACACTTAACATGTTAAGACTACTTATACAATCCTAGGTAGGTTGAACTTAGTCACTTATATTAATCTCTACAATAAGGTAGAAGGCACTAGTCTTCCTAAGACATCTCCATTTTAATTATCTTATACATTCTCTCTTAGGTGCAAGGCTTAAGTATGGATTAATTAATATTATTCTAAGTGGCTCACAAGATCTAAAATGATCTACAATTCACTACCCTATAATTTAAGATTCATTTAAAGTTATTTATATGGATATAATGGTGTAAGTGGTAATCTTAGTTGATTTGGAAGCTTAAATAAATATTAACTTCCTAATCTCATCAAGTTATAGGACATACTAGTGGCTAGAATCCTTAGTTAAAAGGTTATCATGAAGGATTTCTAGCCATAAGTTTATTAAGGAATCTTAGGGTTAGAAGATTCAAATCAATCAACCAAATAGGTTGGATAACTAAATTATAATACAAGATTATTAGTAAGGGTACATAAGTGAAGGCATCCAATTTAAGAACTACTAAGTTCATAACAAGGCACTAAGAATGCAAGGCCTGAGAGACCTGGGACGGTTGCACCACGCGGGTCATGGGTCGGGCCGGCATGCACAGTGGCTTCGTGTAGCGCCCCGCCCCATCACTGCACGCAAAAGACAAGTATAACTAACAGATCGGCGGCGGAGCGGTGCGCTACTTGGGGAAGTGGGCAACTGACAACAGCATCTCCCCGAATAGGCTAAACGACTGAGCCACACTGAAGGCTGCTGACTCGAACCTAAGAGTAGGATCGAGAGTCAATACTTAAGATAAGAGTAGAATACTTATCTTAAGTATTAGACTAATATGTATATTGGATTTATAGAGGTAAATATGGATCCACTATACTTTATCAATATATCAGCATTTTCAGTATGTTGATCATATTATAATACTAAGTATAGTAGTATAATAGAGTGAAGAGGCTAAAGCAAAATATCCAAGATACATTCATCATAGAGCAGTAGTAAACATTCATCTCAAAAAATAAAAGTAAAATACATTCAGAATTATTACAAATTGATTTAAAAGATGAAACGTAAAGTATATCTGAAGTACTGAAAATAAAGCAGTAAGAAAAAGGTGGAAGACTGATCCACTAAGTCTCTACGTACTCTTCCTGGATCCCGTGTAGGTCCTCCTGCCCTGTCTCCACAAGCTACTCAGGATTTAGCAAATTGATGGATCCCAAAAGTACCCCGTATTAGACAAGGAGTCTTACACATCGCAACTAACTAAGCAATTCTAAATTAAATGTAGTAGATAGTAAAGTAAACACAACTGTAGAACATAATAGTAAAGGTACTATGTAGTTGAAATTGTAAAGACTAAGCAAGGTAAACTGCATCAAAATTGAATATTGAAAGTAAATGAAAATATCAAATGCTCAGAAATCAATGTGAAAGATGTCCAATTGTGTAATATATGTCGCCAAAATGATGCACCCAAATATGCCACAACACGGTATGCCACGGTATGTAACAGAATTATCACTGAAAGGCTATGAGTGGTACGGTCCAATGTATACATACACCTAGTTGGGAAGACAGTACGGTGATGCTGTTGTATCTTGAACTTCCCCAGTTAATGTATGCAACATTCTGTAACCTATAATTCATCACTGATACTCATACGTCACCACTGAATCATTCATTATGCTTATGCTCATGTTTATGCACATGCTTCTATACTATATAAGGAAAATCCATAAATACATTGAACTTTAAATATAAATAATAAATCCAAGGTCTCCACTGTGCAAAATCCTGCTAAAAGGATTCTGACTCCTAGCTTCTAGATAATAATTAGTTAAAGTTGAAGATTTATTTAAAGATTATTAGAAGAGATGATTGTATACACATATTTATCACGGTTGCAAGATAGGTGATTCTTATCACTTAGTTTGATTAAGCCACCCTAACGAAGCAATCTTTGATAGGAGGCAAAGCCCATCAGCAATTTGTATCTCAAGCTGAGTTATTAAGGTGCCTAACTCACAATCACACTCAGTGTCTTAAAGAAGGTGATTCTAATTACTTAGTTTGTTTGAGCCACACCTATTGAAGTGGTCTTCGCTAGGAGGCATCGCCCGTTGACAATTTGTATTTCAATCAAACTAAGGAATGAGTCTCTGTTTAATACACTCTTAGTCTTGAGAGATTTACTTTAACGGGACTATATTCGTCTAATCCCTCGGGATAGCACCTGCTCATAAGTCCACATTGGAGTGAATCAACCAATCCTATATACTACTAATGAAAACTAGTACTATGGGTATACCATACTACACCAACCAATGGCCTAATTTCAAACAACTCTATTTAATCAGCAAGGATTTATCAAAACTATCAATTCCTTTACTAAGTAGGTAAGTTCTATACAAGGCTCTGAAAAGGTGATCATAGATCACTACATATAGATTCTACCACAAGAAAAAGTGTCATTCTAATATCTTAAGTGATTCCTACCACGAGGGGTTAAGATCAACTTCTAAGATTAATAGATCATCTAAGCTTCTACCTCAATGAGTTATATAAAATTATCCTACCTCAATATATATTTAAATTTAAGTCTTTAAAATATTTTAGAGATAATCTTATACTGAGATACTTAAGATCTCACACTATTAGTTCTAAAGCTAACACTATAGGTTCTATTTAATAGTTAGGTTTAGAGTGATCAGAGCAGATGATTAAGTCATCTAATCATATCTTATTCTAAGATTATGGGATTTAAATTAAGGATGTTATTAGAGTCAAATAAATTATCAAATCAGTTTAGTTGTATTATCTCTTTATGCTAGTAGTCTTTTTTAGGAGAAAATCAAGGGTCTAAAGTTTAGATTCAGATTAATCAATCACATAGATTTATCAATACCTTAACATGTCTAATTCAAATGTTTAAGATCAATACCAAATCAGATGCAGTATTAGAATAATGTCAATTTCATTATCTTAAAATCAAGTCAATTTAATTACGTATTTAAGAGTTTGGATCTTAATCAAATAGGTTAGGGTTCAACCCCTTACTCATGCCTAATTAAGATCAAAAGTTTATTTATAAATCAAATGTCAAATCAGTGAATTTGGGATGTATTATTGTTGGCAATCTTAGACCTAGATCAAGTCTTAAAAGTTTGATCAAAGTCTTAAGACTTCTTAAGGTTAATTAAGAGGTTTAAGTTCCCAATTTTAGATTTATTCAATTTATACATCATAAATTTGCATATATGATTTCAATACATCTAGTTTACTGTTATAAATCATATTAATAGAAAATTTCAGAAAAAAAAAAAGAAAGTAATTAGTGCTAATCAAATCCTAAATCAATTTAAAAGGATTAGCACCTAATTACAAATCTAGCCATCAGAATTTCATACAAATTGGCACATAAGTTCTATATAATCATACAATTAATCAGAGACTAAGTTTTCTAAGATCCAATAACTACAAAACCTAATTTTCACTTATCATGGTTTAATAAGATTAGGGCATAAATTGAAATGCAGAGATCAGAAAAATAAATCACTTAGTACATTCATTTTACTTTTTATAAGGAGACTAATGGCACCATAAACATATAATTTGGTTAAGTATAATTGCTAATCAATTCTAATCAAGATCTATAATAATTAGGTAAGAATGAAAAATCTAACCATTAGATGTTAAATATTATTTTATATTCAGATCCCTAAGAATTTTCTGATCAATTTCATATATAATATTATAGGGTTTGGACTAGTGGATTAAAAGTTATTCAATTAATACATTCTGTATTTTTATTTAAATGATTTCCTATGATTTGAATAATTGAATTATTTTCCTTAAGAAAAATAATTCCAATTATTCGAATATAATATAAACGGGTTTGGCTCGTTCACCAAAACACGCAGGTTGGCCGGGGCCTGAAGTCCCGGGACTGTCGCACCGCGCGGGTCATGGGTCGACCCGACCCGCACATGGGCTTCGTCCCCGAGCCTCCGTCCCGATGGAAGGACCCGATTAGGGAAACCCTAATCAGTTAATTCTGGTGCATCCCGACCACGACACGTCCAACCAATGATCACTACACATTCACCATGGTCAGGCACACCGAACGAGACTCGAAGCCCTATGTGAGACGGTTCGGATCGGCCGGACCTTACTCACCCGAGGGCTCCTTTAATGGAGCTACTGTGGGGGGACAATTCTCCCTATAGAGGCCATGCCAGACTCAGGGCTCGATCCCTACACCTTCAGGGAGGTGAGACGGGTCGAAGCCCTCTGGTCTGAAGGCCTGAGGTGGTCGGGAATGCCGGGACGTTACTCACCCGAGGCGTTCCTTAAGGGACTTAGCCCGATCGATTGATTCGATTGGTCGGGGCTAACTTAGGGCTCAATTATGATATCAATGAGTTCATTTTGACAATACACATGTAATTGAATCATAAGGAGGAAGGTTCGAGCCTGATTGGCTCGAAACCGACAAATGGGGGTACCTGGTTTGACGGGGGAGCTCAGGACGATCGACTGAGGGCTTGGCTAGCTTTAGCTGAGGTTCTAGATGCTGCAAAGGATCCTGAATACCAGGAGAGCCTACTATCAGCAGTTCGGGAGCTCCTGGGATTTCCTATGCAAGCTTGGATAGACGGCAAAGGCAGAGAGGAGACCGTGGATAATTGAACTCAATTTATCAGTAAAGGGGCAGAGGGAGGATTGCTGAGGCTATTTTTAGCCTCACAGGAGCTCAGGGAAGTTTCTAGTTGAGCTCGGCCGGGTCACGAGGCCATGGCCGAGCTCTCAATTTTCCTAATTGAGCTCGGCCGGGTCACGAGGCCCGATCTATTCCCATTTGCTATTGAGGGTAGATCCCCAATGGCATGCTGAGGTGGAACGGGTAGTGGGGGACAAGCCAGGCTGTCCATAATCCACAAGAATTCTTCAGTCGGTCACTGGCACGGCGAAGACAAAGATCCACAGTGCGGGTGCACTGTGGGCTGTCGGAGGATAGATCAGGACCGCGGAATAGTCCTGATCCTTTGGATCTCAACGGCCGGATCTGATTTAATCCACGCCATAGGATTCACGGGACGCATCTGACGGCTGATCCCTGGATTCCGTGGGATATAATCCTAGCCATCGATTACTTAAGCATGACGGTTAGATTTACAGGACCCCGTTGTCGCGTGACCCAGGCTCCGCAGCAGATCGCCCGCAGTCCGCACAGTAGATCCCGACCGTTATTTTAGTTTTAGAGATATATTTGCAATTTGGAAAGATTAGGAACCCTTTTATACAATTAGACCATTTTAATTAAATGTGAATTATGGTCTATATGATTTTCAAATTGCACCAAACTTTCACCCCTAGCTAATTTGGGGGTGAATAATTTAAAAATGCCATCAAATTTTAATTCTGAGACCAAAATATTTTAGGTCTAATCTAGGGCATATAGATTGATCAAAATAACCTCTTTGATTTAGAGAAGTCCAATGGGCTTCAAATCTCCAGGATATGTTCAATTTGATGTTATATAAGCAATGGTATTGAATTAAAACTTGATTAAGCTATACATATAGCAGAGTAACAGCCTAAGGTTATTACACTTCATCCCTGACCCCTTATCTCGACGGATGCCCGATTAGGGAAACCCTAATTGGCTAATTCCCATACACCCAAGCCATGGAACGACCACCCAAAGATTGTTACACCTTCACCATGGTCAGATGCACTGATAAAGACCAGAAGCCCCAAGTGGTGTGGTCTGGATCGACCGGACCTTACTCACCCGAGAGCTCCTACAATGGGGTTACTATGGGGAGACAATTCTCCCCACGGAGGCCATGATTGACCCAGGGCTCAATCCCTACACCTTCAAGGAGGTGAGGCGGATCGAAGCCCCATTATTTGAGGGTCTAAGGTGGGCCAGATCGCTAAGTCCTTACTCAGACCCAACCCTTTTTACAAAACTTAGCTCAATCGATTGAAATCGATCAATCAGAGCTAGCTCAAGACACAACTACGATAGCAGTGAGTTTGATTCTACAATATGAGCTATTACAAATCAAAAGGAGTAAAATCTGAGCCTTATTGGCTCAGAACTTACAAATTAGGATAGTTGAATTGACGGCGAGAGCTAGATCAGTCGACAGAGAGGAAGGCAGGGGCTACATAGCTTCAGACAAACTCACTTAGGATGCCTGAATGCCAGGAATTTCTTCTATCAGCGGTATGCATACTAGGGATGCTTAGGGAAGCTCAAACAGATGACAATGGTGATTAGGAAAGGAGACTCCAATTGATTAGCAAGCTTTGCCTAGGGAAAACTTGAGGCTATTTATAGCCTAAAAGGGAAATTGGAAAGCTTCAAGAGGAATTGGCTCGGGCTGGGAAGACCTGAGAGACCGGGCCATGGCCGAGCTCTCAGTTTTCTAATTTGAGCTTGGCCAGGCCATGAGGCCCGATCGGGACTCCAAGCCATAACGGGAGGAATCCTAATGACATGCTGAGGTGGATGCGGGAGTGGGAGATAGGATTTGTAGTCGAAAGTATGGGAGAGATGCCCTGTCAGGCACGAGCTAGAGAAAGATGAAGGACCACAATAGCGGGACCTTCGGATGCCGTCTGATCTATCGATCAGCTGGTGCTATGGCCGAGATCGCTCAAATTCTAACGGGATCGCGGGAGCGATCATGGCCGTAGGATCTAAGGGTTCATCTAATGGCCGATCCGCGATCCTGCGGAATTAAATCTAGAATGTGGGATCAAACTGCTCGATGGTGGGATCAGCGAGACTTCGATGTCGCATAACTCAGGCTCCACAGTGGATTGCCCGCTGTCCGCACATCGGATCCCGACCGTTTAATCGGGTATTTGGGTATATTTGCAAAATTGAATTATTGGAAACCTTGGAATGCAATTAGACCAATTTAAATTAAATTTTGAATTATGGTCTAAATGATCTTCAAATTTTACCAAACTTTTACCCCTAGCTAATTTGGGAGTCAGGGATTCAAAAATGAAACCAGATTTTAATTTTAAGATCAAAATATTTTATGCATAATTTAGGGCATCTAAACTGATCAAAAATGCTAACTGGACTTAGAGAAGTCCAATTGACTTCAAACTTTCAAGATTAGCTTAACTTGATATTCTAAAGCAAAATGATTAGAGCTAATGCATGATTAAGTTGAGAATTAATCAGGGTATCAACCTAGGGTTGTTACAGAATCCCTCATTTAAGAATGATGTCATCGTCGACATCATCTCAAGAGAAAAAACAACGATGCAGAAATTTTAAGAACAAAATTACAAAAATTCAGAATTTAATGGATACTTGGATTCTCAAAAAGACTAGGATACTTTCTTCGAATATTAGCCTCTTTCTCCCAAGTAGATTCTTCTAGAGAGCGATTCCTTCACTAAACTTTCACCATGGGGATAGAGCAATTCCTCAACTATTTTTAATCATGAGCTAAGATCTTAATTGGCTCATCCGCATAGGAAAGATCTGGCTGAGAGAAATTACAGGAAGTTAAATTAGATGAGAAATATTACAAAGACATCTCTGCAGAGAGGAGATATGGAACACATTATGGACTGCAGAGAAGTCTTCAGGGAGCTTCAATTTATATGTTGTAGAACTAATCTTCTCTAGAATTTTAAATGCTCCGACATAGCGGGGACTTAGCTTCCCAGTTACACCAAAATGATATACACCTTTCATCGGGCTTACTTTAAGATACATAAAATTCCCAACATCGAATTTCATAGAATGATGATAAGTACATGATATTTATTCTAGAGATCTTGAGCTACTTTGACTCTCTACTGGATTATCTGAACTTTACAATTAGTTTCTTCAACTAATTCTGAGCCATATAACTGAACACTACCAATTTCGGACCATGCGAAGGGAGTATTGCACTTCCTGCCGTACAAGGCTTCATATGGAGTCATTCCAGTACTTGCATGAAAACTGTTGTGATATGAAACTCCACCGAACGAATATGATCTTCTCAGAAGCCTCCAAAATCCAAAATATAGAGATGAAGAAGATCCTCCAGAACTTTTCGTTTGACCATCTGTTTGAGGATGGAAAGCGGTGCTCATGGCTAGGGTAGTCCCCAAGTTTTGATGTAATGCTTGCCAGAATTTAAAAGTGAAATGGATATCTCGATCAGATACGATAGACCTTGGAATTTCATGGAGCCTGACGATTTTCTTGATAGACAGCTTCGCCAATTTCTCTACGGAATCAGTTTGACACATAAGAATAATATGTGATGATTTGGTCTGTCGATCGACAATGACCCAGATTGAATCGGCACCAGATCTAGATTTTGGCAAACCCATAACAAAATCCATAGAAATATCAAACCACTTCCATTCAGGAATTTTCAGAGGATGGAGAAATTCTCCAGGCTTATGATGTTCTACTTTAACTTGACTATAGGCATGACACCTTGCTACGAATTTGGCCATGCTTTTCTTCATTCCAGGCCACCAGAAGGATTTCTTCAAATCTTGGTACATCTTAGTACTACCAAGATGCACTTGATAACTGGAATTATGGCCTTCCACCAAAATCTCTTGCTGCATGGATTTGGGAATCCGTAGATGATCTTCTTGGTAAATTACATTTTCTCGTAGCTGCAGGTCGAATTAGTGACCACTTTCGATTTTCATTTTAAATTGTAGATATTCTTCATCCTTTGTTTGGGAGATGGAGACATTGCGATGAAATCTTGGTTCAATGGTGCTCATGGATATTAGCTCACTTAATAAGGCACCACACACTAGCTTGATATTGAGCTTTTTAAATTCTTTTTTTAGAGAACTTGATGCTATTATGGATGAAATTGTGGCACGATGACTAAGCGCATCAGCCACAACATTAGCTTTTATGGGTGATATTGGATACTCAAATCATAATCTCTTATTAGCTCAAGCAATCTTCGCTGATAGAATTTGAGCTCATGCTGAGTAAGGATGTACTTTAAACTCTGATGGTCCATAAATATAGAATACTGAACACCATACAGATAATGATGCCAAATTTTCAAGGCAAAAACTACATCGACTAATTCGAGATCATGGCTAGAATAATTCTTTTCATGCAATTTTAGTTGATGAGATGCATATGCGTTGAATTTTCCTTCTTGCATGAGTACATATCCCAAGCCTATCCCAAACACATCAGTATAGAGATGGTAGTTGAGACCTTCTTTTGGTAAGACCAGAATTGGTGCAGAAGAAAGAGCATCTTTTAGCAATTGAAATGCCTTCTCACACTCTGGACTCCAGATAAAAGGTACTACTTTATGCGTTAACTTTGTGAGAGGAGACGCGATTTGTGAGAAGCCCTTAACAAATTTCCTATAGTAACCAGCTAAACCTAAAAAACTTATGATATCAGTCACAGACTTTGGTTGTGACCAATCCTAAACTGCGCTTACTGTATTCTGATCAACCTTGATTCCTTGTGCATCTACGACGTGACCCAAGAAAGCGACTGAGCAAGCCAAAATTCACACTTATAATACTTAGCATATAATTCATATCTTTGAAGCTCTTCTAATATTAACCATAGATGGTTCTCATGATCAGCTTTGCTTTTTGAATAAATCAGGATATCGTCCATGAAGGAAATGACGAATTTATCTAAATATGCTTTCAATATGAGCTGCATTAAATCCATAAAAATGGACGGCACATTTGTTAAGACGAAAGACATTACCAAAAATTCATAGTGTCCATAGCGGGTTCTAAAATCAGTTTTCTCGACATCAGAATCTTTAACTCGCAGCTGGTGGTAACTTGATCGCAAGTTAATTTTTGAGAAAACTTTAACTCCAGATAGTTGATCAAATAGATCATCAATATGCGGCAAAATATACTTATTCTTGATGGTCACTTTATTCAGTTCTCTATAATTGATGCACATCCGCATCGATCCATCTTTCTTTTCATAAACAGAACTGGCGCTCCCCAAGGAGATGAACTTGGTCAAATAAGACCTTTATCGAGCAACTCTTGAAGCTATTTATTAAATTCTTGAAGCTCCTTAGGCGATACGATATGGAACTTTTGACAGCGGTTGGATTCCAGAGATTAGCTCGATTGCAAAAACGACCTCTCTAACCGGAGGAAGACCAGGTAGGCCTTCAGGATAGATGTCGGGGAATTTGCGAACAATTCAATTCTCCAAGATAGGAATGACTTCTTTCTTTTTTCCTAACATCGTTATGAGATACGCCTCGCAACCTTTCTTGACTAATCTTTCTGCTTTCATTGCATTTATCAATGATGCTTGAGTACTGAATCTACCTATATTGGATTGCGATTGACTACTACTGCCAAAAGTAATTTTCTTATTTTGATAATTTATGGACGCGCCATGCTTGCTTAGCTAGTCCATACCCAAAATTATATCAAAATTTGTAATTGGCAACAAGATTAATTTGGCCCCATACTTCTATTCTTCGATAAGAATATGAACATTACAAAATTGCTGGGATTGCATGTGGGCTCCAAAAGGTAACTCGATGCTCAATGAGGATGCTAATCGATAAGTTGGCAATTTAAAAATTTTAACCCAGCTTTCTGATACGATGGAATGACTTACTCCCGTATCAAAAAGAATATTGCAAGATTTATCATTTATCATTATGGTACCTTTGGTTATAACAGTGCTGATAAGGATTTGCTATTCAAAAATTCAAAATACTGAAGTAGAGAAAAACTGAATACAGGAATTAATTTAAGATGTACCTGAAACCATATCATTATCTTCAGGAACAGAGGTAGGGGTTAACATATATACCCTTACAGGTGCTGAAGGTCATTTGTTCTGAGGCCGTTGACCGTGACGATTATAGGTCAGCTTTTACGCAAGTACAATTACCTTAGCATTCGAGGTATGGGTTGCCATTATAGTAGGAGCAGGCTATCTAATCTTTCTCAGTTGTGCACGGAATACCTGATTATGACGGGAGTGATCGATGAGCACTCTGTCGATTGTTGTTTTAGTATCGCAGTCAAAATAGTGGTGGCCGCTTTGGCCACATGTAAAACATACGCCACCAAAATGGTAGCATTTTCCATACGGATGGAACCATTTTCATTCAAAATTCTGAGGTTGGGATTGTTTCACTTCAATGTTATAGACTCTTGCCATCTTATGATGACCAAAATGCTTCTTACTCGGTTGCATGACTATTGCCTTCCGCTTCCAATTTAGTTGACCTTAAAACTCTCCCTGCAGACAAGCAGCTTTAATCAGTTCCATCTAATTCTTGATTTGGCAGGATACTATATGAGCTTTAATGGAGTCCTTAGGTAGAACCAAAATGCTGACGGCATGTATTCCATTCTTAAAAGTAACTCAGCTTATAAGTACTTTATTCATACCTATTACTTTCTTTGAATTTTGTTAAAATCCTAGGATGTCCAATTTATATTTAATAGTTCACTATTTCAATTATGTTATTACGTGCCCTCAATTCCTAGGATGTCCTCATTCTAAACATAATCAAATTTTTATTTCTGAGATAACTTGATGAACTTTTGGATGTTGCTTTTCCTACACTTAGTAACTTATGATCTTGACCGGACACAGAGAACATATCAAAAAGTAGATAGGAACAAGCTCATTATCTGACACTTTATGATACTTCTCTGATACCAACTGTAGCGCCCCGCCCCATCACTGCATGCAAAATAAACTAAATTGAATCATATTCGGCGACAAAGTGGTGCGCTACTCAGGAAGGCATAACCCATCTCCCCGAATAGGCGGCTAGGGTTTGGAGAGGGAGGATTTGGAAACTAGGGTTTCCCCGGGGGAAATAAGAGCCGTTCTTGCTATTTGGAGAAAACTCAGAATTTTTATTTATCAAAACTAAAATTAACATATAGATTTTGGATATTTATAATACCCTCAAAGCAACCTAGACCTTAGAGTATTTTTAATAAACAATCGGAGGGCTAATATTCGTCCCTACGATCAATACATGAAATGAACAAAAATAAGTGCGAAAATAAAACTAAGATGGATGTAAATAAATGCATAAAATAAAACTGAAATGTCAAGGCCGGTACGAATCCGTGCGGGCTCAGCAGCGGGACCCGCATCGAAGATGGTCCCCATCAGCTCTCTCTCACTCAAAAGCACTCATCACCGGTGAGTGGTCTGCGCGGTAGCGGGCTAAGAGGTCAGCATCCAATCTCTTAATCTCCTTTGTAAGTACCCAACTGTCCTTTGTGTCGGCTCATCCTCTCCAACAAACCTAGTATCTCTGAAAGCCACCCTCAGTAGTGGCAACTGTCTCCTCATCCAGAATCAACTCTGGCAGTGAATCTCCTCAGGTAATCTGTCTGTGGACCTCAGTATCGGCAATAGGTCCTCAACTGAAGCTCTGTCGTCTGGTGCTGGGGTGCTACCATCAGGGGTGGTAGTATTAGGGAAAAAGTAGGCATGGCTGTATGTGGAGCTATATCCTTACAAACACTGCTTTCTCATACATTCTGGTTCAAAACTATCTGTAGAAGGCTCCTCAGGTCCTAGTGGGTGTCCGTAGAATTGGGTCAGATATGCCACATTGAACACTGGATATACTCCCCAATCTCATGACAAAGCTAACTAGTATGCATTCGTACCAATCCTTTTCATCACTTTGTATGGTCCAGTTCTTCTGTTGGCCAGCTTCTTCAGGCTTCCCTAGGGAAGCCTATCCGAATTCAGTCACACCATCACCAAGTCACCTACCTCAAAAGATGTGTCCCTTTGTCTGGCATTAGCTTGCAGCTTATAATGATTATAGTTGCTGTGCAATCTGCGCTCAATCTCCTTATGTAATTCATGCAATTATAGTGCAAGTTCTGATGCAAACTGACTCATCCTATGAGTGTACCGTAGCCCTATGGCCATGAACTATCTCATTTGGAGACATCCCAGTTGATAGATTTAATGAGTTATTGTAGGCTAATTAGGTGTGTGGTAAGGTCAGATCCCAATTAACCTTGTGGTCCCCAACCATACATCTCAGTAGATTCCTAGGCTATGGTTGACAACCTCAGTCTAGCCATCGATCTATCGGTAGTAGTCTATCAAAATTATGAGCTTAGTTCCCATAAGATGCTACAAGGTTTTCCAAAAATAGCTCATGAACTTGACATCCTTATCAGTCACTATCATCTTGGGTACACCCCTATGAGTTATCACCTCTCTAAAATAAAGTTTCACCATGACAAAGGCATCGTCAGTATTGCGGCATGGGATAAAATATGCCATCTTGGAGAAGCAATCTACTACCACTAGGATGGATTCGTGCTGACGCTATGTGCGTGGTAATCCTAGCACAAAGTCCATATTGACGACCTTCCAAGGGGTGGAAGGAATGGGTAGAGGGGTGTACAGTCCATTTGGTTTCTTATTTCCTTCAAATTGAAATGGAAATTAACATACAGATTTTGGGTATTTATAATACCCTCAAAGCAATCTAGACCTTAGAGTATTTTTAATAAGCGATCGGAGCACTAATATTTATCCCTCCGATCAATACATGAAACGGACGAAAATAAATGCGAAAATAAAACTAAAATTGATGAAAATAAATGCATAAATTAAAATTGAAATGTCAAGGCTGGTACGGGTTTGGGCAGGCTTGGCTGGAGGACCCGTGTCGAATCTGGTCCCCATCAAGCGTGATATGGCGCGCTGTAGTGATCACATTAGGTTCAGTTCAAAACTAGTTCCAGGTTGCTGTTCTACTAAAGAATCACCATAGTGCATTATGGCAGCTCCGATCCAAACACTGTTCCTCTGCAGCGCACTGTGGTAGCCTCGATCCAAATACTATTTAAACATTCATTCTCCTTAATTTACTCCGTTTACTTGAAATGTCACTGTGCTCCACTGTAGCATGCTGCAGAGGTTAAACTTTCGTGAATGCGAAAAGCTACTGTTCAATTACTTCCCATATAGTTTTTATTAATATTTTTTGAATGTTATCATGGCCCGCCATGGCGCACTACAGTTAATTCCTTCCAAGTCTACAGCTTTTGTTCATAATCCTAGGCGCGCTGTGGCGGTTAAGCTTTCGTGAAAGCGGAGAGTCACTGTTCAATTAGTTGTCCCAAAGTTTTAATATTACTCCCCGGAAATGATGCCGCGACTCTTTGGAGCGCGCTGGGGCGCGCCGTAGTAGTTCTCCTTCCAGGCTTGCAGATATGTTCCACGTGAGCCTAATCAGTAAACTGCCATGACCCGCTGTGGCACGCTGCGGTGTGACACATCGATTTTCTTCCAAAATTCACCTTTTTGCTTCAGATTTCTTTTCTCCAGCTTTCTCTTGAAATTCATTAAATTCACTTAAAAGTATACTAATTCAAGTGATGTTTTGTATGTTTTTTCTTCCTTTATTTTGCCAAATATCTTGAATTTATCAGATACAAAATACAGAATTTCAATGGCACTTATTTTTCCTTTTAGAAAATGAAAATGGAGTATTTACTCTACCAAAAGAAGTTATATCTACCATTAAGTGGAGTTGACAGAAAACTAGTTACTATGTAATATGAAATTTGAGAGGTTCTTGATAGAACCACATTGAATTTGATTTGTGTTTCATTATCTTCTTCTATTACATTTAATATTATTAATGAGAAAATTATTATAGATCTCATGGAGACTTTGACAAGGATATATATGAATTCCTTAGCCTCTAACAAAGTTTTTCTGATAAACATACTATTTAATATAAAGAAGATGGACAGCTACTCAGTGATTGAACATCGGGATGGGTTCAACATTGTGACAAGTTAGTTTAATTTGTTGGGCATCAAGTTTGATGACAAGGTCCAGGCTCTATTCTTCCTTTTATCATTGCTAGACAATTGGGATGGGCTGTTTACAGTCATCTGTAATTCATCAGAAAATGTATTGTTGAAATTTGATGACATTATTGGGCTAGTGCTCAATGAATAGGTACAGAACAGATCCCATGGGGAGGCATATGATTTAGTGTTAAATTATGAAAGTTGAGAAACACGTGTAGACCAGAGACATGATAGAAATAGGTCTATGTTGAGATGAGAAAAACCAAAGCCCAAAAAAGCAAGGCTTGATTGCTAAAACTATTAAAAGGAAGGTCACTTCAAGAAGAACTGCCCTACCCTAAAGAAGATAAGTAGTGGGATTAAGGATATGTGCCCCATAGTAAATGTTTCAACTGAAGAAGATTTGGATGTAATTATCCTATCATTTGTGAACATGAAATCCTGGGTGGTGGACTCGGGTGCATCCTTTCTTGCTAATCCTATGGGGTGCTTTCAAGAACTACACCAAGGGTGACTTGAGGAAGGTATATATTGGATATGATAGGGCATGCAATATCATAGGTAAAGGTGAGGTGGATGTCGAGCTACCAAACAGTGCAGATTAAAAGCTAAGAGAAGTTAGACATTTGTCGTGTCTAATGAGGAACCTAATTTCAGTTAGCCAGCTAGCCAGGAAGGGCTACAGTACATGATTTATAGGGGACTCATAGAAGGTCACCAAGGGTGCACTCATTATTGCACGAGGCAATATAGAAGGTATACTTTAACTAATCAATAAAGTGTTTAATTTCATTGCATCTGCAGAATAGATAGACGCGACAGTCTATGGTAACAGAGGCTTGACCATATGAGCTAGATGGGTTTGAAATTCTTGTAATTAAAGGGAAGGATCCTAGGACTGAAATTAATGGACTTGGATTATTATGAAGACTGTGTGATGGGAAAGCAGAAAAATATTTCGTTCTCTAAAGTTGTAACAGAGCCAAAACTCAGAAAACTCGAGTTGGTGCATACAGGTTTATTTCTAAAGTTTAAATATGATGTATTTGATGTGTTTAGAAAATGGTTGGCTTTGGTAGAGATTGATTCATGATTAAAGCTTAAGTGCTTAAGATTCGACAATAGAGGCGAGTACTGGGACAAGGAATTCAAGAAGTTTTGTGCCTTGAGAGGAATCAATAGAGAATTTTTAGTTCCAAGAACACCACAACAGTGTTGTAGAATGGATGACATGATAATCACAGAGCATGCCAGAAGCATGAGGCTGCATGGGTCTCCCAAAGCAGTTCTGGGCCGAGGCTGTTAACACAATAATTTACTTAATAAATTGGAGACCTTTTGTACCCCAAAATAAAGGGATTCTTGAGGAGGCCTGGAGTGGAATGGAGGTAAAATTGAACCACCATAAGGTATTTGGCTGTTCATCCTACGTGCAGCAGCAAGCTTAATGCAAAGGCAATCAAGGGCACATTTATTGGACATGGTGTGGGCGAGTTCGACTATAGATTCTGGGAGAATCAGAACCATAAGTTATCAGAAGTAGAGATGTCTCTTTCAATAAAAGTGAGATATACAAGGATTATCTTAGAGTCAAGATTGATTCTGAGGTTGCTTCAGAGAGTGAACCCAACACATGGAGGTTGATGACAATATTGAGCTAGAGGAGAGTGTGCAAGAAGATACTCAGGAGGGTGTTGAAGTTAAATCACAAGCACCCATATTGTGGAGATTCATAAGAGTCACTAGATCGCCACAGAGGTACTCTCCTTCCTTATTTTATTTGTTACTAATAGATAGTGGTGAACAAAAGAGCTTCGAAGAGGCACTTCAAGTAGAAGATTCAATCAAGTGGGAGGCTGCCATGAAAGAAGAAATGGAATCACTTATGTTAATTGGGACATGGGAGTTGGCAGCTCTATCAGTTAGGAGGAAGGTCCTTCAAAATAAGCGAGTTTACTAGCTGAAGGAAGAATCTGATGGGAGCAAATGATACAAGACAAGGCTTGTAGTAAGATCTTCGCCCTAGTTATGAAGATGGCAACCATCCGGATTGTTGCAATTGAAGATTTGCACTTGAAGAAAATGGATGTAAAGATAGTGTTTCTTCATGAAGAGCTGAAAGAGGAGTTGTACATACAAAAATCATAGGGGTATAAAGCTCAAGAGAAGTGAAAAGCTGAACTAGTGTGCAAGCTCAAGAAGAACCTCAATGGATTGAAACAAGTGCTTAGAAAATGGTATAAGAGATTCAATAGGTTCATATCTAAAATTGGGTATAAGAGATGCCAGTCAGATTACTTTTGCTATATAAAACATCGTAAGTCCTCCTATGTCATTCTTTTGTTGTATGTAGCTAATATGTTGATCACAGAATTGGACATGGATGAGATAAATATACTGAAGGAGCAGTTGTCAATGGAGTTTGACTTGAAGGACTTGGGGCTGGCCAAGCATATTCTTTGGATGAGAATAAATTGAGAGAGAAGTGCAAGAAATCTAAAGCTATCATAGAAGGACTATATTGAAAAGGTGCTGGAAATATTCAATATAAGCGAGGTAAAGTCAATGAGCACTCCTCTAGCAAGTTACTTTAGTTTCTCAAAGGCTCATATACCTAAGACTAAAGAGGAGAAGGAGTGCATACTGAAGGTTCCATTTTCTTCAGCGGTTGGGAGATTTATGTACACGATGATCTGCGTGAGACCAAACATTGCACATGCAGTGGTAGTGGTCAGCAGATTCATGGGAAATCAAGGAAAGCACCATTGGGATGAAGTTAAGTGGATTTAAGGTATCTATAAGGTATATCGGGCAAAGAACTTTACTTTGGTAGGTTTGACATTTATCTATAGGGCTATGTAGATTCACATCTTGCAGGTAATGTTGATAGGCAGAGGAGTACTAATGGATATGTGTTCACATTGGAAGTATAGCGGTGAGTTGGATCATCAGGCTATAGAATATTGTAGCTCTATCTACCACAGAGGTGGAGTATGTCACTATTACTGAGCAAGTAAGGAGATGATTTGATTGAAGATTTTTATTGCAGAATTGGGTAAGGAGTAGGAGGATGTGAAGATTGATACTATGTGTTATTTTTCATAAAGAATGGAAAAGGGGATGTATTGTCATGCCTCAAGTGGACTAAGCACTCATTGTTGCAGAAATTTGGAGGGAAGAAGCTAGAATTTGAAAGCAAAGAAGGAGATTTACCCCTCTATATATGCAGTTATTCTTCATAAAAGAAGGGTTCCCAATTTTCATCCAAAAATTCAAGTTTTAGGGGTTACATAAAAGAAGAAGGAAACCTCTCCAAGGGAGGTGGAAAAGACCATTGCTAGAGGAGAAAGAACCAAAGGCTACACTAGGGAGCTAAAGGAAAGGAGAAGAGGAAGAAGATGAGAGATCCAGAGAACCCCATTAAGGGCTATTCCTAGTAAACTCTTAATCTTGCTTTTGATTTCTTTTAGTAGATCATGAAAGGGTCTTCATCCTTATATGTTTTTTTTCTTTTCTTAGCTGTAATGGAAGGCTAAACTCCCTTGGGGAGGGTTGGGCTGAGCCCATTGTGAAATGTAAAAGACTTAATGAATGATGTAGAAGTACCTCAAGCATTGAAATAAAAATATATTTTTGAATGATTCAATGAAATTATCTTAAGATTAAGTTGTGGACTAAATGAAAAACTTATGTTAAGAAAATTTAATTATAAATACGAACAATCAAAATGAAAATCTTGTGCTCCATAGCTCATTGATTAGTTAAGAGCGGGATATGCGTGCATGGGGTGCTTAGAACTAAGTGAGAAATTCTTGAGCCTAATTGCACCATGTTTTACGCTCAACTAAGGAGTCAAAGCGTGTGAGCTAAAACACACTAATGGAGCTCTGTTGCTCAGCACATGTGAAAGGAGGAAGTGGATTCTTTGAGAGCTCATGGATGACATGACACAGTTCATAGAGCCCAATGAAATCACTTGCTTATCTAATCTATGCATGATGCACGTGATGCTTATTAGTGGAATCAATGCTCTTAAGATCGCCTAATTAGAACTGTTATTTTGGAAACATAGATGTAGGAAAACTAAGATGCTATAATTGAGATCTCATGGGAATTTTTGTGTAGAATTTGAACCCTAATGTGTTCATCTCTTTCATAAGATTTGCACTTGAACGATTTAGAGGACAACTCTAAGAAATACAATGTGCACTTGATTAATTAGCATAATGATAAAGAATGAAAAGTGCTTGAAAAGTAATACAACAAGAGGTCTCTATCATTTCACATGGAAGAAGACCAACTCTCCTCTCTAATTTAAATCGTTTCTTAACTCTGAATTATTACTTTGTTAACAGAACCAAATCAAGGTGAATTCATACCATTTAAATATTATTAAATTTAGATATACCTTAATAAGAAAACACACCCTTCCCTGAGGATGATAAATCTTAAAACTTACCTTCCAAATTATTACTTCAGACCACGTACACTTGCATGCGAGCGCAGGCATGTATTTTACAATCTGTCGAGTTTTTGGCGCCGTTGCCGGGGAATGGTAGTTGTTTTGTATCAAGGAAAATCTACTATTAAATTTTGATTTAAGCAAATCTCTTTTCATATAGTTGTATTTTGTTTATCTTTGTTTTGCATAACTATTTTCTTATATCTTTGATTTACCTTTCTATTAGATTTTACTATTCTTATTTTCATATATGGAGTACTCAAATCTCACGGTCATGCACAATAAAAGTCAAAATTGGTGTAGGTGGTGCGGGGGAACGCATTTAAATTCTAATTGTAATACAAACAACCCTTTTGCACTTTTAAAAACAAAACTGATTAATGAGATTAAGTTTGATAACAATTTGCAACACAATTACACTCACTTTGATATGAACATTAATAATACAAATTTGTCGAGTGAGCAGTCTTACTTAGAAGAATTAGTGGAAGATTTTAGTGGCTATGTGAACAATAATTTACATGAAATTAAACCAACCTTAAGTAGGCACGAGTTTAATCTGGAAGATCAAGAGCATATATGTAAATCAATTGAGGCTAAGTTAGAATTTATATAACAATAATTAGCTAACCCAGTCCAAGAAGTTATCATAAATGAACAGATAAAAGATCAAGGTGAAGAAGTACTGATTTGTAGTGAAGACACTTTAACTCAAACAAATAATGAAAATGAGAAAGAGTTGGAGTATCAACTTGAATTAGATAATTTGAAAATGCAACAAAAATTTTAAACAAAAATAGTTGATCAGATACAATCCAAAAATTATGTCTCCTACTCACCTCAAATGCATCTACCTCAATGTTTAACATTAAGTGATGTATTATTTGAGGATAAGCAAGGCAAATTAATTAAAAATAATGAAAGTGTCAAAACCATTTGTAATATTTCAAACCTCAACAAACCTCTTAGCAATATTGATGATTATTGTGTACAATTTGAATTTATTGAGAAATATTTTGATTTTACTCCTAAAAAAATTGAATTTTTTTGTCTTTTTACAAAACGAAATTAAAAATTATGAATTTGATGACAAACATAAGGCAAGAAATAAGAAGAATAAAAAGAAGAACAAAGAGAAGAACTACTTTTTAAGTTAGAAGACACAAGCTGGGACTAGGAAGAAAAAGATAGTAGAGTTATCATTCATAATGATTATAATATATAACAAGCTCGTACTCATCCTATAGCCTTAATAAAAATTAGGAAAGAAGTTTTAAATGGATACAAACTCTTTTTGTTCAGGCTGAGGACATTAAACTAAGCGCTGGTTGGGAGGCAACCCAACAAATGATTTTATATTTTTATTTGTTTCAGATTCTGAGTAGTACATGTGTGCGTCAATAAATGAGAAGAAGGAATCTCGAGCATGATTGCAGTAATGACAATTTGTCATTATTTATATCAGGTTATTTTATTCTTTACTACTCATAGTAAAGTATGTCCATCTTGCCTTCAATTTTATGCTTTTTGTTTTTGTTTAAATAAATTTTAGTGAATTAATATCCCCCTAATTTTTTTGTGCCAACAAAATATTATTATCTTTGCAATTTTTCTAAAAATTCTAATGGGTTGAATTCAATTGTATGGAATATGTGAAAATTTTCTTTATTCTAATTTACTTAACAAGAGATGATCAAGCAAAATGTACAGTTCTAAAATTTTTCATGTTAAATCATTTTACCCATTTTACTATAAGTCTCCTCAATAATAAAAAAAAAGTATGATTCTTTAAACCTAAATGTGGGGATGAGCTAAAGGAACTTGATTTAGGGAAAGTAAGAAATTGTGAAGCAAGAATTTGCTAGGCTTATATTGGACTTACTGGAAGCAATGAAAATAAATAAGGATGAAGAAAAATATCCCTCTTTTGAATTGAATACAAAATGAAAATTCATGGATAAAAAAAAATGTCTCTCCCAAAGTATAAAAATTGAGGAAAATAGCATAAGGAAAAATATCTCTCATAAAAAGAAATATTCATTGTTATTTAGAAGAAGAAGCACAAATAGCACGAGATTCTTACACACTGATTCTAATTTTTCTTAGTTAAGCAATCCTAGAAAATTCACCTGGAATTATGAATTGAGTATCATACATTGGAAAATGGAAACTAAAATAGCTAAAATAAAGAAAAACATTAGTATGAGACTTGTTAGAATCTGAATTCTTTTAATCACCTTGTCAAGTAATACACTTCATACATATCCAACTAAATTTTGTAATATAGAAAATCAGAAAAAAAAATTTTTGGGCTTACTCGAGGACGAGCAAGGATCAAAATGTGGGGGTGTGATGAATCTATAATTTATAGCATAAATAATGAAAAATGTCATACAAATCCTTATTAGAAATAGCCCACGTTGATCAAATACTGCTTATTTTTAGGTAAATTGTGAGCTCAATAATTTTTGGGAAATTCTAGAGTATTTCTGTAATTTTTGGGAAAAAATCAAGCGCGCTCCGGCTACTAGCATGCATAAGGCATTAATCTAAGGGGATTCCTGAAATCTGGAGCGATTCCGCTATGGTGTGCTACAGTGCACCATAGCTCGCTGTAGCGAGAAAGATTTCAAAACTCAATCGCGACAGCGGGAGAGTTTTCGAAACTCGATCACTATAGTGGGAGAGTTTTCGAAACTCGATCACTACAGCGCGCTATCGCGGATGAGTTTTTGAAACTCAATCGCTATAGCGCGCTGCAGCGGGCAAGTTTTCAAACTTAAAACTGCAACAGCGCGCTGCAGCAAAAGAGTTTCGAAACTCAATCACTACAACGTGCTACAGCGGCGCGCCAAATTCCTGTCTTCTCGGGGCATTAATTGCGGCTGAGACAAGACCCCCCAGCCTGCTCCTTGTGTCCCAGCTACTACATCTTCTGCAGCAGAATATTTTTTTTAAGGGAATATGAATATTTTTTAAGTGATTTAGTGATTAAAGAATGGAAAAGGGGATGTCTTGTCATGCCTCAAGTGGGCTAAGTACTCATTACTGCAGAAATTTTATAGGGAAGAGTCAAAATTTGAAAGCAAAGAAGGAGATTTACTCCTCTATATATGCAGCTCTTCTTCACAAAAGAAGAGTTCCCAATTTTTATCCAAAAATTCTATTTTTAGGGGCTGCATAAAAGAGGAAGAAACCTCTCCAAAGAAGGTGGAAAGGACCATTGCTAGAGGAGAAAGAACCAAAGGCTGCATTAGGAAGCTAAAGGAAAGGAGAAGAGAAAGAAGAGGAGAGATCTAGAGAACCCCATTAAAGGATGTTCCAAGTAAACTCTTAATCTTGCTTTTGATTTCTTTTAGTGGATCATTCCTTACATGTTTTTTTTTCTTTTCTCAACTATAATGGAAGGCTAAACCCCCTTGGGGAGGGCTAGGCTGAGCCCATTGTGAAGTGTAAAGGACTTAATGAATGATGTAAAACTTCCTCAAGTATTGAAATAAAAATCTATTTTTGAATGGTTCAATGAAATCATCTTACGATCAAGTTGTGGACTAAATAAAAAACTTATGTTAATAAAATATAATTATAAATACGAATAATCAAAATGAAAATCTTGTGCTCCATAGCTCATTGATTAGTTAAGAGCGGGATATGCGTGCATGGGGTGCTTAGAACTAAGTGAGAAATTCTTGAGCCTAATTGCACCATGTTTTATGCTCAACTAAGGAGTCAAAGCGTGTGAGCTAAAACACACTAATGGAGCTCTGTTGCTCAGCACATGTGAAAGGAGGAAGTGGATTCTTTGAGAGCTCATGGATGACATGACATATTTTATAGAGCCCAATGAAATCACTTGCTTATCTAATCTATGCATGATGCACGTGATGCTCATTAGTGGAATCAATGCTCTTAAGACCGCCTAAATAGAACTGTTATTTTGAAAACATAGACGTAGGAAAACTAAGATGCTATAATTGAGATCTCATGGGAATTTTTGTGTAGAATTTGAACCCTAATGTGTTCATCTCTTTCATAAGATTTGCACTTGAACAATTTAGAGGACAACTCTAAGGAATACAATGTGCACTTGATTAATTAGCATAATGATAAAGAATGAAAAGTGCTTAAGAAGTAATACAACAAGAGGTCTCTATCATTTCACATGGAAGAAGCCCTACTCTCCTCTCTAATTTAAATAGTTTCTTAACTCTGAATTATTACTTTGTTAATAGAATCAAATCAAGGTGAAATCATACCATTTAAATATTATTAAATTTAAATATACCTTAATAAGAAAACACACCCTTCCTTGAGGACAATAAATCTTAAAACTTACCTTCCAAATTATTACTTCAGACCACGTACACTTGTGTGCGAGCGCAGATGTGTATTTTACAGTCTGCCAGTGCACTTTAGCATACCAGGGCACCTGTCTACCCGAGACCTTGGTGTTGTAGCACACCCTTGTGCTTGTCTACCTGAGACCTGGGTGCTGTAATTTGCCTTGGAGCCCACCTGCCCGAGACCAGGGTGCTATGATGCATCATAGTGCATGGTAGAATACTGCTCCAATTTTTGGTGTTGCCCTAAGTAATTTTGGGGTATTTTAGACCATTTATGGTTTGAATGTTGGCTGACTATATAAGGAAACATTATGGACATGTTTCCTAGGTTGGCAAGGGAAAGCTAAGTGTTTTTTTGGCTGTTGTTGGCGACAACCCTAAGAGGTGGTTCCTGCTCGGCTTCTCCTTCACTCTAGAGTAAGAGCTGGTGTTTACTACTAAAGAAGAAATCGATCGAGAGGTTGTGTAAGATCTTTCTTATTCTTGTGAATGTGAAACTCTTTTGAACTCTATAATATTCTTGATTCATAGTGGAAATTTTTTGTGTGGTGTTGCTCCGTAGTCTTTCCCATCTATGAATTTTCCACGTAAGAATCATTTTTTGTTTGGATGCTTGTGGTTGTGCATATGCATGTGCAGAGATTTTTTTTATTGTGTTTGGATGATTTCGTTCTTTGCTTGGTAGCCTTCAATATAACCCCAGTCATCAAGCTCAAATTGATTTTGTTACTATGTTCATGTCGCCTGGCTTGCGGCACAACACCAACTTCGCCGACCTCCAACAGTAGACACTGCTCCTCCGCCTCCCCTCCTCGATCGCTGGCAAAGCTCTCAGTAGACGGGAAATCCCCCCTTCGAACAGGGAAAGAGAGAGATGATGTGTTTCTTTTTAATTTTTTGAATTAAAATAAATTATAACTAATTATTATTACTATTATTTTTTATTTTGTTATTGTTATCAAATTCTATTATTATTAATAATAAAAATAATATCATTGCATTATTATTATTATTATTATTATTAATGTATAAAAATTTCAATATTATTATTATTATTATTGTTATTATTTCATTACTTTCTATTTACTTAATCATTTTTATGTTTTTTTCTTTTTCTTTCTTTTTGCTATTATTATTCATAATAGTTTTATTATGTTACTAGCATTGTATTTAGAAAGATGATGAGGATAAAGAGAGAAAAAAAGAAAGAAAATGAAAACAAGAAAAATGGAGGAAGAAAAAGAGAGGAAGAGAAATTGAGAAAAAAGAAAGGGAAAATGAGTTTATTTATATTCTATACAAAATATAATTCATACTTTTGAAGGGGGCTACTTGGTTATTAGCATACTTTGGAAGATGTAATAATACTATAACAAAGTTTACAAGGGGCTAGCATAGATAAACTATTATAAGAAATTGAACCCAAAATATTATTATCTCGCATACATGCTTGATTCATCAAGATTCGAGTAAATTGTCCAATCGATTAATATTATCATTTTATCATTCATCTTCAAGATAGAACTATTCAATTTTTAGCAAAGTATAGCTTTTAAATATGACAGTTTACTTTTACTTTTCTTCAATTATTATTTACCATTTGTTTTGCAGAGAAACTATGAAAAGTCTCAAAAGAAGCAAAAATTATTTCTCAATTGCTATTGATTAATCCCCTAGCATTTTTATATATTTCATTTCATGCTTTCACTTATATATACAATATAATTAATGATATCCAAAGTTCGTAGAGTATTCTCTAACAATGATTCAACTTAGGCATTTTTGTTGTAAATGTTAGGTTATGATTTTGTTGTAAATGTTAGGTTATGATTCAACCTTGAAATGAACAACCACCACACTTTCTTTTTATTTGTTTAAAATTAAAGCATTCGTACTCTTGTGAAAACAATGTAAACATAATTGCAACAAAGTATCACATTTTTGTATTTCAAATTTGGATATATTAATATTTCTAATGTTTTATATTATTATGCCAATTCCAACTAAAATCCTCGGCAAACAACCCTAATCCCAAAATCATGATGATTCGAGATTGGGGGGTGCCACAATTTTTTCTTGTAAGAACTCCATGAGTTCTTTGTGATGTACTTTTATTTCTTTTTGTGTTTTAACTTCAATAGGCTCTAGGGGAGAGTTAGGTTGAGAACTATATAATGTATGTCTTTGTGCTTGTAATGAACTTCTTTAAATTAATGAAATTTAATATATTTTATGTGCTGAAAATTTATGTGTTTACATGAAGAAAGGATGAAAGAATTAATTTTAAAATATAAATAATTTTAAATAGGACACCTTTATAGAGTTAGATGCTCAGCCCTAATTTATATAAGTGAACTAGAAGCTCGAAAGTCACAAATGATGTGACATAAGTTCGAAAAGCTTCACGCTCGTTCATCTTCTTTAAATCAGAGAATATAACACCAGAGACATGAAAATAACTTGATAAATTCTCTGTGTACCATAGCTCACCCATGATTCAATTGAGGCTCACTCATGATTTAATTGAGGAAAACGAATTACAAGATGTGAGTGATGTAACAAAAACTCATAGAGATTTGTGGCTCATTTCCTTAGCTGAGTTAAGAGTAGATGCATGTTAATTATGAAAGGATCGAAATTTTGTGATTACAAAATAAAATTGTAAATTTTATCACTTAGACATAAGGGTAATTTTTATCACTGAATGGTCACAAGATTACCTATTTGATTACTGTGAACCTCATTGAGTTCAAAAAGCACTAGGTAGGGCTAACTACAATTAAAATAAAATCTTTACTATAACCCTTGGATTAATGAAATATTAATAAATAAAAAGGGATAATTGAATAAAGCATTGGATTGAAGAAAACTCATGCACATGACATTTACAAAACATATGTTCTAACCTAATTCTCCACATTTTATTCCAACAGTTAAAAAATATTAACATAATTTTAGTTTAATCATTAGCATCAATCAAAACTTTTCGATCATTTAAACATTAAAAAGGAATATACTAACTAATATATACACACACTATTTCTAGAGGACGATAAACTCGGGAGTCCACTGATTATGCATTACTTGAAGATCAATTGAACTTGCGTGTAATACACAGACGAAAATCTTTATTACAAAATCACCCATCTAGATTTTGGCACTGTGGTCGGAGAAAAGTGAATGATATTAGAAAATTTTTCCAATTTAGTGATTTAAAAAAAAAATTCAATTTTTTTCTTAGTTGATACAATTATTTCTATTTAGTTTTTGTTAATTTAGTGTTTCTTTCATTATTTTGTTTTATATAACTTGTGTGTATACATTTGTACAAATTTTGTTTTTTATCAATGTGTGCTTAGTTAAGAAAAAAATTAGGAATTTAACTGAATTGGTTGTGACCTAATACTACATGCAAAGTATAGGAACTCAAAACCTAAGTTTTGATCCTGAAATCGAGCGTACCCTAAGATAGCTTAGAGCTCAATTAAGATTAGAACTAAACATGAGACAAATAGCTGAAAACAATTTAGAAGAGGTCCACCGACAAAATTAGAGGAGAGCACTTAAGGATTATGCCTTGCTAAATGTAGGAGGTATCCCCAATGGGATAGTTAGATTTATTATTCAGTCCAATAATTTTGAGATCAAATTGGCAGCCTTAGAAATGATACAAAGTTCCCAATTTTGTGGACTGTCCATTGAGGACCCCAACATTCATATATCAAATTTTTAGAAATTTATGATACCTTTAAATATAATGCTATCACTGATGATGCCATTACACTAAAGCTTTTCCTATTCTCTCTTACGGATAAAGCAAAGAGTTGGCTAATATCTCAACTAGGTGACTCCATAACCATCTGGGATGAGCTAGCTAAGAAATTCCTAGCCAAATATTTTTTACTTGCAAAAATAGCTAGGCTAAGGAATGAAATATCAAATTACATCCAACAATAGGGGGGAAACATTCTATAATACTTGGGAAAGTCTTAAAGAATTCTTAAGATGCTGCTCGCACCATGATTTTCCATTGTGGTTGCAAGTGCAAAGTATCTATAATGGATTAAATGCACCTTCTATAACCATAATAAGTAAAATGGAGTAACAATAATGGAGAAAATGCAAGTGCAAACCTATGATCTCTTATAGAAAATGGCAACAAATTAATACCAATAGCCAACTAAGAGGCTAAACCAATCAGGAGAGAGCAAGTTAATCTAACTAAGAACGCTCGTATAGGACAACTTCAAAGAGATATTTTGCCTTTAAATCAAAGACTTTTTACTATGCCAATTAATACAGCTATGGAAGTGATGTGAGAATTATGGGAATGGACATATAAGGGTAAACTTCAAATCAAACAACTCCTTCACACCTTAGAATACTGAGAAATTCAATATTTTGCAAAACAATAGCAAATTCCCTCAAGCCCAAAATAATCCGTATTCCAACACTTATAATCGCATGTGAAGGAATCAGCCAAATTTTTCCTGGAGTAACAATAATGGAGAAACCCTATCATAGCTTCAATCAAACAATCAATAGCATACTTAACAAGTAAATCATTTTAACAACCCATCAACTTTATAAACAACAACAATCTAGACTAGAAAGCTCTTTTAATGCATTTAAGGTTGAAACACTTCAATTCATGCAGACAACATACACCACCATGACTCATCATAAAGCCTCAATACAATGAATTGAGGTAACCTTGAGGAACATTGAGATGCAATTAGGCCAAATTTCACAAAACCTTACAAACAGACCCCAAAGTATGCTCCCAAGGTCAACTGAAATTAATCACATATGACGGTAAGCGCCAATCAAGCCAATAAGGCAAGATTAGGGAAGAAAAGTCAGAGAAATTGGTGTTGAATGAATCTGAGAATGGCAATAATAATTAACATAGGATGCAACCTAATTATAAAAAAAAATTTGAGTCACTAGCTACTATAGATTTGAGAATATACATTTTAGAGATTTGATGCCCTCTAAACTGAAGGACTTGACAAATTCAACATTCCTTGTGTGATAGATTGGAGGTTTCCATGGATCCTTGTATGATCTAGGGCATCGGTAAATATAATGTCATATTATATCTACCAACAGTTAGGGTTGAGAGGAATGCATGACACTCATGTAATTCTCAAATTTGAAAATTTAGACTCAATGACTCTGATAGGTTTACTTGAAGATGTGATAGTCAAATTTAGAAATTTCAAGATACCTATTACTTTTATAATCTATAATTTGGATCAACGAAATTAGAATTCAACAATCATTTTTGAAAGACCCTTTTTAGCCACAACTAGAGTGATCAATGATGTGGAATGATGAATAATAAAAATTAGAAAAAATAATAAAAAGAAGAGGTTGACCTAATGAATGTAACAAGAAAATAGAAAAATGTTTATTTAAACTGAAGGGAAAGAATAAGAGAAGAATTGAATTATGAAGAAAGATGTAATAAAAAGAGCCTGGAAGACTTGAATATGAAACATAATGAGAATATTAATGCTAAGTCTATCTGTGATAAATCATCTGAAGGTGTTGACGGGCCTATATTAATAAGGTAAGAGAAATAAAAGAGAGGAAAATGGAAAGTAAGAATTTATATTTGTTGATTTTAGAGAGGAATACACTTAAGAAAAATCTTGGGAAGAAAGAGGAGGAGGGAGCACAACAAGTAAGAGTAATAAAATTTTAACTAAACAAGTTAGATACCACCCTAAGGCAATGATCAAGATATGGAAGGAGGTAATAAAGAGATGACTGAAACCTTGAATTTAGAATGATCTGTCTAAAGACCCTAAACCAAACACTTTTAGAAGGAAGTTCATGTTTGTTTAATTATCATTAGAGTAATTAAAAAAATGAAAAACACCTAATTAGAAGACATAATATTTAAGGAAAGAAAATATTAGAAAACTAGGCTTTACAGGGCGCTATAGTGCTAGACTTTCGAAAGCTATGCGCTTCAGCGCACCACAGAGCCAGATTAGTGCAAGTAAGGTGCTACAGTGCTTTGTAGCACTACACTTTTGAAGGTTAAGTACTACTATAGCCCCGCGCAAAAATAAACTAAATTTGGCGGCAGAACGGCGCGCTGCTCGGGAAGGAAAAACCCATCTCCCCGAATAGGCGGGCTAAAGAAACTAACCACAGTGATGGATGCTAACTCAACCCAAGAGGAGGGTCGAGAGTCAGTACTTAAGATATAGTAAGATACTTATTCTAAGTATTAGACTAATACATACATTATATTATAAATGCAAATAAAGAATCTAGTATATGTTCACAAATATCAGCATTTTCAGTATGCTAATCACATCACAATACTAAGTATAGATTGTATAGAAATAGAGTGTGGAAGCTAAAGCAAAATATCGAGAATACATTCATCACAGAATTGTAGTAAATATTCATCTTAGAAAAGAAAAGTAAAATGCAACCAAAATTATTACAAGATATTTATTGAGTAATACTAAAGTAAATTCATACTAATGTACTGAAATAAAAGCAGAAAAGTGACAAGGCTAAAGGAGGGTCCACTAAGGCTCCACATAGTTCTCCTGGATCTACTGCGAGTCCCCCTGTCCTGGCTCAACAAATTGCTCAAGATCTAGCAAATTGCTGGATCCCAAAAGTACCCCATGTTAGATAAGAAGTCTAACACATCGAAACTAAACTGAATAGTTCTAAAATATGAATAATGTAATAGCAAAGTAAACAAACTACAGAAGAATTATAAGAATAAGTGAATTGCAAAAATTGCATAAAATTAAATAACATAAGCTGATTGTACACTGAAAACTGAAAATGAATAAAAATAGTGTATACTCTAAAACTGATGTAAAAATATCTAAATTGTGCATCCGAATATGCCACAACACAGTATGTTACTGATATCAGCTGAACTATCACAAAACTATTATGAGCCTTATGGCCCAATGTTTACATACATCATATTGGGAAATTTTATGGCAATGTCTCAACATCATGAATTTCCTCGATGATATTTGCAACATTCTGTAACTCATAATTCATCATTGATACTCATGCATCACACTGATACTCATGCATCACACTGATACTCATGTATCACACTAATACTCATGCATCACACTGATACTCATGCATCACATTTATACTAATGTGTCACACTGATACTCATGCATCACACTAATACTCATGCATCACACTGATGCTCATGCTCATGCCTCTATACTATATGAGTAAAATAAAAAAAAATCTAGAAATGCTTGAAATCAGATTATGACTTAAATATCTCCATTATGCAGAATCCTATTAAAATGATTCTGACTCTTAGATTCTAATTTCACTAATTAGTTCTTCTTATTTAGGGAGTTTTGCTTGGAGTCATCAATTGGAATGGATGTATACATATGGTTGTATGTTCTTAAAAGGTGAATTTAGCACTTAGTTTGCTTATAATTATACTTATCGAGGCACATACAAGATAGGAGACAGAACTATTTCACAGTTATTATTCACCCAAACTAAGATTCTAGCTCACTCTCTTAAGTTTGGATAATTTACTCTAGCAAAACTGTATTCGGCTTAACCCGCAGGAAGCACCTGGTCAGAAGACCACATTGGAGTGACTCATCCAAACCTAAATATCACTGAAGTGACTCAGTACCATGGGTATACATGATCATAATCAACTAATAATCCAAGCTCATTCGATTTTATTTAATAGCCAAGGATTATTCAAAATTATCAACCCTTACTCTAATTTGGGTGAGTCCTACACAAGGCTCCAAGGAAGTGATCAAGAGGTCACTCAATATGGGTTACTACCACATGGGAGAATTTCAATCTAATATCTTAGGTGTATTCTACCACAAGGTTTAAGATCAACTTCTAAGATTGGGGAGGATCATCTAAGTTCTTGCCTCAATATGTCACAATAAGTCTTTCCAACGGATGATTGATTAGGGAAACCCTAATCAGCCAATTCATGTGCACCCAGGCCATGGCATGCCACTCGAAGATCGCTACACCTTCACCGTGGTCAAGCGCACCGGTAGAGACACGAATCCCCAGGTGAGGTGGTCTGGTTCGCCCATACCTTACTCACCCAAGAGCTCCCGTAATGGAGCTACTATGGGGAGACAATTCTCCCCATAGAGGCCATGACTGACCTAGGGCTCAATCCCTACACCTTTAGGGAGGTGAGGCGGATCAAAGCCCCTAGCCTAAGGGTCTGAGGTGGGCTGGATCGTTGGATCCTTATTTGGACCCAGCCCAATCCATAGAAATCGATCAATCAGAGCTGGCTTAGTGCTCAATTACGATTGCAGTGAGTTCAATTATAAAATACAAACTATTACAAATCAAAAGGAGTAAAGTTTGAGCTTCATTAGCTCAGAACTTGCAAACTGGGGTACCTGGTTTGACGGATGAGCTCAGGCTGGATGATAGAGGGAGACTGGGGCACCAACAAGCTTCCAGAGATACGCTAAGGATTCCTAAACACCGTGAGACACCTTCTATCAGTGGTACACACGACTGGAACGCCTGAGAAGCTCGGACAAACAACAATAAAGGTTTGGGATGCAGAGCTTTAATTGATAGCAAGCCAATCCTTGGAGTAGACCTGAGGTTATTTATAGCCTCTAGGAGGGAATGAGAATGTTTCAGAGGCTTTCTCGAGTCTCCGACTGACCCAAGAGCTTGGACCATGGTCGAGATCCAAATTCCTTAATTAGAGCTAATCGGGTCACGAGGCCCGAAAATGTTAATATGACATTGAGGGAAGATCCCCAACAGCATGCTGAGGTGGAGCGGGTAGTGGTGGACAGGCCTGGCTGTCTGGAATCCTCTGGATTCCTTCTATCGGGCACGAGCGAGGCAAAGACAAAGATCCACAGTGTGGGAGCACAGTGGGCAATCTGATGGATTGATCGGAACCACACTACAGTCTTGATCCTCCGAATCCTAACGGCCATATTCGATTGAATCTGCACCGTAGGATCCACGGGGTGCATCTAACGACAGATTCGCAATTCCGTGAGACCTAATCCTAGCCGTTGATTCTTTAAGCGCGATGGAGAGATCAGAGGGACTCCACTGTCGTGTGACCCGGGCTCCACAGTGGATCGCCCACGGTCTGCACAGCGGATCCCGACCATTTAATTGGGTATTTAGGTATATTTGCAAATTTAAAATGTTTGAAGCCCTAAAATGCAATTAGACCAATTTAAGTTCAATTGAATTATAGTCTAAATGACCTCTAAATTTTATTAAACTTTCACCTCTAGCTAATTTGGGGGTGAGGAATTCAAAAATGCAATCAAATTTTAATTTTGAGATCAAAATATTTTAGGTCCTATTTAGGGCATCTAGAATGATTAAAGAATTTAACTTGACTTCAAATATGTTCAATTGACTTCAAATTTTTAGAATTTGCTTAACTTGATATTTAAAATGCAATAGGATTAAAACTAATGCTTAATCAAATTGAGAATTAATAGGATAAAAACTTAGGATTGTTACAGCTAGAGCATTATAGATGAGTTGTATAATATATGATTGTCAAAATGAGCTAATAACACACGTTGTCCTTTAGTCTCCCATGGTTTTGAATTGTTAAATCACATTAAAAGTGGGCTAATTGGACCTTTTGACTTACTAATAGGGAGAAGAAATTTGTAAAAGGAAGTAGAAAGTTTTGGAATTGCTTATCACCTGCTACCTTTAAATACCCCTAGGAATGCATAGAAAATTCACTCACAAAAAATTGATAACCTTTAAACTCCCCATACCTTTTCATTCAACTAGCTAAAGAACCCATTCATAATGGATTCAAGAAAGGAAGCAATTGTAGGAAAAGTTGTTGCTTCTTCCACAATAGGGGATTTCAACACCTAAAGATTCGCTTAAATGGAGGCGAAGCAAAGATTCTTCCAAATCACTTCAAAAAAGAAGATAATGCCAGAACTAGGCTTCATTGAACCATGTCTTGTTCTTGCAAAGAATATAATGGAGAGAAAATGGGACCTCATATACGGACATCCTGGACCCATTTTTATATCGTTGCTTTAAGAAGTATACACTAATGTTATTGATGCTAGAATGAAGAATATCTTTATTAGAGGAAAAAATTTAGATTTTAGTGATTGAGTCATAATGGAACATTTTAGATTGGAATATGTAAGAAAGGTTTCTTACACCCATTACCTAAATTGTGAGTTTGATCTGGTTGATGTTGCCCTTGCCTTAACAAGTTGTCACACATCTTGGAAGGGGGATTATGCTAATTTTCTTAAGGCTACACTTACCCCTTATCTTGAGTAAGATAATGCCAGAAGGACATCTTATTGATGTTATCAGAGCATGAGTTGTGCTAAACTATGCAACTCAAAATTTGGGACCCTTAGACATGGCAACATATTTTTTTAACTAGATTTAGAATGCACTAATGGGAAACTGTGCATCATTGGATTTTTGCTCACTTAACGATGAATTTTGCACAGCTTGTGGGGTTAACATTTGTGGCGCTCCCCCCCCCCCCCCCCCCCCCCCCATTCCACGTAGTAGAGTGTAAGATAGCGATAAGACGGGTCATCACTCAGAGATAACCTTAGATTATTTTTCGCAAAGTAAATATCTACTAAGAGGCCACTTACTTTACTAATGCTAATATTATTAGGATGACTAAGTAACCAACTACTTAGACATACGATTGTGCTCTGTATTATCATATAAGGATAATTAAAATTCAGAGTACAAATAGTAGGTGCAATTAAATAAACAAAGTGCGGAAGCTGACAGAATTAAAATTACATCCATTCAACACATTTTAGAAATAAACAGAAAGCAGAGTGAATATTATATCCCATATGACATAGTACTGAAATAAAAATATAAAAAATTAATTATTACAAGCCATTTAAATAGTTCTAAAGGAAAGAAATACTGAAACTGAAATAAAATTCTAGCAAAAAAAAGAGTCTAAATGGCTGTAGAAGGGTCATCTCAATGCTCTTGTTCCTCATCTAAATTTGGCTCATCAAACTGCTATATACTTACATGTTGGTTTTTAGATGCTAGGGCCCCAGCCAAGAAAAAAAAAAATCTTAGTTAGACAATACGTCTAAGTACATTTTAGGCTGATAATTTATTAAGTTTTAGGATATCACAAATTATCCAAAGAAAATAAGGAGCTACAATGCATCAAATGAACGATAAAAGCAATAAAAATTATCCAAAGGTCATGAACATATATGATCAATCTATATATGCTGAATTTTTGATAAAAGTGCAATGTAAGTAAAATATTACCGAAACTACAATCCTAACATGCTTACACATAAAATATTACATAAAACTAGAAAATTGCAAAAAAAAAACATAAATACTGAAAATATTATAAATACTGTAAATGCTATAAATAATAAAAGACTAAATTGAGTTGAACTGAAAATAACTAAATTGTGAATAACTAAATTATAAAATTTATTTCATTATAATTGGACATGTGTCTAGACTAGTCCTGCCATAACAGAAGTTGGCTAAGCTTAGCCTCATAACAAAAAGTTCAACATGGATCATCTAGACCACTGATGGCTAAATCTGACCGGAACTATAGAATCAAACATGTATCATCCAAACCCTCTTATTGTTGGATCCGAGTTGATTCTATCTCAAAAACAAAACTGCAGAGGTAGACTAACTAAGACACATTCTACTAAATTTCTTATCTTGATTTACTAATTTTATTAATTATTCATGCAAATGTCTTATGCAATTTCAAAAAAAACATAGAATATTCATCAAATATCTATATATCAACTAATGTGTCAATATATTAAAAGCTTAAATAAAGAAAGTAGTGCATACAAAATAAGGGGTATAAAGCTGCACTACATAAAATTTGTGATATCATTTATTTTCTAATTTAATTATTCTAACTATTCTGAAATTATACAAGCTCAGAATATCTAATATCATACTATCCAGTATAAATTCAGAGTTACGATCCTATAAAGTCAAACAATTATAACTAATCAAGTTATAATATAAATCAACATATATCACCTTTATAAGTTAAATAACAAAATAATCATCTTAATTGATGAATTTATTAACCCAAACTAATCTTGATTAAAGAAAATCAAGATTAAAAGATTAAGAGTTAAACTCTATAATATTGGGGTTTATACCTCATAATCCAAAGATACTAAAGTCTAAGGGTCTATGGTTTTCTTAACTCTCATGAACTAAGGGTTAGGGCAATCTTATTAAGTGAAATCAAACTTAATAAGATAGATCTCTAATCTTAAACTAAAGTTAGAAGCTAAATATAGAAATATAAATCAAGGATTCATTCCATTGAGTAATCTATTTACCCAAGAAATGAACTCTAACCTAAATATACTACTAAGCATTAAAGAAGAGATTCATAGGCTTTCATAAAAGGGAATACTAAGAGCTTCTAAGGAAAACTTACCTAAGGGATTTTATAATGAAATGACTTAAGAAAAATCTAATAATTGAATGATGAGATCAATGTTGATTTAAATAACATTCAAGTGTGATTTAGGTGGGAAGGCATAATGTGGGATCAAATCCACATTATAAACATCATAATTTTAAAGGGAAAAATCTAAGGTTTACCTAAAAATTAATTTAACTAGTCTAAGTAATCTAAATTTGATTCCTAAACATTTACTTTACTAATTTTAAGGGAAATGACTGATTTATAGGGCGTAATGGCACTTAAATCAAAACTTGGGAAAAATGACCAAAATGCCCCACCTTAAGGGTAAAAAAATGGAACATTAAGAATTAGGGTTCCAAATTAGTTTCCATTAATGCCAAATAATTTTTTTACTATCTAATATGAAAATAGACACTAAGAACACCCAATTTTGAAAGGATTAAGCCTAATGAGCTCAAATTATGGTTTAAGCTCATTAAGGTTTGATTTGCAAAATTAATTAGGGAAATTCAAATTTTATATTTTACTTAAGTTCTATTTAGTCTATGGATTCTATAGATACTAAGTTTGCTAAAATCTAAGATCAAATGGCGTAATTATGAGCTAATCAAGAAGTGCTCTAAAATGGTAATTAAGGGTAGTATGTCCAAGAATCTATTTTCACTAATTTGTGTCTAAATTAAGCAAAATCAATGGCTATAAGTTCCCTATATCATATTGAGTACAATGCCAGTGAGTATGCTAAATTTGAACCTCAATAAATTAATTTAGGCCTTAATTAAGGTTTAGGATGATTAGTGGGTGATTAGTGAAATTAAATACAGAAAAATTATTTTAACTTTATCAATGTATTCTTCTCAATTTTGAGAGTGATCAGAAACTTAAAATTTAAAATTTAGATAATTAATGAGCTTAATATTTACAAATTTATTTTTGGGATAATTAAGCTAAATTAAGAAATATACCCACTGAAATTTAAATTTTCTTGCAGTTTATTGTTCCTTGCATTTTTTTTTGATCAAAACAGTATATTGGATCACATAATTTGTATTTGATTTGACTAAGTTACGGATTTATGGTTGCAAAGATATTAATGTTTGAAGTTTGCAGCTATTTAATTAATCTAAACTAAATTAATTAAATTAAATAATTCTCTAATCATAATCCTTCTATTAAAAGAGGCGCACGGGCCCTACACCTATGGCTCAGCAAAGGAAAACGTGTGATGGGTGGCTGAAATGCAAACACGCGGGTCGGGTCTGACTTGAGATGGCCCAACAACGGAGATGGCAATAACCGAAGATCGACCCCTATGGCTTCAAAATTGACACCGATCTGGCCGTTTCCAGAGGCCAGCCCACCCCCATTAGAAAGGTCTCAGAGAGACGTTTCAAACATTGGTCGAATTGTTGCTGGAGGTGGTCTGTGAGGTCGGTGATCTCAAGCCCTAGGCATCCAGTATGGAACGAAGGGAGAGGAGACGAAATTACTGTAGATTACTATAGCACTGAGAGAAACTTCTCGATCGAATTGAGATCAATTGAGCTCAATTGATTGATCAAATGGCTTATGATACTTTGAAATCGAGAATTGAATTGAAATTAGGAAAACTTTAGGGTTAGGAGATGATCAGGAATAGCTTTGGGGATTTGAGTAAGGTTATTAGGCGACGGATGGCAACCTGTGGCGGGAGAGAGCACTCGACACGTGCAGTCGCGGGCGCTCGCACACGAAGGAGAAGGCCCTCAGGCGGTCCGATCGGGGTGGCTCGATTGAATGGCACAGATTGCATCATTCGGGGCTTTATGGATCCGACCTGCTAAGGAACACTAGCGATAGGCTAAGAAATGGCTTGGCACGAGAGTGTCTTAGTTTCAAGACACAACGCTTAAACAATTTACATATACCAATGAGTTCAATAACACTCTTGGTAACATATTTTCAAATTGGGATTTGCATGGTGGTCCTTGAAACGCACTTTTCCCAACCTGGATAATAATCATGGAACCTCCAACTGAACCATGGCCTACACTTGAAAAAGAAGAAGAAGATGATGATGATGATGATGATGATGATGATGAGGATGAGGATAATGATGATTGAACAAGTGGTAATCCTTTTTTTATTGTTTTAGTTTTTTTTTCTTTGTTTTTCTTAGTTGTCTTTTCTTTATTTTTGTAGTGAGTATAGTATTAAAGTTTTTACTCAGTTTTGTATGATGCTGATTAATCAATGTTATTTTCTGATTTGAAAGTGCGCTCATGAGAATTTTTGTTCTTTCAAAATTCGAGTAACATCAATAGGAGAATTAATGAATTCTTGAGTTAGAGATGTAAAAATTGTGAAGTCAAAATCAAACCAGGCAAAATTAGAAAAATAAGACACTTGAAAATTTCGCATATAATAATTCTCAATTTCGTGGAATGACAAAACAAAAGTGTGGGGGAGACATTATTAGGAAGAAAGAATTAAGGTGGATCAAAATTGGGGGGTGCTAAGTTTCTAAAGTGCTTCATGAATGTGCATGCTAAATTTAGCATGATATTACACATACACACACACATACATACACACACACACACACACACACACATATATATATATATATATATATATATATATATATAAGAGATGATGAAAAATACTTCTCTCACAAATAAAAAAAATACATCTGGTAAGCAGAATCACATATGGCACCTAAGAATCTCGAAAATATGAACGACAATAAGTACTGAATGAACACCAACCAACTTTCATGAAATTAAGCAGATGTGAGGACAATTGATGGTAAGTCTCATGAAACCTAAAGTTGCCTGGTAGTGAACATATGAGCACAAGGATCACAAATACCCATACTCAAGAATCATACTAATTATCTTAAGAAAATTGAACTCAGAATAGCAAGATACTAATATCTTTGAGTAAGTATTTCTTCTTAGAGAAAACTATTTGATCAGCTTCCTTTTGTACGAGTAAGAATTTAAGTGTGGGTGTGATGAGCCTAATATTTATATATATTTTAATAGTAAAAATTAGTGTCTTTAGATTAGATATTTGTTACTTTAAGCTACTTTTGTATATTTTATAATTTTTTCAGCACAAAAGACAAATTTGTGCAAAGGAATAAAAAATGACTATGTTTGCAATTAAAGAACTAGGCGCAACAGTGAGCTGCAATGCTAGGCCAGCGAAAGCAAGGCACTTTATGACGCATCAGCATCAAACCAGTGAAAGCAAGGCGCTACAACGTGTTGCAGCGCACATTTAGAACTAAACGCAACCTAGACCATTTAATGAAGAACAGGCCGCGTGCGCCTAGGGGCGCCCTGGTGCCCACCATTCAGAAAACCCAATAAAGCTTAACAATTGAAAGTTCTAGGTAATTAATTCATTAATCCCTTCAGCACCTAAGGCTGATTGAAGAAAGGAAAAGTCAAGGAATTAGACCACTTGATATTTCAAGGGGGAATATTTCAAAAATTAATAATTAAAAACCACAGCTTCCAATACTGATTAATAAAAAAATTAATTGAAGAAAATATAGAAATTAATTAATTCAACCACCTAGGTTGAAAATGGCAATGAGTATATAAGAAAACCTCATGAAAATAATACGGATTTTTCAAACCCCTAAAGAGAGACAAGAACCCTAATAGCCTCATAATATTTTCAAAGGAGTTTTTTGAAATGAAGGCTTGCTACAGAGAAGAAGAGGATAGAGAAAGCAAAACCAATGAAGAAGAAGAGAGAACCAGATAGGGAGAAAGCAAGGAGAATGCTAAAAAGTTGTTCCCTCGTTTTGTATCTGTAGCTCAGTTCACTTTATTTTCTTTTCTTGTAAGAACTCCACAAGTTCTTTGTGCTGTGTCTGTATTTATTTTTACATTATAACTTCAATGGCAGCCTAACCGCCTCTTGGGGACGATTAGGTTAAGAACTATGTAATGTGTATGTCTTTGTGCATGTACTGAACTTCTTCACATTAATAAAATTTAATATATTTTATGTTGGAAATTTATATGTTTATTCAGAGAAAGGATGGAAGAAATTAATTTCTTAATATAAATAATAAAAAAATAGGTTTAATCAAACAAATATTCATAGGGCTAGATGCTCATCCCTATTTAAATAAGTGAACTAGAACCGTGAAAGCCGTGAACGATGTGACATAAATTTGCAAAGCTTCACACTCAGTCATTTGCTTGAAATCAAAGATTAGAAGCGTTAGAGTTGTGAAAAATAACAAGATAATTTTTTTGTACTCTATAGCTGAATTTGGGACTTAAATACAGAGGGTAGAGCATGTTCAATTAGTGAACAAAGTGACATAAGTTCACATATGTTTATTGCTCATCTAACTATTAAAGTGCAAAAATTTGATATATGTGAGCCGAGCATAACCGATTCACAGAGCTTCACTGTTCACTCATGATTTAATTGAAAAAATTTGATGTACAATAAGCCGTGTGCGATGTGACATAAATTCATAGAGCTTCGTCCTCATTTCCTTACTTGAGTTAATAGTATATGCGTGTTTGCCATGAACGGGTCAGAATTTCGAGATCACAAAATAAAAGTGTAAATTTTATCACTTTGATGTAAATGTGATTTTTATTTCTAAATGATCATGGGATTAGCTATGTGATTACTGTGAACCTCATAGAATTCCATAAAACACTAAGTAGGGCAAACTTTAATTAAAATAAGACCTTTTACTACAACACCTTGATTAATGAAATAATTAATAATATAAAAGAAACAATTTAATAAAATATTGGATTGAAGAATACTTATGCACAAGTCAATTACTCTTATCTCCCCATATTATTCCAACTGATCAAAACAGTAGCATTATTTAAGTTTAATCACATTAAAAAGGAAAGATCTATCTAATATCTATACACATTGTTCCTTGATGACGATAAACTCATGAATTCACCTATTTTTGCATTACTTGATGACCATGTGCAATTGCGTGTAATACACAGACAAAAATTTTTTATTACAAAATATTCATCATAATGCATAAGTATAATATGCTGATATTTGTCATTAGAAGTTCATAAGAATACAACTGGACAAGAGGTGAAGAAGTTCCATGGATCTTGAGATCTAGGAAATCACCTTCTATTTCGAATTGGCAATGTAAATATTACAATTAGGTCTGAACATTCAATACATGGAAAAGTCTTAATTTTATAAAAAATAATTTAAGCATGAAGTACCATATTGCTAATAGGTATAATCATAAAGAAAATTATAATTGAAAGTTATTCTACATGAATTTAAATGAATCAAAGGAAATTTAATTATTAACCATTCTAAAGTATTTAGATTTAATCCTAGTTTATGTTTCTACTGAGCAAAAAAGCAAGTATAGTTATAACTTTGTCATTGGTCTTGTATAGTATGGAATGAAGCATGGTGTTCCTATGATGTAATGCATTAAAAATCCAAATTCCTTTTAATTATAAATAAGCAAGTATTTGATAACTTAATGCATTAGATGTTAGATCTAGATCTTCTCCAAGTGAATAGAGCAAGAAAGGAAAAATTACTATCATGCCATTAGAATAATCATGGAGTGAACCATGAATGAAACTTGGATTTCCATTGGATATAAAACCCATAAGAAGCATAATTTTATTTGGGATTTAAGGCTTAATAAGCACCCAAGAGCTTCAATGATAGCTTAGCTAGTCTAAAAGGAGGATGGAGATCAGATCCAAGCAAAATTTAGGACCTGAACTCCAGTGGTTCAACTATATCAGAGTTGAGGGATGTCAGGTTCACCTATTGAAAGTGAACTTCCATTATGGCTAGGTTTCTTCTCTTTGGTCTCTAGGCCCAAAGGAATACTAGAGGATGCTCTGTAAAGCCAGGTGAGGCATTTTAAGGATAAACAATAGCTGGAGAAGCTAGGGCAACTTGGAACAATGCTAATGGCCGAGAGGGTATAAATGGGAAACTTGAGGAATTAAGTAGGATATACAGCTCCAATTATGCAAAGATTCTCTCAATTCAATTTCGGGATTTAAATAGGAAGAATTTTTAGCTCTATTGAGGGTCATCGAGATGATCAACTAATGATTAGGATCAACTATTTAGATTAACATATGTTGTCTGATCAGAAGGTTTATGGCCAAGAAGTTACAAGCCATTTGTAAAGGGGTTTCAAGTATAATTTTAGTTTTTAAAGCATATGAAATATAATTAATTTAATTTAGAAATTATTTTGTGTATTTTTAGCTGATTTTAAATTTAAATTAATAAAATTCTAGTCTAAAAGCAAAGCCACTACATTTGCGCACGCAAAATAGGCGTGTGGATGGATCCACATGCACGCAAAATTATTCAAAAGAGAATCTAAAAACGAAAATAAGAAAAAAAACAGATCAAAAGGGAAAATATAAAGCCATCCTTTTTGTTGTTCAACTATTTGCCTAAAAATGGTTCTAGCCATCTGTCGTCATCAATTGTTCAAATTATTTGTCTGCTCATTGTCCACTGCTAAGGGTCCAAAAGGTTGTCTGCTTGTGTAGTTATGTTGATCTTTATAACTCAAGATTATATTAACAAATTTTTTTTTTTCAAACAAGCATAAAAGCTGTGCTCACATGTGAACATATCAGAGAAATGAATCAAATTAAGTACATAATACTAAGTATGCAAAAAGAAAAAATGTAAAAAGCATAATTTGCTAGAAAAATATAGCTGAAAATAGCAATGTCACATGTTCAATAGTCTAAGCCATCATTCAAGTGCTATAAGCTATTGAAATGATTGGATAATAGAAGATGAAGTTTGACATCCATTTTGATGATTAAAGGAGTATTAGAAGCTTAAGAATGCATTTGAAGGAGTTGCTGCTCAATCAAAGGCAAAACGGACGCAATACGAGCCCATGACGAGCTCCTGCATAGAAATGTTTTTGGGCCGCTATATATATATATATATATATATATATATTAGTAATGTGAGCTATTTTTACACAACTTATTGCTTTCGAATTGTCTTCATAACAAATTCAAGAGTACTAGCTTATTAAAGGTAATTTCCCGAATGCTTTTTTTAAATGTCAATGGTGAACATTTAAATTTAATAAGTTATTTCTGCTATATTTTAAGAAGTTGGGATTAAAATTGGGTTATTGAGTTTTAAACAATGCGGAACAAAAAGCATGTAAATGTTGAGCAAATCAAAATAAAGCAAAGAAAATTCACATGCAAGTACAATCACAGCACAAGATTTATTTTACGTGGTTCGGTACTAATACTTGCATCCACGGGGAGAAAGAAAAAAATGATTTCACTATGTAGAGAGGAGATTACAAATGATTTAGGGTTATCAAACCCTTACACAAACTCTAAGAGCCCTTTTCTTCTTTAATGGAGCATCCACCACACCCTCAAACCAAAAGGAGGCTGTCAATTTTCAAATTCTTCGCCTCTCATTGCCCTAAATGGGCTTAGAGAATATTTATAGACGGCTTAAATTTGTGTCTGCTGGGCTGCGAGCGCCACAACGCGCTATAGCGCCCTCGTCTCGGGCGCCCAGACGCTGCGGCGCACTACAGTTCCCGCCTCTTGGGATCCCAAGCGCTGTAGTGTGCCATGACGCGTTGTAGCGCGCTGTGGCGTACTTCTCTCGGGTGACTAATTAGGCACCGTGAGCTATGGCGTGCCTTAGCGTCTTCCAATGCGTGGTGTGGCGCGCTTCCAAAACTAGTCCTCATCAGTAAGCTCGACCTCAAATCTCATGTGCTCCACATGAGAGCTGAGTCCACCATACTCTCTATAATTGCACCTGCACCAACTTGGTTGCTTACATATCCTCCTCCCAAAGAAATCAAGTTATCTATTGTTCCAACAAATGAAAATCCTATGGACGCTTCTCCAAATTCGTCAAATCTTTGCAATTAGTGAATTTCTAAATCATGAGCACCTTTGTCAACATATTCATAGGATTGTTGTTATTGCCGATCTTCTTAAGTAAGATGTCACCATCTTTAATGGCATTTAGAATAAAATGGTGTCGAACTTAAATATGCTTTGTGCGAGTGTGACAAATCGGGTTAGTAGCTAAGAATATAACGCTTTGGCTATCACAATAAACAACTACCTCTTGTTGCTTCGCACCCAAATCTTCCAGCAAGCCCTTCATCCAAATATCTTTCTTGAATACTTCAGTAACCGCCATATATTTAGCTTATATCGTAGATATGGCAATTGTAGAATGTAGAGTTGATCTCCACCTTGCTAGCCCTCCTGCTAAAGTGAACACATACCCAAATCGTTGATCATCTATACCTTTCAAGTACTTAAATATCCCATCATTTCTTGCCAGTGCTCCTTCCCTGGATTGTGCATATATCGGCTCATGACTCCAACTGCTTGAGCAAAATCAGGTCTAATGTAAATCATGGCATACATCAAGCTTCCAACCGCACTAGCATATGACACTTAGTGCATTTCTTCCCTTTCAAAATTTTTTTTTTGGACATAATTCTGCTGATAAGAGAAAGTGAGGTTCTAGAGGTATACTCACAGACTTTGGGAGTCATCAATCCTAAGCTTCCTCATCACCTTTTCCAAATACCCATTTTGGGTAAGCCAAAAATATATTCTGCTTTTTTGTCCCTATAAATTTCCATTCCTAAAATCTTTTTTGCCTCTCCCAAGTTCTTCATTTTAAAGTTCTTTGATAATTGTTATTTCATGTGATCCATCTCAGACTGATCTAAAGTCGCCACCAACATATTGTTAACATACAAAAGTAGGTAATTTAAGTTACATTGAGGAAACCTTTTGAAATACTATGTAGCCCCAACCCTTCTGTGATCAAGTTAACACAAATATTAACATGATTACAGTAGAGTTGTCATCATGACATATCCTTAATTATAGACAGATTAGGTTTTCTTCCTAATCTGTTGATAATTATAGGACTTGCCACCTGTCTGAACTGAATCTCACTAAATGCACAAGCAAGATTCTCAGTGTGTAAGCAAGTAAATATAACATCTATTAACCATAATGCAATTACATAAGAACATGGTCCAACTCAGAATAAAAGTGTAGTAAGAAAAAATACATCTAGATCCTAAATTATTATAAATTTTGAATAAAAGTTTAACTGAAAGGAAATATTCATCCTCATAAAAAAATAGTAAAAACTGTCTAAGAATTAGTAATAACAAGAAGGTCTTTCTCCTAGCTATGCTCTTCACCTGAAGCTATCTCCATGAATAACTTTGAATCTAACATGTTGGTTTTTACATGCCAGGCCCCTAACTAAGAAAGGAAAATTCTTGTGCTAGAGAATTGTCTAAGTACATTTTAGGCTAATTTAATGAATTTTACATTTTAAGATATCACATTTAATTTAAAAGAAATAACTAAAGGAAAAACAAGCTACAAAAGAAATAAAAATTAATAAAGAATACATTTATAACGTATTAAAAGGAAGTTTGTAAGAAACATTCCTCAAACCAGAAGTTGAAACAGGATTAGGGAGGAAGCAGCTACCACTAGGAGTATCTTTTTCAATATGCAAGAGCTCTCTTGCACTGCAGCTTTCTTAATGATTCACCATAGGATCTCCTCCTCACAGCTGTCAAGGCTTCCAACTGAAGTACCAACACATATAAGAAACTCCACCACATGTTCTATTAAGTATCTAGCTCAAATTTGAACTTCATAAATTCCAAATTGCCCTCCAAATTACTTAGGACATAACCTAAAACTAGAGTAGAATTCTGTCAGGCGCTACAGCGGGCTGTAATGCCTAGGCTTTGAGTAGCTAGCCACCAGGGATCGTTGTAGCACCCTGGTCCTTGTTAGCTTGCCACTGCAATGTGTGGAGCATTCACCTCTCAGAATGACTGCCACTAGGGTGCGCTACAGTACCAATTTCTGTTGCGACACGCTATAGCACCAATTTTTGCTATGGCGCACAATAGCACTCGATTCTCTGTCTTCTAATCACTGAGGTGCACGATAGTGCCTCCATCTCAAGAGAGGGAGTGCCAAGATGCGCTGTGGTGTGCCACAATGTACTGCAGTGCCTGTGCTTTTCCTGGACTTCATATCTTGTTCCAAATTACCTCAGAACATCTTGGAAGCTCATCAGAGCACCATTAGCATCACCACAATGGACTAAATGGTCTCCATAACACAACAAACTCCCACTTGGAGACCTTTAGAAATTCATCCCTCCTCAATCCTTGATTCTTCACTGTCTTCTTCTTTTGTCAAGAAACATCGTGTGGCTCACCCCCACTCTCTCTTCACGCATCGAAGCCAACTGAAGCTGCACATAACTTTAGGTTATCCATTATTGCTTCTTTTGTAAGATTATCAGTTGGATTCTTAGTAGTGTGGATCTTATCCAATCCGAGCTTCCCTTTTTTTAACAGTGTCCGGATGAAATGGCAACAGAGTTGAATGTGCTTTATCTAGGCATGAAATGATGCATTCTTTGCTAGGTGAATAGTTCTGATACTATCATTGTAGAGCCTTAAATTTTTCTACTCTTGCTCAATTCTACCATAAGACTCTTCAGCCAGATAATCATCTTACTTGACTCTGTAATGGCAATGTATTCCACCTCCGTGTTCCTGAACTTCACACCATGTTCTAAATCATCTTAGGAGAGTGAGCCCCAAGACACGCTGCGGTGCGCCACAGTATGTGGCAGTGCCTGTGCTATTCCTGAACTTTACACATTGTTCTAAATTGCCTCTAAACCTCATATAAGCTCACTGGTGAGCTTGGGTTCAAGTTTTGGGTTAATGCCCAACTATGCTTAGCCCAATTCTTTATCAAAAGCATTCGGGCCAAGGCAACTCATCTGAAGGGTTGTGCCACAATGGGAAAATCATTAGTGACCGTTACAGGTCGTGGGGCCCCTATACTAGCTCGCCAATTTTGTAGTATAGCCATCCCTATTGGTGAGCAAGAATTTGAAGATAAATTCATTGTTCTTCTGATCACAAATTTTGACGTGATCCTTGGAATGAAATGGCTAAGCTAACACAACGCCACAATTAATTGTCAGACGAAGAAAATTATATTGGGTAATGGTGGTCAAGATAAAATATATGTTGGCAAGTTTAGCACTCAAGTCTCGTTGATTAATGCTTTAGAGGTAGAATATTAGTTAGGAAAGGTTGCGATGCCTACCGGGTGACAATGCTGGGTGAAAAGAAAGGGATTGTGCCTATTAGCGAGAACCTTATTGTTTGCAAATTTCCTAATGTTTTTTCTAAAGACATACCTAGTCTTTTGCCAATTAGAAAGGTGAAATTTGAATGAAATTATTCTAGGAACTCATCCTATATTAAAGGTTCTTTATTATATGGCACCCAAGAAGTTGCAGGAACTGAATAAGAAAATTCAAGAACTGCTAGAGAAAGGTCTCATAAGACCGAGCTCATCTCCCTGGGGAGTGCCAGTCCTTTTCGTCAAAAAGAAGGATGGGTCTATGCGCATGTGCTTAGATTATCGAGGGCTAAATAAAGTAACAATTTAGAATAAATATATGTTACCTTGAATTGATGACTTGTTCGACCAATTAGTTGGAGCTAAGGTATTCTCCAATAGTTATTTGCGCTCTGGCTATCACCATCTGCATGTCAAAGATGAAGACATTGAGAAGATCGCATTTCAAACACGTTAAGGACATTGTAAATTCTTCGTAATGTCATTCGGCCTCACTAATGTGCCGTCGATCTTCATGCATTTGATGCAACGTGTGCTTAAGTCCTCTTTGGACAAATTTGTCATCATCTTTTTTGACAATATTCTAATTTATTGGAAAAGTCAAAAAGAGCACGAGAACCACCTAATGGCCATGCTAGAAGAATTGTGTAACCATCAACTCTATGCCAAATACTCTAAATGTGAATTCCAGCTTGACTCTATAGCATTTCTGGGTCATGTCGTTGATGCCCAAAGCATTAGAGTGGATCAGCAGAAGGTTAGTGCAGTTCAAGATTGGTCACAACCAAAGATTATAATTGATATCCAGAGCTTTTTGGGACTAGTTGGATATTACATAAATATTAATAAATTATTTTCCCAAATCACCTCTCCATTGACCAAATTAACTCAGAAGTCTGTGCCTTTCATTTGGAGTTCTAAAGGTGAGGAAGCATTCCAAGCCTTGAAGGAAGCACTTTCAACATCCCTGTTCTTGTTCTGTCAAAGGAAAGTATAAATTATAAAGTTTTTACAGATGCTTCTAGAGCTGGATTGGGGCGTGTCTTAATGCAAGAAGGCAAAGTTATTGCTTATACTTCCCATCATCTCAAGCTACATGAGAGGAATTACCTAGTGCATGATCTGGAGCTTGCCATAGTTGTTTTGGACCTGAATATTTGGCGCCACTATCTCTACGGCGTTCAATGTTCAATCTTCACCAACCATCAGAGTTTAAAGTACATATTCACTCAATGTGAGTTAAGCTGTCAGCAAAGGAGATGGTTAGAGATAATAAGTTGTTATGATTTAATTGCACATGTATTGCATTGTCACTTTGTAATCGAGCTCAATTTTCCCTTATAGCTGTCGACCAGTCATTTCCATACCCTAAAAGATTAGGGCATCACTCCATTAGGAAGTAGAAAGAAGATCTGACATAGGTGTCAACTCCAGGAGAAGCCAAGATCAAGAGCATCAGTTTGGTAGAGAATTTGTGCTGAGATGGGATCTGTGTGTCGATCGGAGGCTTCTTCTTTTTCCTTCTTTTGCTCCAAGAACCGAGGATGAAAAATACTTCCAGGTCCGGGCCGGGTTGAGTCTATCTCAACCCGCGTGGGCTGTCTTGGGATGCTTATGCATAAGTAGGGGTCGGCCCACGCGAACGCCTCTAACCGCGAAATCGAGTTCATGCGCCCACCACCGCTTTCTTCATCTTGCAGACTTAGTATTAGGAAAAGTATATAAATTGATGTAACCTAATTTAATTAAATCATTAATAGTTAAAACTTCAATCATCAATAAAATTAAATCCAAAATTCAATAAAATTAAATCCAAAATTCCAATCCTAGCAAATATATATGTCATTTTACTCTAAAAGTTGTATAGATTATCATATTAGTATTAGTTTTGTTGTTGGAGTATTATCTTACTTAATGATATTTGGGGTCTTTCCTTAATTACTTGTTAAACCCTAAATTTTCATTAGGCCATAACTTAGCCATTTAAGCTCCAGAAAGGCCATCTAATATACCATTTTGATCAGGAAGATATGTAGAATAGTAAATTGCAAAAATATTTAGGATTTGATATCTAGCTTTCATAATTAGCCCTAATCCCCCAAATCATTATTAGTGAGGATTAGCTTCACTAATTACCCAAATTGAGAAATTCAAGTTCCTGATAACTGTTAAAGTAGAATAGAACTCAGTAGTTTAGTTAGTTTAGTTAGGTTTGTGATTTTGTGATTAATTTCACTAATCACTAATTAATCACTCTAAACCCTAATTAGGGTTTAGCTTAGTCAAATGGGGTCTGAATTTGGTGAACTCATAGTTATTGTACTCAGTTTGCCATAGGGAGTCTATAGCCACTAAATTTATTGAATTTGGTCATCAATAAAGAATTTAGCTTTTTGGACCTATCCCTTAGGCTTCTAAATTACATAATTGAACACTAATCTTATTTTGGCCATAACTTGGCCAAATGGTCTTAGAATTTTGTGATTTTAGATTATATAGAATCCTTAGGCAGTAAACAACATAAGTATAACAAAATTTTCATATTTATTTAAGTAGAATTACTAATAAACCCCTAATGACTTAAGACCCTAAATTGAGCACACTAATCTTAATCCTTGACCAATTTAGATGCACTTACTGTCTATCTTTATATTAGATAGTAAGTAACTATTTGGCATTAATAAATTTCAGTTCCCTAAATCAAAAAGTTGTATTTTGGACCCTTAAGTAGGGGCAAAATTATCATTTTCCTCAAAATTAGGTTTAAACTTCTTAAGCCTTAGAAAACATAAATATTCCTTATAATTAGTGAATTACGTAATTAATAATCTATTTTAGATCTTTTGGGCTTATTAAATTAAATACTAAGTAAGACCCTAATACTTCCTTAGGATATTCTTAAGTAAATTCTTAAGCTTTATAATGTGGAACTTAGCCCACATTATGTCATTTCTAATTCCTAAAAATTAGTAAGTGTAGTTAAGATTCAATTAATTTTAATGCTTAATATTGAACCATTCATTTAAATCCTTCTTAATTAATCTTCCTTAGGTAGTTACCTTCCTTAAGCCTTTAGGAATTTCCTTAAGGGATTAGTTGTAGACGTAGGTTAGAATTCATTCATTGAGTAAATGGGCTACTCAATGGGTGAAACCTTAGTTTTATTAGTTTATAATTTCCATCTTTCATTATAATAATTTTATATTTAAGCTTTAGTCTAAGGCTTGAGATCCATCTTATTAAGTTTGATTATGCTTAATAAGATAGCCTTAGCATGTAGAATGTGAGAGTTTGGATTAATTCTATACCCTTAGTTCTTAGAACCTATTCAAATAAGAGGTTGATCCCAATATTTGGAATTTAATTCTTAATCCCTTTTTCTTGATTTATCTTAATCAAGATTGAATTGGGGTTATTTAAAACCATTAATTAAGATATTGAATTTAATATTTAACTATTATAAGTGTCACTGATTGATTTATATTAGAACTTGATTTGTCCTAATTGCTTTTAACCTCATAGGGCTGTAGTTCTGAGTTTATACTGAATAGTAGAATGCTGGAGATCCTGAGCTTATATAATCTCAAATTAGTTTGAATAAATTAAATTAGAAAATAAGTAATATCATAGATGTTAGAGTAGTGCTGATTACACCTTATATTATATGCATTGCTTCCTTATTTTGAGTATTTATTATTTTGCCATATCAGGTGAAGCATTGTATATTTGATGAATATTCTATGTTATATTTGAAACTACATTTATCATAAACATAAGTGGAATAGATGTGTCAAATATATTAGATAATATAGTAAACAAGATAATAGTTTAGTGGAATGTGTCCTAGTTAGACTACCTCTATAGTTTGGATATACAGTGCAATTCAATTCAGTACACAGGCATTAGTGCCTTGGATAGTTTCAATTCAGTATCCTAGCATTAGTGCCCTGGATGATTTCAACTCAGTTATAATGGACCTATTGATCTAGGCATTAGTGCCCTAGATGCTTCAATCTTGGGTTTAATGGCTAATTTAGCCAATTTTTCTAGTATGGCAATTCTAATATAGACACATGTCCAATAAAGAATAGTTTCAATCAGTTTCAGCTGCTTTCAGTTTAGTTTCAATATTTTCAGTGCCTTTAAGTATTTTCAGTATTTTCAGTATTTTCAGCATTAATAATATTTACAGCATGTTTAGTATGATGTATTTTAGCTTTGGTCTTATATGCAAGCATGTTAGGATGCTAGATTTTAGTTCAGTCTAGTTTATATTGCTTTTATTTTAGAAAATTAGCATAATTGAAATTGATCATATTTACTTAAGATATTTCTTGTACTTAGTTGTTTTTACATGTAAACTGCTTAATCTTTTCTGAAACTTTGGGTTGGTGTATGTCTACTTATCTCACATTTTGTTTAAATTATAAATGATGATTTATAGCTTATTCCTTTTTATTGATGCTCTACTACTCCTATTTGCTTAGGATGATTTGTGATATCATAAAATATATGAAAACTATTATCCTAAAATATACTTAGATAATTGTCTAACAAATTTTACTTTTTTTGGATGGGGCCCTGGCATTGTGAAATCGATAATGTTAGCTTCTGAGTATTTTGTGAAGATAGCACCTGTGGAGGAGTAGAGTCAATAGGAAGAGCACCTTGAAGCTGAGGAGCCTTAGTTAAGTTGCTCTTTATTTTATTTCAATGAGGATGAGTGGCTTTTATTTTTTTAGAACTTAAATTAAATATTATAATAATATAGGTATTCTGTTGTATTTTTATTTACTGCACATTTTTTTTTTGAGTTGGATGTCATTCTATTTCTGCATTATGGCTACTTAGTTGTTAAATTATAATTTCATTTGCACCTTGATAGTCATGTATAATCATTTATAGAAGGGCTCAATTGTAATTATGGTATATTATTACCTTATTAGTAGAATAAGGAAGAAAACATAATCTAATAATAAGTGAGGGATTACACCATGATGACCACCCCACCATAATCGTGCTAACATTTGTGTCAGCGGGACCTCGGTGGGGGATGGGGCGCCACAAAGGAAGATATCCTAAGGTGAATCCCTAAGGAAGCTGCAGTGCAAGAGAGCCCTTAAATATTGGAGAAGATACTCTTGGTGCTGGTTGCTTCCTCTCTTCATCATCATAAAGCAAGGGCTTGCGTGTTTCCTATGAAAGGTTAAGCTCTTTGTTACTCTGTACTCTTCAAGATTCTTAGTGGATATTTTCTGTAGTGTGGCTCCATAGTTTTTCCCATTCTTGGGTTTTTCATGTAATTTTTCTCATTTGTATATTTGAGTGCTTGATTTTTCTTTGCATGCATGTGCTATGATTTTTTGTTTGTGGATTTGTGATTTTGAATTTTCTTAGTAACTGTCAACGTAACTCCAGTCCTTAATCGAGTGCACTAGTCAAGCCACATTCGCTGTGGAGAGTGTTCTCGGTGCTGGAGGGTTAAGGTTTTAATTTACCAACGTACATCCCTTCCGTGCAAATCTCCGGTGAAGATCTTTATCAATGGCTTCTTGGTGTACCCACCGCAGTAGCCTCTATTGGTATTTAAACATGAAAAACTTCCAGCACACAATATCCACAGTGCAAGCAATTTGATAAAGTGTGGTCTCTTTTCGATTGAGGATCGGGGATGCGTTGACGATTACCAAGCAACTTGAATTCACAAAACTACAAGAATAAAATCATAGCACATGCATATAAGAAATCACAACACGCAAAACATCCAAACACTAAGGATTACATGGAATACCCAAGAACGGGAAAAACCACAGAGTCACACCACAGGAAATTTCACTAGAAAACTTGAAGAGGTACCGAGTTATAAAAAGCTCTCTCTTGACTAGAAATACATAAGCTCTTACTCTAATATGGAGAGGAGAGGAAGCAGCTACCACCAGGATTTTCTTCTTCAACATGCAAGAGAATTCTTACACTGCAGCTTCCGTAGGGATTTACCTAGGGATCTCCTCCTCATAGCAAGACTCAGTCTCCAAACTAAAACGCCAACATTGTAATGTCCTCCCAACTTCTTTTCCAAGTACCCAGCTGAAATTCAAACCTCGAAAGGTCCAAAATGCCCTACAATTTACTTATGGTCAAACCTAGACTAAAGTTAATTTTCGTTAGGCGCTATGGCACCCCATAGCACCCGAACCTGACTCTCAGGTTGAGACCCGCTGCGGTGCGCCGTAGATTTTGCATCTTGGGTTAGCACCGGGTACAATGCATGATAGCACTCGCATCTCATGTTGGGATCGCCAGAGCATGCTGCGGCCCTCCACGGTGCACAACAGCGCCTGTGTTGTTTCTGGACTTCACTTCTTGCTATGAATCACCTCAGAACCTCCCGGAAGTTTATTGGAGTACCATTAGCATCTACATGATGGACTAAATGGTCTACACAACACAATAATCTTCCACTTGGAGACCCTAAAGAAATCAAGTCCTCTTCTGACTTTGATTCTTCATTGTCTTCTTTCAATATTATCAAGAATGTGCTGTATCTCACCTGATCTCTCTTCGCATACTGAGGCCAATTGAAGCTGCACATAATCCGCTGGATTCATAGAAGTGTAGATCTTCTTCAATCCAAGGTATCCTTCCTCCAACTATGTCTGAATGAAATGGTAATAGAGTTGAATGTGCTTTGTCCTGGCATGAAATGATGCTTCTTCGCTAGATGAATAGCACTCTTACTATCACTATAGAGCTTCACATCTTCCTGCTCCTTGCTCAATTTTGCCTTGAAACTCTTCAACCAGATTATCTTCTTACTTGCCTCTGTAATGGTAACGTACTCCACCTCCATGGTAGATAGTAAAATGATATTTTGTAGCTTAAAGATCCAACTCACCCCTTCATTTCCTAATGTATACACATAACCTGTGTGCTTCTCTTACTATCAACATCTCTTGCAAGATTTGAATCTGCATAAGCCTATAAAATAATGTTAGATCTTTCAAAGCATAAAGCGTTGTTCACTGTACCTTTCAGATACCTTAGGATCCACTTGACCGCATCCCAATGGTGCTTCCTTGGGTTTTCCATGAATCTGCTAACCACTTCCACTGCATGGGCAATATCTGGTCTCGTGTAGATCATCACATACATCAAGCTCTCAACTTCTAAAGCTTAAGAAACCTTCAACATATGCTCCTTCTCATCTTCAAACTTTCACTTCTGCTCCATTGATAAGCTGAAGTGACTTGCTAATGGAGTGCCCACTAGTTTTGCATCACTCATGTTGAATCTTTTTAGCACCTTTTCAACATATTCTTTCTACAATAGCTTTAGAATTTTTGCACCTCTTTCACTATTCATTCTCATTCCAAGAATCTGCTTAGCTGGCCCCAAGTCCTTCATGTCAAAATCCTTTGACATCAGCTATTTCAGCATTCTTAACTCCTCCATATATGATTCTATGATCAACGTATCATCCACATACAGCAATATAATGATATAAGCGGGCTTACACTAATATATGTAACAATAGTGATCCTTATGGCATCTCTTGTACCAAGATTTTAATATTAACCTATCAAATCTCTTGTACCACTATGTTGGTGCTTGCTTCAAGCCAGAGAGGCTCTTCTTGATCATGCACACTAGCTGAGTTTTTTTCTTTTCTTGAGCCTTATACCCTTTAGATTATTACATGTATAGCTCCTCCCCTAGCTCTCCATGAAGGAATGCAGTTTTGACATACAATTGCTCCATATGCGAATCTTCAATTGCAACTATATCAATAAAACCTTGATGGTTGTCATCTTCACAACTGGGGTAAAGATCTCACTGTAGTTGATCCCATGCTTTTGTTTGAAGCCCTTTACTACAAGTCTCTCCTTATAGTGCTTACTCCCATTCGGTTCTTCCTTTACCCTATAAACCCACTTGTTTCAAAGAGCCTTCTTCCCAGCAGGTAAGGGTGCCAACTCCCATGTCCTATTTAACATGAGTGATGCCATTTCATCATTCATGGTAGCCTTCCACTTGATTAAATCTTCAACTTAAAGTGCCTCTTCCAAACTTTCTGGTTCACCACTATCCATTAGTAATATATAAAATAAAGATGGAGTATACCTTTGTGGTGGTCTAAAAACTATTATGGATCTTCTTAACATAGGTGTTTATGGCTCAATATTGACACACTTCTGAGCTCCCTCATGTTCTCCAACATTTGACTCAATGCTATCATCAATCTCTATGAGCTAGGGTTCTACATCTGAAGCATCCTTGGGCTTAATCTTGTCTCCCTTACAATCCTTGTATATTTTACTTTCATTGAAAGTGACATCCTTGCTTTTGATGATCTTCTAGTTTTGATTATCCCAGAATCTATGACCAAACTCGCCTGTGCCATATCTAATAAATGTGCACTTGATCGTCTTAGCATCAAGCTTGCTTCTGAATCCTACATCAATGTGCACATAGGATGACCAGCCAAATACCTTGAGGTGGTTTAGTTTTACCACCTTTCCGCTCCAAGCTTCCTTAAGAATTGCTTCATTCAAGGGTGCAGTAGGTCCCCGGTTGATTAGATACACCGCCATGTTAACGGCTTTAGCCCATAACTGCTTTGGGAGGCCCACATGCAACCTCATGCTCCTGGCTCTTTATGTGATTATTTTGTTCATTCGTTCTACAACACCATTTTGCTATGGTGTCCTAGGGACTGGAACTCCCTCTTGATTCCTCTCAAGGCACATACCTCCTTGAACTCTCTATCACAATACTCGCCACTATTATCAAACCTAAAGCACTTAAGCTTTAATATTGTCTTGTTCTCCACCAAAGCTAACCACTTTCCAAACACATCAAATACATCAGATTTATGTTTTAGAAAGTAAGCCCATACCATTCTCTCATGGTCATCAATGAAGGTGATGAAATATGTAGCTCCACCTATGGAAGAAGAAGGAGCTGGCCCCTATACATTTGTATGCACCAACTCAAGTTTCATTACTTTCAGCTCCCTTTCAACTTTGGAGAATGAAACCTTCTTTAGTCTGCCTGGCACACGGTCTACATAGAAATCCAAGTCTATTGACTTTGGTCCTAAGAACTTTCTCTTTTACTATAGGGATTTCAATCCCCTCTCGCTCATTGGTCAAGCCTTAGGTGCCATAAATCTGCATCTATCTCTTTTGCAGATGAAATAGTATCAGGCACTTTATTAATCATATAAAGTGTACCTTCCATATTGCTCCATGAAATAATGAGTGCACCCTTGGTGACCTTCCATGGGTCTCTAGTGAAATAAGTGTTGTAGTCATCTCTGGCTAGCTAGCTCATAGAAATCAGATTTCTTTTTAGACATGGCACTTGTCTAACATCATTGACCTTCCAAACTACATCACTTGGTAGCTTAACATCCACATCACCTCTGCCTAGGATGTCGCATGCCTTATCATCTCTAAGATACACTTTCCCCAAGTCACCCACAGTATAACTCTTGAAGGTACTCCTAGATGGAGTCGCATGAAAGGATGCGCCCGAGTCCACCACCAAAGACTCCGTGTTGACAAGTGAGAGGGTCAAAGCATCCTGATCCTCCTTAGCTAAAACATTCACACTGGGGTTCATAATCTTACCGCCACCACTAGATTTCTTCAAGGTAGGGCCGTCCTTCTTGAAGTCACCTGCCTTCCCACAATTCCAGCAATCCGACTTTGCCGTTCTGAGTCTTGATTTTCCTCATCGAGATATTGACCTATTTCTGCTATGCCTCCTTTCAGTTGTCTTCCCCTGCTCCTAGAATTCAGTGCTGAGGTAGATGCCTTTCCATGATATTTCTTCCGCACCTCCTCATTCAGCACAAGCCCGGCTATGTCATCGAGCCTCAACGATGCATTTCCTGATTAATTACTGATGGTTGTAACCAACCCATCCTAACTGTCTAATAATGAAGAGAGGAACAACAAAGCTCTAACATCATCATCAAAACTAATGCCCACCGAACTTAACTGGCTTGTCACCGTGTTGAACCCATTGAGGTGTTCAGTCACTGAATAGCCATCCATCATCTTCATGTTAAACAATCTTTTCATTAAGAAAACTTTGTTCGAAGTCGAGGGCTTCTCATACATTTTAGTCAAAGCATTCATGAGATCTAAAATAGTTTTCTCTTTAACAATATTAAAAGCAATAGTAGAAGATAGGATAAACAAGTCAAGCCTAATGTAGTTCTATCAAGAACTTCCCATTCTTCATTAGTCATAGCTACAGGCTTTTTGTCATCTCCTTTCAACGAAAGATATAATTTCTTCTAGTAAAGTAGATCCTCCATCTGCACTTTCCAGAATGCAAAGTTCGTTCAGTTGAATTTCTCTATCTTGTGTCTCATCTCTTCGATCATTGTTCCTACTCAAACAACAAACCCTTTTAGGACCAACAACGTAGCCTCTCTATGATTCCACATGTTGGTATTTAAACATGAAGAACTTTCAGCACATAATATTCGCAGCGGAAGTGATTTGATAAAGTGCACTCTCTTTTTAAAAGAGGATCGTGGATGCATTGATGATTACCAAGCAACTTGAATTCACAAAACTACAAGAATAGAATCACAGCACATGCATGCAAGAAATCATAGCACACAAGATATCCAAACACCAAATATTACATGAAAAACCCAAGAAAAAGAAGAACCACAGTGCCATACTACAGAAAAATTCACTGGAAAACTTGAAGAGGTACTGAGTTACAAAGAGCTTATCTCTTGACTAGAAATACACAAGATCTTACTCTAATATGGAGAGGAGAGGAAGCAGCCACCACTAGAAGTTTCTTCTCCAACATGCAAGATGATTCTTGTACTGCAGCTTTCTTAGGGCTTCACTTAGGGATCTCCTCCTCAAAGCAAGACTCAGTCTCCAAACTGAAATGCCAACATTGTAATCTATTCCCAATTTCTTTGCTTAAGTACCCAGATGAAATTCGGACCCTGAAAGATCCAAAATGACCACCAATTTGCTTATGGCAAAACCTGGAATGAAGCAAATTTCCGGTAGGCGCTTCGGCGCGCCGTAGCGCCCGACTCACGGGTTGGGACCTGCTGTAGTGAGCCGTAGCACCGGCATATCAGGTTGGGACCCACTGCAACATGCCGTAGCACCGACATTTCGGGTTTGCACTCTCTACAGCACGCGACAGCACCCACGTCTCAGGTTGGCAGCTGCTGTGGCGCACGATTGCACCAGCGTCTCGGGTTGGGATCGCCAGAGCGCGCTGCGATGCACCACAATTCCTGTATTATTTATGGACTTCACTTCTTCATAAAGCCTCGTAACCTCTCAGAAGTTTACCGAAGTACTATTAGCATCTACATGATGGGCTAAATGGTTTCCTCAACACAACAGCCTCCCACAGCTACCCTTGGCTGTGACTTCTGTTGTGGCCTTTGGCATAGCCTCAGCCCTAAGGCTACTGCTCTCTTCTCCTTTGCACTCACATGGCTTACATATTATAGATATTTTTAGGACTCTCACACTCACTATCAATTAGGAATTTCAAAGAGCCTTAAAATGAGCCCAAGTTCACCTGAATCAGCCCACAAACGACCACGTGACGCCTATTTTGGCATTTGACCTATTGCAAGAAAATGGTAATCTCCACAACACTCCGTGGAGCCCATGTCTTGGGTCCCAGATGCTGGGGCACACTGTGGTACCCCTGTTCTGGGTTCTAGGTAATGAGGCGCGTTGTTGCATGCCGTGGATCCCCACACTTATCCTTGAACACTATGGACCTCCTAGAACATCTTGGAACCTTCCGAGAACATATCAGAGCTTCGTGCCTTAAATCTAAGCCTTTTGGAACATTATTGGAACTCCGTTAGCACCTTCTGTGTTGATTCAATTATGATCCACAACATAACGACCAGATTTTCAAGGCAAAGATGACAACGGCAAGCTCGAGTTCATGAACATGATAATTCTTTTAATTCCATTTTAGTTGACAAGAAGCACAAGTGATAACCTTTGTTTCTTGCATCATCAGATATTGCAAATTTATTCTAAACACATTGGTGTAGATTTGGTAATCTAAACCTTCTTTTAGTAGTACTAGCATTGGAGCAGTTGAGAGTGCATCCTTAAGCTTCTAAAATGCCTCCTCGTATTGAAGACTCCAGATGAACAACACTGCCTTCTGAGCAACTTGGTTAGCGATGATGCAACATGGGAGAAAACCTTGACAAATCTTTTATAATATTCGGCTAATCAAAAAATGCTATGAATATCCATTACGACTTAGTCTGTAACTAATACTGAATCACACTAACCATTTTTTGATCCACCCAGACTCCTTGGGCATCAACAATGTGACCCAAGAATGCTGCAAACTCTAACCATAATTTGCGCTTAAAGTATTTAGCATACAGATGATAAGCTCGCAATGTTTTCAAAATTTCTCTTAAGTGGTCTTCATGCTCTTTAGAGCTCTTAAAATACATGATGATATCAACGATAAAGACTATGACAAACTTATCCAAGAAAAACTTCAAAACCTGCTACATTATGTCCACAAAGACGGATGACGTATTGGTGAGTTCAAACAACATTACCAGAAACTCATAATGACTATAGCAATTTAAGAAGACTGTCTTCTCAACATCTAAATCTTTCACAGGTGAGAACTCAATCTCAATTCAACTTTGTTAAAGATCACTTCTCTAGACAATTGATCGAACATATCACCAATCCTAGGGAGGGTATATCTATTCTTAATAGTGACTTTATTTGGTTCACGATAATCTATACATATTCACTTAGATCTCTCTTTCTTCTTAACAAAAAGAAATGACACTTTCCAAGGAGACATGCTAGGTCTAATAAACCCTTTACTCAATAATTTTAGTTGTTTCTCATTTAATTCTTGAAGTTCTTTGGGTGTAATTTTGTACGAAACTTTAGAAATATGCTGAGTTTTAAGAATTAATTCGATAGAAAATTCCACCTCTCTAGTTGTAGCACCTCACCCATCATTGCACGCAAAAAGAGTGTAATCCAAATTCAATTCGGCGGCAGAGCGGTGCGTCCCTCGGGAAGGCATAACCCATCTCCTCAAATAGATGAAACTAAACCACTGAAGGCCGCTGACTTAACCATGTGAAGGGTCGAGAGCTAATTCTTAAGATAAGAATAGTACTTATCCTTAAGTATTAGGCTAATATACACATTAGATTATGAAAGAAAGACGAGGAATCCAACACATATATTTAATAATATCTGCATTTCTAGTATGCTGATCACAACACAATACTAAATATATATAATATATAAACAGAGTGCGTAAGCTAAGCATACATCCAGAAAACATTCATCACAGAAGCTGAAATAAGCATTCATCTTAGTAAAGAAAATAAAATACATCCAAAAATTATTACAAATTATTTACAAAAAATACAGAACACAGTCTAAATACTGAACTGAAAGAAAGCTAAATAAGATATTAAGAGGTAGAGGAGAATTCTCTAAGGCTCCACGAACTCCTCCGGAATCTCCTAAGAGTCCTCCTAGCCTGGCTCAACAAGCTGCTCAGGATCTAACAAATTGTTGGATCCCAAAAGTATCATGTGTTAGATAATAAGTCTAGCACATCGAAACTAATCTAAAGGGTTCTGAACATTTACTTAACATTTAAAATAATATAAAATAGAGCTGTGAAAAACTATAAAAGTAACTAAATAATTGAAATTAAGCTGTGCAAAATAGAAAGTAGGAAAAACTAGTAAAGCTGACAGCATGCTGAATACCGAAAACAAAAAAGAATAGTATATGATCTGAAATTGAGTAAATAACATGTAAAACTTTGCTTTATGCCACTGAAGTCATGCAGCTGTATATGAAATAATACTATATGTCACGGATATGCAACTAAAACATCACTAAACTGCTATGAGTCATACGGTCCAATGTCTACATACATCATGTTGGGAATTATAATTTACTATGATGTTAATACATCCTGAATTTCCCCTGTTGATATATGCAACATTCCACAACCCATAAATCATTATGGATACTCATACATCATGCCTATGCTCATGCTCATATCTCTAACTACATGTCTTTAAAATCCAGATATCTAGAAAATTCATTAAAATTAGATAATGAATCAAATGTCTCCATTGTGCAGAATCCATCTAAATAGATTCTGACTCCTAGTTCTAATTCCAATAATTAGTTCTTTTTACTTAGGGTCTTACTTGAAGTCATCAGTTGGAAAGGTTGTAAGCACATGGTTGTATATTTCCAAGAGAGGTGAATTTAATACTTAATTTTTTTATAACTGCACTTATCGAGGTGCACCAAGATAGGAGGCAAAACCTTATTACAGTTATTCTTCCACAAACTAAGGATCTAGAACACTCGCTTAGGTTTGGAGGATTTACTAAAGCAGAACTATATTCGTCTAATTCCTCAGGATAGCCTCTAATCATAAGTCTACATTGGAGTGACTCATCCAAACCTGAATATTATTGAAGTGACTCAGCACCATGGATATACATAATCATAACCAACCAATAATCTGAGTTCAAATTATTCTATATAACATCTAAGGATTTACCAAAGCTATGTATTTTAACTTTATTTGGGTGAATCCTACACAAGGCTCCAAGGATGTGACTAAAAGGTCACTCAATATAGTTTGTTACCATATGGGAGAAATCTCATACTAATACCTTATGTGAATTCTACCACAAGGTTTAAAATCAACTTCCAAGATTAAGAATGATCATCTAAGTTTCTACCTCAAAATGTTAATATAGGCTCTTCCTACCTCAATGTATTAACATTTATTAGGCTTTTCAAACATTCAAAACACTCCTATGGTAGAATCATCAAGATCTCAAACCTCTGACAATATACTAAATTCGTAAGTTTCATTTATTATGCCTGAATTGATTTCACCAGATCATATGGTTAAACCCATCTGATCACATCCTATTCTATAATCATGGGATAAAATCAAGTATGTTGTTAGTATTAGTTTATTTTATAAATCAATACAGTTTTATTATCATTCTCATACTAAGAGTATTATATAAGAGAAAATCAGTGATCTTAAGTTTAGATTCAAATGTTTTATTCACATAAATACTTTATTTATCTTAGCACTTCCAATTTAATGATTTAAGTTCAATACTACATCAGATGCATTGTTAGAATAATGACAGTTGAAGTGTCTATCAATCAAGTTAATTAATTAAGTGATTAAGGGTTCAAGCCTTAATGAAATCGGTTAGGATTTAACCCCTATCCTTTCCAAATTAAAACTAATTGTTGATTTAAAGATCTATGACAAATCAATATATTATTGGTGTTCTAATTGGTGGCAAATCTCATATTTAGACCAAGTGTTAATAACTTGATCAAGATCTTAAGATTCTTAAGATAAATTAAGGAATTTTGCTACTTTAATTAATTTAGCTAGATTATATATTTAAGATACATATGAGAGGTTCTTTATATTCATACTATTATTATGAAACATAATATTAGAAATTTACAAAAAACAAAAGGTAATTAGTGTTAATCAAACCTTAAATTAATAAAAATGGATTAGCATTTAGTTATAAATCAAACTATTAGAAATTTATGAAACATGGTAATTGTATTCTACTTATTCATATGAACAATCAGAAATTTGGTTTACCAAATTTGGATAATAAGAAGCCCTAATTTTTACTAATCATGTATTTACAAGATTAGGGCATAATTAAGAATACATTACTCAAAAAATTAATTTAACTAGCACATGCATTCTACAAGGTATAAGGAACACAATGGCATCTAAATCATGCAATTTAGCTAAGTATACATGCTAATCAGGCCTAATTAAGTTCTGCAATATTTAGGCTGAATTAGAAATTTCAACCATTAAAAGTTCAATATTATTTTATATTCTTATTCCTTATGATTTCTTAAACAATTTGATATATAAGATTATAGTGATTGGATCAGTGGATCAAAAGTTATTCAATTAATTTATTCTGCATTTTCCTTATTTAATTTCATAATCTTATTAAGGAAAATAATCCAATTAATCGGATTTATTTAAAATGGGTTCAGCCAAATATCCAAACCGTGTGAGTCGACAAGGGGCCCGAGGAACCTGTCACTGTCACACGGCGTAGGTCACGGGCTGACCCGACCCGCACAGTGTCGTCATCCCCGATCCTTCACCCCAACCCTTTGCCCGATTAGGGGAACCCTAATCCGCTAATTTCTATGCATCCAGGCCACGACACGATTAACAAATGGTTGCTACACATTTGCCATAGCCAAACATATCGATGGAGACCCAAAGCCCTTTGTGAGGTGTTCTGGTTCGCCCAAATCTTACTCACCCGAGAGTTCCCGCCATGGAGCTACTGTGGGGAGATAATTCTCCACACAGAGGTGATTGACCCAGGGCTCGATCCCTACACCTTCAGGGAGGAGTGACGGATCGAGGCCCTATGGTCAGAGGGTCTGAGATGGGCTGGATCAATGGGTCCTTACTCATACCCAATATGCATGAAAGGGGCATAACCCAATCAATCGATACAATCAATTTGATCAAGCCCAGAGCCTACAATCATTCAGACTGAAACTATCTACCCTAGAAGTACTGAAACGAAATGACAAAGAGGCGCAATTGAGCCTTAGCAACTCAATTAGACAGTGGAGGGTACCTCACTTGACGAACTTGGATCGAACGACAGAGAGCAATGCATGTCCCTGCTAGCTTCCTGAGAGACACTAAGGGCTCCAAAACACCATGAGACACCTTCTATCAGAGGTACGCACTCATGGGACTATAACAACCCTAAGTTGTTACCGTACAGTCTAAGTAATTATTAATTTTGATTCTATTACTTATAGAACATCAAATTGAGCCTATCCTAAAAATTTAAAGTTCATTGGATTTCTCTAAGTCCAAATTAATATTTTGATCAGTCTAAATGCTCTAGTTTAGACCCAAAATATTTGATCTCAAAATTTAATTTTGATTGCATTTTTTAATTCCTCCTCCAAATTAACTAGGGGTATAAGTTTGGTGCAATTTATAAATCATTTAGGCCATAATTCACATTAATTTAAATTATCTAATTGCATATTAAGATTTCCAACAATCAAATTTGGTAAATTTACGCTATACCCTTTAAAACAGTCGGGATCTGTTGTGCGGACCGCGGGCAATTTGTTGCGGAGCCCCGGTTGCGCGATAGCGGAGCCCCACAAATCTAGCCGTCACACTTAAAAAATCAACGGCTAGGATTAGATCCTGCAGAACTGTGGATCAGCCATTAGATCTGCTTGATCGATCTTATGGCTCGGATCGCTTCTGTGATTGGCCATTAGGATCAGAGCAATCTGAGCTGTTCCGCTATCTGATCGATCAATCAGACGGCATTCGAAGGTCCTGCCACTATGGACCTTCATCTGCCTCTCCTCGCACACCCGATAGAAAAACTCCCCATACTGCCAGCTGCCGAGCATGTCCCCCACTCTCGTAGCCACCTCAATAGACCGTTGCGACCTTCCCCTTCTTGTTAAGGACCCCTCGATCGGGCCTCATGACCCCACCGAGCTCGAATTGGAAATTTGAGAGCTCGGCCATGGCCCGGTCTCTCAGGCCTCCCCAGCCCAACTCAACCCTTTGGAACCTTCCTTGCACTCACCTGAGGCTATAAATAGCCTCAGCACTTCTTCATTTGATCCTTGCTTACCCTCTTCCGCTATTGCCATCTGTCCGAGTTTGCATTGGCGATCCTAGGAGCTCTCAAACCACTGATAGTATGCTCTCCTGGTGTTCAGGATTCTTTACAGCATCTGGAACCTCAGCTAAGGCCAGCCGAACGCTCAGTCTATCGTCCCGAGCTCCCCCGTCAAACTAGGTACCCCTGTTGCCGGTTTCAAGCCAATGAGGCTCAAACCTCCCTTCTTTTGATGCGTATAGCTATGTACTGTCAAATTGAATCTAATGTTATCATAATTGAACCATAAGCTAGTCTCGATCAATCAAATCGATCGATCGGGCTAAGTCCCTTAATGAATGCTTCGCGTGAGCAAGGTCTCGGCGTTCCCGACCACCTTAGGCCTTCAGACTAGGGGCTTCGACCCGTCTCACCTCCCTAATGGTGTAAGGATCAAGCCCTGGGTCTGGCGTGGCCTCTGTGGTGAGAATTGTCCCCCAGAGTAGCTCCATTAATGGAGCCCTCAGGTGAGTAAGGTCCGACCGATCCAGACCACCTCACAGGGGGCTTCGAGTATCTATTGGTGCATCTCGGCTTGGGGATTGATTCTTGATTTACTCGAGCCCAAGGCGTGCGCTCTAGATGGAGAATTTTACCATCTAGGGTTTCCCGGATCGGCAAAGGCTTGATTTACTCAAGCCCAAGACTTGCCCTGTCTCTATAAGTTTCTTGGGATCTAGCAAATTGTCGGATCCCAAAAGTACTCTATGTTAGACGAGAAATCTAACACATCGCAACTAACTAAGCAGTTCTAAAGTAAATGCAATAGACAATAAAGTAAACATGACTATATAATATAATAGTAAAGGCACTATATAACCGAAACTATAAAGACTAAGCAAAGTAAAACTGCATCAAAATTGAATACTGAAAGTAAACAAAAATATTAAATACTCAGAAATTAATGTGAAAAATGTCCAATGATATACTATATATCACTAAAATGATGCACCCAAATATGCCACAACATGGTATACTATGGTATGTAATAGAACTATCACTAAAAGGCTATAGGTCATACGGTCCAATGTATACATACACCCAGTTGGGAAGACAGTACAGTGATGCCGATGCATCCTGAAATTCCCCAGTCAATGTATGCAATATTTTATAACCCATAATGTATCACTGATACTCATATGTCACCACTAAATCATTTGTCATGCTCATGCTCATGTTTATGCCCATGCTTCTATTATATATGAGGAAAATCCGAAAATCGATAAAGCCTTAAATACAGATGATGAATTCAAGGTCTCCACTGTATAGAATTCTGCTAAAAGGATTATGACACATAGCTTCTAGAATAAAAAATAGTTAAACTTGAAGATTTACTTAAAAATCATTAGATGGGATGATTGTATACACATATTTAACACATTGCAAGAAAGATGATTCTTAACACTTAGTTTGATTAAACCACCCTAATGAAGTGGTCTTCTATAGGAGGCATCACCCGTTGGCAATCTGTATCTCAAACTGAGTTATTAAAATTCCTAACTCACAATTACACTCAGTGTCTTAAAGAATGTGATTCTAATTACTTAGTTTGTTTGAGCTACACCTATTAAAGCGGTCTTCGCTAGGAGGCTCGCCCGTTGGTAATTTGTATTTCAATCAAACTAAGGAACGAGTGCTTATTTAATACACTCTTAGTCTTAAGAGATTTACTCTGACGGGACTTCGTCTAATCCCTTGGGATAGCACCTGCTCATAAGTCCACATTGGAGTGAATCAACTAATCCTGAATACTACTGAAGAAAACCAGTACTATGGGTATACTATACTACACCAACCAATGACCTAGGTTCAAATAACTATATTTAATCAACAAAGATTTATCAAGACTATTAATTCCTATGCTAAATAGGTAAGTCCTATATAAGGCTCCAAGAAAAAGGTGATCAAGGATCACTAAATATAGATTCTACCATAAGGAAAAGTGTCATTATAATATCTTAAGTGATTCCTACCACGAGAGGGTTAAGATCAACTTCTAAGGTTAAGGGATCATTTAAGCTTCTACTTTAATGAGTTATACAAAATTCTCCTACCTCAATATATATTTAAATTTAGGTCTTTAAAATATTTTAAAGGCAATCTTATGCTAAGATACTTAAGATCTCACACCCTTAATTCTAAAGTTAACATTTTAGGTTCTATTTAATAGTTAGGCTTAGAGTGACCATATTAGATGATTAAGTCATTTGATCATATCTTATTCTAAGATTATGGGATTTAAATCAAGTATATTATTAGAGTCAGATCAATTATTAAATCAATTTATTTCTATTATCTTTTTATGCTAGTAGTGTTATTTAGGGAAAAAATAAGGATCTAAAGTTTAGATTCAAATTAATCAATCACATAGATTTATTAATAACCTTAACATGTTTAATTCAAATGTTTAAGATCAATATTAAGTCAGATGCATTATTAGAATAATGTCAATTTTATTATCTTATAATCAAGTTAATTTAATTAAGGATTTAAGAGTTTAGATCTAAATCAAATAGATTAGGGTTTAACCCCTTACTCATGCCTAATTAAGATCAAATATTTATTTATAAATCAAATGTCAAATTAGTAAATTTAGGATGTATTATTGGTGGCAATCTTAGACCTATATTTAGTCTTAATAGCTTGATCAAAGCCTTAAGACTTCTTAAGGTTAATTAAGATGTTTAAGTTCTCTATTTTTGATTTATTCAATTTATACATCATAAATTTGCAAACATAATAACAATACATCTCCCTTACTATTATGAATCATATTAATAGAAAAATTTCAGAAAATAAAAAGTAATTAGTGCAAGTCAAACCCTAAATCAATCCAAAAGGATTAGCTCATAATTACAAATCTAACCATCAAAATTTTATGCAATTTGGCACATAAGTTCTATTTTACCATACAATTAATCAGGGACTAAGTTTGTTAAGATCCAATATCTAGTAAACCTAATTTTTACTAATCATGATTTAATAAGATTAGGGCATAAATTGAAATACAGAGATCAAAAAAATAAACTACTTAGCACATTCATTCTACTAATCATAAGAAAACTAATGACACCCTAAAAATGCAATTTGGATATGTATTAATGCTAATTCATCTTAATTAAGTTCTGTAATAATTAGGTTAAAATAGAAAATCAAGCCATTAGATGTTCAATATTATTCTATATCTGTATTCCTAAGAATTCTCTGTTCAATATGATATATGATATTATAGGGTTTGGACCAGTGGATTAAAAGTTATTCGATTAATTTAATTTACATTTTTCCAATTAATCCAACCTATTTTTCTTAAGGAAAATAATTCCAAATAGGTTTATTTAAATTAAAATGGGTCCTGACCCGTCTACTAAATGTGCGGGTAAGCTCGATCCGATGGCTCGACACTGTTGCACAACGCGGATCACGAGTCGGCCCGACCCGCACTATGCATCTTCTTCCCCCGGTGCTATCCCGAGAGCCAGCTGATTATGATAACACTAATAGGCTGAATTCTCATCTCCCAAACCACCTTGGACCTTCGATGGATTAGGGATCCATCAGCATGATAAAACGCACCGATAGAACCCAAAACCCCCATCTGAGAGTGGCTGGATCACTGGGGAGCTACTATGCTCAAACCTTCCACCACCGTTGATGGAAGGGGTCGAATACTCTCCACGGAGAGCTCGCCAGGCTTGGGGCTTGATGGCTACACCTTTAGTGTGAAAAAGCATACCCAAGCCCCAATCTAGCTTGACCCGAGAGCCACTGAAAGCGTGGGACCTTACTTGGGTGTCCTGACTCTTCACACGGCACAGTTTGATTGATTGATATGATAGATTGGGCTGACCCAAAGCCATCAAAACTTGCACATTACAATCGCCTAGACTAAGAGTATAATCAGAAGACATTGGGAGGAGGAGCCGAGCCTACTCGACTCAGTCCAAGGTAGAAGGAGTACCTAGATAGCTGGGAGGATGAAATTGGCTAGCTGGGAAAGATAGGGGTCGATCCTGGAGCTGGGGCTATTAGAGGAGTTCCCTGGCTATTCATAGCCAGGAAGGGAGTGGTAACGAGCTCGGGCAGCTCATCGGAATGGCCCGAGGACTAAAGGAGTTGGGCTGGGGTTAGGTGAGGGCAGACCCAAAAGATTAAGGTGCCAAGCTGTTAAGGATTGAGTGGTAGTGGGGAGCAGGGAAGATCCCCGTACTACCATGCCAGCATCGACATCAGAGGCTGTCGGGATCCTTCAAAAAATTTAGGGATGACAATCCACAGTGGGAGATAGGCCTAGTATTGTTTGATTGTGCGTTGGTTAGAACATGACAGTCTGATACTAATCCTATTAACGAATGAACGTGGAAGGAATCATAGCCATTCGATCTATGAAAAGGATCCGACGGTAGATCGGCTATACTTAAATGTGGGCATGGGACCGCTAGATCAAGGCGCCAGGATTCGTGCGGCGTCATCCATGCATCACAAATGTTGAACCATAGTTGGGGTCCCACAACAGATCCCCCGTGGTCCTGACAGCGGATCCACTGTGGTCCCGACAGCAGATCCCGACCGTTGGAGGGTATACTTGTAAATTGAAAATGTTAGGAGCCCTAGAGTGCAATTAACTCACTTTAATTTAAAATTGAATTATGGCCAATATGACTTCTAAATTACACCAAACTTTCACCCCTAGCTAATTTGGGGGTGAGAATTTCAAAAATGCAATTAGATTTTAATTTTGAGATCAAAATATTTTAAGTCTATTCTAGGGCATCTAGACTGATCAAAATGCAAATCTAGACTTAGGTAAATCCAATTGATTTCAAATTTTTAGGATATGCTTAATTTGATGTTCTAAAAGTAATGGAATTGAATTAAATGATTAATTAGGCTATAGGTTAGCAAATTAACAACCTAGGGTTGTTACAATTACTTTATTCAATTCCCTATAATCGATGCACATCCGCATCGAGCCATCCTTTTTTTTTCACAAATAAAACTGGCACTCCCCAAGGAGATAAACTCGATCGAATAAGACATTTTTCTAGTAGCTTATGAAGTTGCATTTTCAGTTCTTGTAGCTCCTTAGGCCCCATTAGATATGGAACCTTCGAAAGAGGTTGGGTTCTAGGTATTAACTCAATCGCGAATTCTACTTCTCTTATTGGAGGAAGACCAGGTAGGTCTTCAAGAACGATAATGAGAAATTTGTGAACGATTCGATTCTCCAAAATAGGAACGACTTTTTTCTAGTTCCCCAACATTGTTACGAGCTACGCATCGTAGCCTTTTCTGACTAATTTTTTTGCTTTCAATGCATTGATCAACGATGCTTGAGTATTAAATTTTCCTATGAAGGATTACGACTAACTTCCACTGCAAAAGTGATTTTCATCTTTTGGCAATTTATGGAAGTACCATGTTTGCTTAGCCAATTCATGCCCAGAATTATATCAGAATTTGCAATTTGCAATATGATTAACGTAGCTCCATATTTTTATCACCAATCAGAATATCAACGCTGCAGAATTTCTAAGATTGCATAATCGCTCCAGAAGGTAACCTGATGCTTAATGAGTTTGTTAATCAATAAGATGGTAGCTAACGAGTTTTAACCCAACTTTTTGATACGAAGGAATGACTTGCTCCCGTATCGAATAGAATATTACAAGATTTATCATTTATCATTAGGGTGCCTATAATTACAACAGTTATGATAAGAATTTCTATTCAAACATTTGAAAATACTGAAATAGAAAAGACTGAATAAAATTTTAATTTAGAACATACCTAAAATGACATTACTGTCTTCAAGAGTAGAGGCAGGAGTTAGCATATAAACTCTCGCATGAGCTGATGGTTTATTGCTCTGAGGCCGCTGACCTTAGCTATTATAGGACGGCTTTGGCATGGGAACAAATGCATTATTGTTTGCTGTAGGCACTGGAGCTGACATTACTGCTAAAGCTGGAGCCCAACTATTTAATGGATATGGACAGAATACTATATTGTGATGAGAGTGATTGATGAGAACTCCGTCGATAGTGGATTTAGAATCACACTAAAAGTAGTGGTGGCCATCTCGACCGCATGTGAAACTTACGTTACCGAAATGATAGCATTTACCATATGGGTGAGAACGCTTGCATTTGGTAGTTTCAGATCGTGGTTGATCTACTATGAGATTGAAGAATTTAGCCACCTTGCAATGACCAAAGTGCTCCTTCGTTGGCTGCACAAATGCAGCCTTGCGCTTACGGTCCATTTGATCTTGAGATACTTCATGGAGGCGTGCCCCCTCGATTCATTTTGCAAAATTCTTAGTTTGGCGGGACACTAAATGAGACTTTATAGAGTCCATTAGACCTTTCAAAAATTGGTGGCACTTAGCTGCTTCTGCCTAACCAAGTTCGAAACAAAATGAGACAGTCTTCGAAACTCTTGTTCGTAGTCGAACATGGATCTGTTTCCATGAGTAAGGTAGAGAAGTTCATCCTCCAAAATTGCTTGAGCCGATGCAGGGTTAAATGCTTCATGAAAGGCTTCTAAGAACATATCCCGCATGATATCTTCTAACTCATAATCCACGAACTTATTATTTCTCTCATTCTCCAACTAGTACTCTGCTTATTCTTGAACCAGGTGGGTAACTAAGTGAATTGATTTTGAATTAGGGCATTTAATGTTGGCCAAATTCAATTCGGTAGTGTAGCGGTGTGTCACACGGGAAGGGATAACCAATCTCCCCGAATAGCTGAAACTAAACCACTGGAGGCTGGTGACTTAACCAAGAGAAGGATCGAAAGCTAATACTTAAGAAGAATAGTATTTATCCAAATTATTAGGCTAATATATACATTGTGTTATGAAAGAAAGATGAGGAATCCAACACATATATATAATAATATCAGCATTTCTAGTATGTCAATCACATCATAATATTAAGTATAAGTAATATATAAACAAAGTGCGAAAGCTAAGCACACATCTAAAAAATATTCATCACAGAAGCTGAAATAAACATTTATCTCAAAAAAGAAAAGAAAATATACTAAAAATACCGAATATAGTCTAAATACTGAATTGAAAGAAAGATAAAGAAAATAGTAAAATCTAGAGGATAATCCTCTAAGGCTCCACGAACTCCTCTAAGGAGAGTCCTCCTAGCCTGGCTCAACAAGCTGCTCAGGATCTAGTAAATTATCGAATCCCAAAAGTATTATGTGTTAGAAAATTAGTCTAACACATCAAAACTAATCTAAACAGTTCTGAACATTTACTTTACATTTAAAATATTGAAAAAAAGAGCTGCATAAAAATTATAAAAGTAACTTAATAACTGAAATTAACTTATGCAAAATAGAAAGTAGGGAAAATAGTACAGCTGACAGTATATTGAATACTGAAAACAAATAAGAATATTATATGATCTGAGACTGAGTAAATTACATATAAAACTATGTTATATGCCACTGAAGTCATGCATCTATATATGCTACAATAATGTATACCACTGATATGCAACTAAAATATCACTAAACTGCTATGAGTCATACAGTCCAATGTCTACATACATTCTATTTGGCATTATAGTTTACTATGATGTCGATGCATCCTGAATTATCCTTTATTGATGTATATAATATTCCATAACCCATAAATCATCACTGATACTCATGAATCATGCCTATGCTCATGCTCATGTTTCTACACTACATAACTTAAAAATCCAAAAATCCAGAAATTTCCTTAAAATCAGATAATGAATCAAATGTCCCCATTATGTAGAATCCATCAAAATGGATTCTAACTCCTAGTTTAAATTCCAATAATTAGTTCCTTTTACTTAGGGTCTTACTTAAAGTTATTAGTTAGAAAAGTTGTATACACATGGTTATATATTTCCAAGAGAGGTGAATTTAATACTTAGTTTGTATATAATTGCACTTATCGAGGCACACTAATATAGGAGGCAGAACCTTGTTACAGTTATTCTTCCCCAAACTAAGGATCTAGTTCACACTCTTAAGTTTGGAGTATTTACTCTAGTAGGACTATATTCATCTAATCTCTCGAGATAGCCCCTGATCATAAGTCTATATTAGAGTGACTCATCCAAACTTGAATATTACTGAATTGACTTAGCACCATGGATATGCATAATCATAACTAACCAATAATCAAAGTTCAGACGATTCTATTTAATACCCAAGGATTTACCAAAGCTATGTATCTTGAATCTATTTGGGTGAATGCTACATAAGGATCCAAGGATGTGACCAAAAGGACACTCAATATAGATTATTATCACATGGGAGAAATATCATACTAACACCTTAAGTGAATTCTACCACAAGGTTTAAGATCAACTTCTAAGGTTAAGGAGGACCATCTAAGTTTCTAACTCAATATGTCACAACAAGCTCTTCCTACCTCAATATATTAACATTTATTAGGATTTTCAGATATAAAAAAAGACTCCTATGGCAAAATCATCAAGATCTCACACATCTGACAATATACTAAATTTATAAGTTTTATTTATTAAGTCTGGATTAATTTGATCAGATCTGATGGTTAGACCCATCTGATCATATCTTATTCTATAATCATGGGATAAAATCAAGAATATTATTAGGATTAGATCATTTCATAAATCAATATAATTTTATTATCATTCTCATGCTAAGAGTCTTATATAAGAGAAAATTAAGGATCTTAAGCTTAGATTTAGATGTTTCAATCACATAAGTTCTTTATTAAGCTTAGTACTTCTAATTTAAAAATTTAAAATCAATAATAAATTAGATGCATTGTTAGAATAAGGTCAGTTGAAAGTGTCTTTCAATCAAGTTAGTTAATTAAGTCATTAAGGGTTGAAGTCTTAATCAAATAGGTTAGGGTTTAACCCCTATCCTTTCCCAATTAAAATTAATTGTTGATTTAAAGGTCAATGATAAATCAATATATTATTGGTGTGTTATTGGTGGTAAATATCATATTTAGACCAAGTGTTAATAACTTGATCAAGATCTTAAGATTTTAAGCTAAATTAAGGAATTATGCTACTTTAATAAAGTTAGCTAGATTAGATATTTAAGATACACATGAGAGGTTCTTTACATTAGTACTATTGTTATGAAAACATAATAACATAAATTTGTAGAAAATAGAAGGTAATTAGTGCTAATCAAACCTTAAATAAATACAAATGGATTAGCACCTAATAATAAATCTAGCTAATAGAAATTTATGAAACTTGGTAATAGTATTTTACTTATTATGTAAACAATTTGAAACTTGATTTACTAAATTTGGATAATTAGAAATTCTAATTTTTACTAATCATGCATTTATTAGATTAGGTCATAATTAAAAATACATTAATAAAAAAATCAATCCATCTAGCACATGCATCCTACAAAGTATAAGGAACATAATGGCACCTAAATCATGTAATTTGGCTAAGTATACATGCTAATCTATCTTAATTAAGTTCTATAATAATTAGGCTAAATTAAAAACTCCAACTATTAAAAGTTCAATATTATTTTATATTCTTATTCCTTAATGATTTTCTAAACAATTTGATATATAAGATTGTAGGGTTTGGATCAGTGGATCAAAAGTTATTCAATTAATTTATTCTGTATTTTTCTAATTTAATTTCTCTATGATTTGATTAATTTGATTATTTTCCTTAAGGAAAATAAATCCAATTTATCAGATCTATTTAAAATGGGTTCGGCCAAATATCCAAACCGTGCGGGTCGATTGGGGCCCGGGGAACCCGACACTGTTGCATGGCGCGGGTCATGGGCTGACCCGACCCGCACAGTGCCGTCGTCCTCGATCCTTCACCCAGACCCTTAGCCCGATTAGAAGAACACTAATCTGCTAATTCCCATGCATCCATGCCACAGCATGACCAACAAATGGTTGCTACACATTCACCATAGCCAGACAGGTCGATGGAGACCCGAAGCCCTCTATTAGGTGGTCTGGTTTGCCCAGACCTTTCTCTCCCGAGAGCTCCCACCATGGACCTACTATGGGGAGATAATTCTCCTCACTGTGGTCATGATTGACTCAGGGCTCAATCCCTACACCTTCACAAAGGAGAGATGGATTAAGGCCCTATGGTCAGAGGGTCTAATATGGGCTAGATCAATGGGACCTTACTCAGATTAAAACATCTATACTAGGAGTACTGAAACGAAACAATAGAGAGGAGTTGATTTAACAACCCAAGTTGTTACCTTAGTCAATTAGTACTAATCTTAAGTCTTAAAACTAATCTTAAGTGCTAATTAGGTCAGTTGGAGTCAACCTCTAAGACTCAGATCAAATCAGGAGTCGATTGGATCAAATCCTGATTTCTGGAAAATCTAGAAATCCTAAAATTTGACCTATTAAAATTGACCTCAAATTGGAAAATAGATTTCGTCATTACGCTCATTGCCCCCAAATTAGCTAGGGGTGATGTTTTCGTGTCAATCGGAAGTCGTCGAAATTTCGACGGATATTTTAATAATATTTAAATGCCCTGAAAATTGAGGAACAAAAATACTCGTCGGATAGAAATTCTGACTCTGCCGTTGCATTCCTCATGCCTCAAATAGCTAGGAAAACATATTTGAGTTCTTTTTTATATAATCTAATTATTTTATTTAAATAAGGGATTAATTAATTTAAATTAAATAATAATATTTTTTTAAGTAGATAACGACGCCGTCTAACGGTCGGTCTGCCGTTAGGATCGGCCGTTTGGATCGGACGACCAATCCAAGCCGTCCGATCAGGGATCGGACGGTGCTTTCCCGTCGTCCTCCTCGGGTCCTCCACGTGGCTCGCGACAGAAGGTTGCCGCCGCGGTCGCCAATCGCCGTCGAGCCTGTCCTCGCCAAGTCCGCCACTGAACCCTCCTTAACCTTCGAAGCCTCGGTAGCGTCAACCGGAGGCATACAGTGGGACTCGGGAAGTGCCGATCGAGTTTCCTCCAAGAACCCTAGTTCTCCCTCCGTTAATCCATTTCAGGTACTCCTTTGATCTTACCTATCTCTAATTGCAAATCAATCGCATAGTTTCGAATGGTTATTCCAATGTATAGTTTAAAGATCTACCGGTTTCGATTTAGCTAAATCGATTGCAATCGTCCCAATTTGCCGATCCATATACAGTTGAGGTCGTTAAACCTCGGATCGCCGAAGAGTAGGAATTAGGGTTCGACATTGCTTCTAAACTAGGATGCCTACGACAATAACCCATACACCATTTTAGAGCCTTGATCATCCTCTTCCCATAACCGTGCGAGTCAAGGGGTTTGACCGCCGGCCGGGCCTCCAAACGGCGAGCCCTAGCCGGCGTGCTTCGGGAGTCCTAAGAGGAAGACGAGAAGCCGCGGGCCGGGGCGGGTCCGCCCGGCCCGCCCGTCCTTCGCATCCGGGACGCGTCTGCCGAAGGTGGGGTCTGCCTCATGCGTGTCAAGCACCGAGGGCGCCACGTGGAGCATGTGGGGCCGCCGACGCGCGGAATTTCACGCGCAGCAGTCAGTGGGTCCCGCAGTCACACCAACTGCCGAAGTGGCACCCACATGCAAGGCGACGGCCAATCTAGCGCGGACGTGTGTCCCTGTGGGCCCCGCGCCTTTAAATAAAACCTGCAGAAAAGATTAAAAAAATATAAATATTACAAATATATTAATAGTTATATAATCAGTATAAATATATATATATATATATATATATATATATATATTTAAATACATACAACTGAATGTATTATATGTATATATAATAATTATATTATACATATATAATTAAAACAGTAATGTTAGTTAATTAAAATGCTGATAATTATACTTAATAGATAGTTAAAAATTTAAATTAAATGATTCTGTCAGGATTTAGCTTAGGATATTAAATTAGATTAGGAATAATGTATTAATTTTATTTAAAAATTAATGCTAAACAGAATCTTAGCCTTAGGATTTATTCACATATATAAACCTACATAAAAACTTTAGGATAACTATATATATATATATATATATATATATATATATATATATATATATATTTTTTTTTTTTTTTTTTTTTTTTTTTATGTGTAGACAACAAAATAGAAATTAATTATATAAGATTAGTTATGTAAATTAATAGTAGTTAATTAAATTAATCTCTCTGTTAATAAAATTAAAACAGTAAAACTATTTTTAAGCTGAAGAATAATAATTAAATATGATTAATTAATATTAAACTTAATTAAATAAGTAAAGTAATATATAATTAATTAAGTATTAATTAATTAATTAATAAATAACAGTCTATTTAATAATTAAACACAGATTATTAGTAAATACAGTAAGTTTAATTTGAACTTTAAGAATGAATAGTGAATTAATGCAATTTAAATAAATAAATAGTAAAATAATACAAATTATATTTTTGAATAGTAAAATTTAAAAGCTTAATAACTTTTTATAGGATAATCTAAATATAGCCAATATAGGTCTTAAAATACTCAGAAAAATAATTAGAATCAAATGACGTAATGCATAATTTTGTTTTGGGGTACACATAACAAAGTAGTATTTTATGACCTCTTGAGGACCCCATAACTTTTGACCCAGTTGTCAGAACGTAGTCAATATGAGTCTTAAAATACTCAGGAGGGCAGCCTCATCACCGCAGTAGTATTAGTTTTCTCATTCGGACAATAGGATAAAAGTCAACCCTAGAATTTAGAGTTGACTGTAGTGAAAAATGACCAAATTACCCCTAGAACTCAAATGACCATAACTTGGTCAATTCAACCCCGAATCCAAAAATTCAAGATGCTAACTAGTTTAGAATTTTGATATCACCGATAAACTGAAATAACATTTATGTTCTGAACCCTAGAAATTTAGATAATGACCAAAATACCCCCAACCTTAGTTAGGTCATATATTGGCCATTTGAGGTCCAAATTGGGTCTACTCCCTACCAACATACTCAGTACATTATAGGGAAGCTATGAAAACTAAGCTTGCTGAAATTGAACTTCAAACGGAAAAGTTTGGTTTTTGTCACCCGTTGACCGACTCGAAATTACCAAATTGCCCTTCAAAACTTAAAACATCCATAACTTAGTCAATTGACCTCAGAATGCAGTGTTCTCGGACTCTATAGAATCCTTGAATAGTAACCTACAATAAACTGCATAAAAACGTAGTTTTCAGTAGAGTGAAAATCACTTAAATGCCCTTAAGTTGAAAACATTAGTTTGAGCCTATAGGACCCGTTTCTCGTCCAATTGGACAAACTTACTGTCTATCCTCAAGTTAGATAGTAAGAAATCATATGAAGAAAGAAAATCCAATTTGGGCACTTAGATAAAAAGTTAACTTTTTGGACCCTTAAGTAGGGGCAAAATGGTCATTTTGCCAAAAATTTAGAATAAACATTCTTAGCCTCTAATTTGTCTTTTAAATCACTAAAACTAACTTTATAATCATATTAGTGACATTTAAGTAAGTAAAATCAACAGTTAGGTTAGATTCTAGAACTTTTCTTAAGTCTTTAACATTACACCTTAAGGACCTTTCTGAGACTAGGACTAGATCATAGGATTGATTTCATTCATTAAAAAATGGGGTTTTTCAATGAATGAATCCTTGGTTTTAGTAGTTTCTAGAATTTTCAACTTATTTTTGATTATTTTATCTTTTAACCTTAGATCTAAGATAGGAGATTCATCCTATTAAGTTTGATTACTTAATAGGATTAGCTTTGACTATTAGATCACTATTAGAATGAAACTTAGATCTTAGGTCTTATCCTTTTTGATTAAGCCCAATCTCGTGGTGTTTAATCCATGATCTATAGTTTCAGTTAGAATGTCTAAAATTATTAATTAGGTCGTAATGATTTATTATTTAACTTTAATAGTCGACTTTGATTTGGTATATTAGGACCTAGCTAGTCCTGATATTTTGTAACATATAAGGATGATTTTCCAAGTTACACTTGGTATGTGGGAAAATGGTGATCCTGAACTTGTGTGATTTGGAATAATTAGAACGAATAATAGAGAACAGATGATATCACCATATTAGTAGAGTCTCTTGCTTATTTTGATACTTTGTGCTACGCATTTCTTGTATACTTGAGCTTACTTCCTTGGACATTTCATATAAGATAATTTTGTGCATGATAATGAAAACTTAGAATAATAGGATAACAGTTGCCTTTGGGTCCAGTTTATGGTGATTATGGTGCACATTTACCGTGATGGACAGGGCTAAGGTGAGATCAGGATGCCTAATATTCTCATTGAGGAGAGTGTGTTAGGCTTGGGACCCGTATAGTCTCGCATACGTGCTTGACTCCTCAGTTATTTCTAACAGTTGTCCATAGAAACAAAAGTAAAATAACTAAAATATGTTGCATAAGTATTGTCTGCCTCTTCAGTCATGCAGTATGTTCAGTATGTTTGCAGATTGAGATGTATATATATATGTGGGCCAGTTTGGCCAAGTTTTCTGATATGGTAGTCAATATACAGAGTTTGGATTTGTAGTTGTAGTATTTGGCTATGTTTTGGCATTGTTTATTTAGTCAGCTATTTCTTTGTACCGCTATTATACAGTAGGATGTTAGATTTTGTTGCTATTTATATGTATCACTGCTGAGATTTATTATTGAAATTTGCATATTTCATTTGATCACCAGCATGTATTAGGATATAGCATTTTCTTTTCAGCATATATTTAGTTACTTATATTATATGCCCTGTTTTGTTTACTTCGCTTATGAGGCATGTCTTAGCCTCCTTCTTGCTTAAGTTATAAATGTTATTTATAGCTTTTCTTCTTCCTTATTGTATTGCCAGTCGCTCCCTTATATATAATTGCTTAGGAAAAATTGTGTAAAGTGGTGATATTATAAAACATATAAAAATGTATCTGCCTAAAATGTACTTAGACAAATTGTCTAACCAGATTTTCTCTTTTTGGCTGGGGCCCTACATTGTGAAACCGACAATGGCAGGCATAGAATAGATAGAAGATCCAGTACCTGAGGAGGAGCTATTTATAAAGGAGGAGCAGCAGCTCGGATCAGAGCATATCTAGTCCTTAGACTTATTGAGAGGATGAGTGCCCTTACATTTCCTTTTATTTGAACTTTAAATGTTGTAATAAAATAGGTACTCTCGACAGTACATTTGGACTTATATACTTATATTCTGAGTTATATTTTGCACTTATATTACATTGTGATGCCTGAATGTTATTTATTGCTTCTGCACTCTGTACATTATAGTGACTGTTAGATTGATGCTATGTTAATCCTTCCCTAATCAGGTGGATTGTGGAGTCTATCCTAATACAAGGGTAAGTGAGGGGTTAGCCAGAGTGACACTCCATCCTTAACCTAATCCTCGTTGGATTAAGGGTGCGGGGCGCCACAGTTGGTATCAGAGAATTCCATAAGGTGTCAGATAAGAATTTGCATTCTTATCTACCTAATGGGTGATTCTTCTACCAATTCAGTCACTATATCAGAATATGTTAGAGTCACATCCAAGGAATCACAACATCACACTCAGAATAAGAAGTTGATAACCAAAATACACAAGCAATAGTATCAAACAAAAATCTAAACATTAACATAATTAGATACACTGGAATGACGGTCAAAAGGCATTTCCAACAATTCAATGAAAGCTGGGAGGAAATTGTCCAATTCTACCAAGGACTCGACCCGTACACAGATCCAGAAGTCAGGAGGTTGAACCAGTTGCTCCGAGAAAGCGCCTTTAGAGGACATGATCACCCCGCATTGGCCGAGAGATGGCTAATGTTGACAGACGAGATACTGGGGACGATGGATATTACAGACAATGTCAAGCTTGCCCTCGTGACACGCCTCATGCAGGATAGGGCTAGAGACTGGTGGTGTGTCACCCTCAGAGCCCTCACCCATCAGCGCGGATGGTTACAGCGGGACATCATCTACGAAGACTTCCGTCGTGTCTTTACAGCCCGATACATTAGATAGAAGCCTTAGTTTTATTTTGTTATGCTATTTGTATTCCCTTCTGTATCATCGTAATTTGGTCTTTTAAATCTAAAAATTGTTTTTCCCTTACTACTTTGATATGGATGTCTATGATACTAAGCAAGCATGATAGGATATGACCTCTTCGCCCATTTTAAGGATAGGTGGGCATACGATGTGTTCTTAGCAAAGAAATATGGGAGGGAAGTCCAAGGAGTCTCCCCAACTGGAGCCAGCGTTCTTGAGAAGATGCTAGAAGGTGCGGTGTTCAGGGGACTGGATTTCCCCATCCTGGCTAGAGAATGGTTACGAAGAGTAACCAAAGTATTTGATGAGCTGGAGTGTCTAAATGATACTCGACTTTATATCCTTAAGATCCTCCTCCTGGATTATGCGGATGAGTGGTGGGCCCAGGAAGTATGGAGGTTTGAGCGACGACACGCCTGTCGCCGCCAAACACTGACCTACGCTTACTTTACTCGAGCTTTCACCAGAGAGTACATAGGATAGGATTTGTACTCTCACTATTGATATCTTTTTATTTACTGCTTTAAATGATGTACTATACCTGGTTAATAAAGGAAATGGAATGTTTTGATCTCCTGAGTTCTAAATAATGTGTTGTTCTTGATTCAGGTGTTGATAATTATGAACCTGGGATCAAGTCCCCCTTCTGTTCCCTCTAGTACCTCCTCTAATGAGGTAACCGCATTATTGGAAGCTGTAAAATTGATGATGGAAACCCACCAGCGCCAGGTTGAATTTAGCCAAAAGCAGGCTAGAAAGGCCGTGAAGGCCCTAGCTAAACAAGTCGAACGGATGGAACGACTGTTGGTATCTCAGATAAACCAGGACCGTACCACCGCGGGAAGCACCTCAGCACCCCAGACCCAACCACAGAATCAGTCCGTAGAAGGAATACTCCACAGCTTTCTCCGATTGAGGCCTCCTACGTTTGATGGGACCCTCTCGCCAGTCGATACGGCCTCATGGTTAAAGATGGTCTAGAAGAATTTAACAAGCATCCAATGCTCGGAGTCGGCCCTAGTTCGTCTTACCACCCACCTCCTGCAGAATGAAGCTGAATACTGGTGGGATACCACCCGCAGCACCACATTCTCTGGAGTTTCATTAGCTGACATCACGTGGGATGAGTTCGTTGAAGTGTTCCAAGGTCGATTCATTCCTCCATCTGCTAAGCATCGCTTGGGAGAAATGCTACTAAAATTACAGCAAGGAGATCGATCTGTGTCAGCATACGAAGCTGAATTCCGTCGCCTAGCAAGATTCTCTACAAGACTGATCCCTACAGAGATAGACCGTTGTTTCTGATTCCAGGATGGCCCGTGACCTTCAATCCAGAGTCAAATGATTCCTTTGCGCATCACCAATTTCTCAGAATTACTTGAGACAGCCAAAGTGGTAGAACAAGATCAGGCTAGGGAAGGATCCAGAAGGAATGCAGGGTCTACTTCATTGCAGCCACAGCAGTTCAAGCGAGCCAGGGTATACCAACTTGAGGCCGAGACTCCAGCAACAGATTCATTCAATGGTTGCACCAAACCAAATCCTTATGGGCGGTGCTACCATGGGAGTCGTGTCTGCTATACCTGCATACGGCCAGGTCATGGGTTCCTTGACTGTGCAGCTACAGAAACGGTGGATGGTGATGTGATCGATCGTACCAAATGCCGTCAAGTCTTCGACCTATACCAGAGGCATACAGCTTGCCCGTCCAGCCCCCTCTCCTACTTCAGTAGTGAGGCGTGAAGCACCCAATGCTCCTCGCCCAAATGCATCTTCAAGGCAAAATTTTAGCAACCGGCCTGCTGGACCTGCACGTGTGTACACTCTCATGCCCGTTGAGGCTACAGAAGATAACCATGTGGTGTCAAGTACAATATCTTGAACCTACTCATCTTCACTTTCATTTCCTACTATGCACAGTTAAGTCAATTATTTGTTATATGATTAGGTTCCATCTGTATAAATGGGAAACTCTGTAGCATCTTATTCGATACTGGGGCTAGCCACTCTTTTGTATCTGAGGGATGGGCAAAATCATTAAATCTTCATAAGTATAACTTGGCCAATCCCCTTAAAGTTGGATTACCTTCTAGGACCCAATTACTAGTTCGCCAGTTTTGCAAGATGCAGATTCCAATTTCAACCAGAAGGTATGAAGCTAAGCTAGTAGTTCTTCCCATAGCCAACTTTGATATAATTCTGGGTATGAACTGGCTAAGCCAACACAATGCCACTATAAATTGTACTAAGAAAAAGATTACCTTGGGTAGTGGGAACGAAGCCATCTCCTTTGTTGGCAACCTTAGTACTCGCGCCTCACTCATCAATGCAATAGAAGCAAGGAGATTGGTTCAGAAAGGATGCGAAGCCTTCCTAGTGACAATACTAGGAGAGAAGAAAGAAGAAGTTCCGTTAGCTGAGAACCCTGTTGTTTGCAAATTCGCAGATGTCTTCCCAGAAGAATTACCTGGCCTTCCTCATATACGGGAAGTCGAATTCGCAATTGATGTTATTCCAGGAATGCAGCCCATTTCTAAAGCCCCATATAGAATGGCGCCTAAGGAACTGCAGGAGTTGAACAAGCAATTACAAGAACTTCTAGAAAAAGGTCTCATAAGGCCAAGCTCATCCCCACTCCTAGAAAAAGGTCTCATAAGGCCAAGCTCATCCCCATGGGGAGCACCAGTACTGTTCGTAAAGAAGAAGGATGGCTCTATGCGAATGTGTGTCAACTACCGCGAATTAAATAAAGTCACAATCAAAAATAAATATCCTTTGCCGCGCATTGACGATTTGTTCGATCAGTTGGCAGGAGCCATGGTATTCTCAAAAATTGACCTGCGATCTGGATACCACCAACTGCAGGTGAAAGACTCTGATATTGCTAAAACCGCCTTCCGAACTAGATACTGTCACTATGAATTCCTAGTGATGTCGTTTGGACTCACTAATGCTCCGTCTATCTTTATGGGCCTGATGCAACGAATCTTGAAACCGTACCTAGATAGGTTCGTCATTGTATTCAATGACATCCTGATATACTCTAAGACCAAGGTCGAGCACTAGGAACATCTCCGTACTATATTGGAGGAATTAAGGAACCACCAGCTATATGCCAAGTATTCGAAGTGTGAATTCTGGCTAGAATCGGTTGCTTTCCTAGGCCATGTTGTGGATGCTCATGGGATCAGGGTGGATCAAAATAAGATTCATGCAATCCAAGAATGGGATCAACCTAAAACAGTGACGGAGGTCAGAAGTTTTCTGGGATTAGCCGGCTATTATAGAAAGTTTGTGAAGGGATTTTCCCAAATTGCCTCTCCTATTACCAAGCTCACCCAAAAAGCAGTACCATTTGAATGGTCGCCTGCATGTGAGAAGGCATTCCAAGCCCTTAAAGATGCGCTTACCTCTGCCCCTGTACTAGTCCTGCCGAAAGAAGAAGTGAACTTCCAGGTATATACAGATGCCTCAAGCATAGGTCTAGGGGCTGTATTGATGCAAGAAGGAAAAGTCATCGCATACGCCTCGTGACAAGTTATAGTCCATGAGAAGAATTATGCAGTCCATGACCTCGAATAGGCCGCAATAGTGTTTGCTCTAAAGATTTGGCGACACTATCTCTACGGGGTTCAATGCTCGATATTTACCGATCACCAAAGTCTGAAATATATATTCACTCAGTGAGAACTAAACTGTAGACAGAGAAGATGGCTGGAGCTGATCAGTGACTACGACCTAGACATTCAATACCATCCCGGGAAAGCCAACGTTGTAGTCGATGCTTTAAGTCGTCAGGCCTCACTAAATGCCATAATATCAGAGGGACCATTAGTCGAAGAATTTTGCAAAATGGGTATCAAGCCTATTAGCGGGGATAGACTCAGTTTAACTCTGGCAAACATCAATGTGGAGCCCACTTTTCACAGGGATGTATCCGTGTCACAAACCAGGGACGATGAATACTTGGGCTTCAAGCAAGCTATTGAAAGTAGCCGCCGCACGGATCTGCGATTTCAAAAGGGTGCTATCTATCTAGGGGACCGTTTGTGGATCCCTAAGTCTATGCAACTGCGAAATACTAACTGAGGGTCATAATTCTGGATATCAGGTGCACCTAGGAAGTACAAAAATGTATCAAGACCTGAAGTTATCATTCTGGTGGCCAGGGATGAAGAAGAGCGTAGCAGATTTTGTGGCTAAATGCCACGCATGTTGCCTAGTAAAGGCAGAACATCAAAAACCAGGCGGTTTACTGCATCCGCTAGAAATTCCAGAATGGAAATGGTCAGATATACCAATGGATTTCGTTATGGGATTGCCTCGTGCAAGGTCTGGGGCAGATGCAATTTGGGTCAAAGTTGACTGGTTGACCAAGTCTACACACTTCCTTCCAATTCGACAAACGGATTCAGTTGAGAGACTTGCCAAAATCTATATCAAGGAGATAGTTCGGCTTCATGGTATCCCAAAGACTATTGTGTCAGACGGAGAAAGCCGATTCACATCAAAATTTTGGCAGGCCGTCCATCAGGATCTAGGCACCACGCTGGCCATGAGCACAGCCTTCCATCCTCAATCAGACGGTCAAACAGAGAGAGTAAATCAAGTTTTAGAAGATTTACTTCACCTCTGTATTTTAGACTTTTCAGGATCTTGGGAGGATCATCTTCCCTTGGTAGCATTTGCATACAATAACAGCTTCCAGGCCAGTATCAAGATGGCTCCGTATGCAGCACTTTATGGTAGGAAGTGTTCTACGCCTCTAGCTTGGGCAGAAACAGGGGATGTACAACTGTATGGCTTTGATCTAATAGAAGAGACAAACAAGAAGATAAAGCTCATACAAGCAGAGAATCAGGATAGCCCAGGATAGGCAAAGCAAGTATTATAACCTTCATCGTCGCCCCTTGGAGTTTCAAGAAGGAGACTCGGTATATCTAAAAGTCAGTCCTATGAAGGGTGTCTATCGTTTCGGGGTTGCCGGTAAGCTCAGCTCAAGGTATGTGGGACCCTTCAAAATCCTGAAGAGAATTGGGTTAGCTGCATACCAATTAGATTTGCCAATGGATTTCGCCGCTGTGCACAACATCTTTCATGTTTCGTCCCTAAGGAGATGTCTCTGGGACCCGTCTCACCTTGTGCGACTTCCAGAAGTGCAGATCCAGCCCGATCTGTCATATGCCGAGGAGCCAATTCGAATTCTAGCTCAAGATTACAAGCAGCTCAGAAGTCGTGCCATCGACATGATCAAAGTTCAGTGGAAGAATCGTTCCTACAACGAAGCCACTTGGGAGAAGAAATCCGACATGCAATCGAAATATCACAGACTCTTCGAGAACCCAGGAAATTCCATTTCAAATTCTTAGTCATATTCGACTCTTGTCTTTGTTCTGTTTAAGTGATGTCGAGGACGACATCGTTTTTAAGTGGGGGAGTTTGTAACAACTCAGGTTGTTACCTTAATTAATTAGGACTAATCTTAAGTCTTAAAACTAATCTTAAGTGCTAATTAGGTCAATTGGAGTTAACCTCTAAGACCCAGATCAAATCAGAAGTCGATTGGATCAAATCCTGATTTCTGGAAAATCCAGAAATCCTAAAATTTGACCTATTTAAATTGACCTCAGATTGGAAAACGAATTTCGCCATTGCGCTCATTGCCCCCAAATTAGCTAGGGGTGCTGTTTTCGTGTCAATCGGAAGTCGTCGAAATTTCGACGGATATTTTAATAATATTTAAATGCCCCGAACATCGAGGAATAAAAATACTCGTCGGATCGAAATTCTGACACCGCCGTTGCATTCCTCATGCCTCAAATAGCTAGAAAAACATATTTGAATTTTTTTTTATATAATCTAATTATTTTATTTAAATAAGGGATTAATTAATTTAAATTAAATAATAATATTTTTTTTAAGAAGATAACGACGCCGTCTAACGGTCGGTCTGCCGTTAGGATCGGTCGTTTGGATCGGACGGCCGATCCAAGCCGTCCGATTTGGGATCGGACGGTGCTCTCCCGTCGTCCTCCTCGGGTCCTCCACGTGGCTCGCGACAGAAGGTTGCCGCCGCGGTCGCCAATCGCCGTCGAGCCTGTCCTCGCCAAGTCCGCCGCTGAACCCTCCTTAACCTTCGAAGCCTCGGTAGCGTGAACCGGAGGCATACAGTGGGACTCGGGAAGCGCCGATCGAGTTTCCTCCAAGAACCCTAGTTCTCCCTCCGTTAAACCATTTCAGGTACTCCTTTGATCTTACCTATCTCTAATTGCAAATCAATCGCATAGTTTCGAATGGTTATTCCAATGTATAGTTTAAGGATCAACCGGTTTCGATTTAGCTAAATCGATTGCAATCGTCCCAATTTGCCAATCCATATACAGTTGAGGTCGTTAAACCTCGGATCGCCGAAGGGTAGGAATTAGGGTTCGACATTGCTTCTAAACTAGGATGCCTACGACAATAACCCATACACCATTTTAGAGCCTCGATCATCCTCTTCCCATAACCGTGCGGGTCGAGGGGTTTGACCGCCGGCCAGGCCTCCAAACGGCGAGCCCTAGCCGGCGTGCTTCGGGAGTCCTGAGAGGAAGACGAGAAGCCGCGGGCCGGGGCGGGTCGGCCCGGCCCACCCGTCCTTCGCATCCGGGACGCTTCTGCCGAAGGTGGTGTCCGCCTCATGCGTGTCAAGCGCAGAGGGCGCCACGTGGAGCAGGTGGGGCCCGCCGACGCGCGTAATTTCACGCACGGCAGTCCGTGGGTCCTGCAGTCACACCGACTGCCGAAGTGGGACCCACATGCAAGGCGATGGCCAATCTGGCGCGGACGCGTGTCCCTGTGGGCCCCGCTCTTTTAAATAAAACCTGCAGAAAAGATTAAAAAAATATAAATATTACAAATATATTAATAGTTATATAATCAGTATAAATATAAATATATATATATATATATATATATATATATATATATATTTAAATACATATAACTGAATGTATTATATGTATATATAATAATTATATTATACATATATATAATTAAAACAGTAATGTTAGTTAATTAAAATGCTGATAATTATACTTAATAGATAGTTTAAAATTTAAATTAAATGATTCTGTCAGGATTTAGCTTAGGATATTAAATTAGATTAGAAATAATGTATTAACTTTATTTAAAAGTTAATGCTAAACAGAATCTTAGCATTTATTCACATATATAGACTTACATAAAAACTTTGGGATAACTATATATATATATATATATATATATATTTATTTATTTATTTATTTATGTATACACAACAAAATAGAAATTAATTTTATAAGATTAGTTATGTAAATTAATAGTAGTTAATTAAATTAATCACTCTGTTAATAAAATTAAAACAGTAAAACTATTTTTAAGCAGAACAATAATAATTAAATATGATTAATTAATATTAAACTTAATTAAATAAGTAAAGTAATATAATTAATTAAGTATTAATTAATTAATTAATAAATAACAGTCTAATTAATAATTAAACGTAGATTATTAGTAAATACAGCAAATTTAATTTGAACTTTATGAATGAATAGTGAATTAATGTAATTTAAATAAATAAATAACAAAATAATATAAATTGTATTTTTGAATAGTAAAATTTAAAAGTTTAATAACTCTTTATAGGATAATCCAAATATAGCCAATATAGGTCTTAAAATACTCAGAAAAATAATTAGAATCAAATAACGTTATGCAGAATTTCGTTTCGGGATACGCATAACAAAGTAGCATTTTAGGACCTCTTTAGGACCCCATAACTTTTGACTCAGTTGTCAGAACATAGTCAATATGGATCTTAAAATACTCAGGAGGGTAGCCCCATCACCGCAGTAGTATTAGTTTTCCCATTCGGACAATAGGATAAAAAGTCAACCCTAGAAATAAGGGTTGACTGTAGTGAAAAATGACCGAATTACCCCTAGAACTCAAATGACCATAACTTGGTGAATTCAACCCCGAATCCAAAAATTCAAGATGCTAACTAGTTTAGAATTTTGATGTCATCGATAAACTGAAATAATATTTATGTTCTGAACCCTAGAAATTTAAATAATGACCAAAATACCCCAACCTTAGTTAGGTCATATATTGGCTATTTGAGGTCCAAATTGGGTCTACTCCCTACCAATATACTCAGTACATTATAAGGAAGCTATAGAAACTGAGTTTGCTAAAATTAAAATTCAAATGGAAAAGTTCGGTTTTTGTCACCTGTTGACCGACTCGAAATTACCAAATTGCCCTTCAAAACTTAAAACATCCATAACTTAGTTAATTGACCTCGGAATGCAGTGTTCTCGGACTCTATGGAATCCATGAATAGTAACCTACAATAAACTGCATGAAAAGTTAGTTTTCAGTAGAGTGAAAATCACATAAATGCCCTTAAGTTGAAAATATTAGTTTAAGCCTGTAGGACCCGTTTCTCGTCCGAATTGGACAAACTTAAGTGTTATCCTCAAGTTAGATAGTAAGAAATCATATGGAAGAAAGAAACTCCAATTTGGGCACTTAGATCAAAAGTTGACTTTTTGGACCCTTAAGTAGGGGCAAAATGGTCATTTTGCCAAAAATTTAGAATAAACATTCTTAGCCTCTAGTTTGTCTTTTAAATCACTAAAACTAACTTTATAACCATATTAGTGACATTTAAGTAAGTAAAATCAACAGTTAGGTCAGATTCTAGAACTTTTTTTAAGTCTTTAACACTACACCTTAAGGACCCTTCCTGAGACTAGAACTAGATCATAAGGTTGATTTCATTCATTGAAAAATGAGATTTTTCAATGAATGAATCCTTGGTTTTAGTAGTTTCTAGAATTTTCAACTTATTTTTGATTATTTTATCTTTTAACCTTAGATCTAAGATAGGAGATTCATCCTATTAAGTTTGATTACTTAATAGGATTAGCTTTGACTATTAGATCACTATTAGAATGAAACTTATATCTTAGGTCTTATCCTTTTTGATTATGTGATTAAGCCCAATCTCGTGGTGTTTAATTCATGATCTATAGTTTCAGTTAGAACGTCTAAAATTATCAATTAGGTCGTAATGATTTATTATTTAACTTTAATAGTCGAATTTGATTTGCTATATTAGGACCTAGCTAGTCCTGATATTTTGTAACATATAAGGACGATTTTCTAAGTTACACTTGGTATGTGGGATAATGGTGATCCTGAACTTGTGTGATTTGGAATAGTTAGAACGAATAATAGAGAACATATAATATCACCATATTAGTAGAGTCTCTTGCTTATTTTGATACTTTGTGCTACGCATTCCTTGTATACTTGAGCTTACTTCCTTGGACATTTCATATAAGATAATTTTGTGCATGATAATAAAAACTTAGAATAATAGGATAACAGTTGCCTTTGGGTCCGGTTTATGGTGATTATGGTGCACATTTGCCCCGATGGACAGGGGTAAGGTGAGATCAGGATGCCTAACATTCTCATTGAGGAGAGTGTGTTAGGCTTGAGACTCATATAGTCTTGTAGACGTGCTTGACTCCTCAGTTGTTTCTAATAGTTATCCATAGAAACAAAAGTAAAATAACTAAAATATATTGCATAAGTATTGTCTGCCTCTTTAGTCATGCAGTATGTTCAGTATGTTTGCAGATTGAGATGTATATATATATATATATATATGTGGGCCAGTTTGGCCAAGTTTTCTGATATGGTAATCAGTATACAGAGTTTGTATTTGTAGTTGTAGTATTTGGCTATGTTTTGGCATTTTTATTTAGTCAGCTATTTCTTTGTACCGCTATTATACAGTAGGATGTTAGATTTTGTTGCTATTTATATGTATCACTGCTGAGATTTATTATTGTAATTTGCATATTTCATTTAATCACCAGCATGTATTAGGATGTAGCATTTTCTTTCAGCATATGTTTAGTCACTTATATTAGATGCCCTGTTTTGTTTACTTCGCTTGTGAGGCATATCTTAGCCTCCGTCTTACTTAAGTTATAAATGTTATTTATAGCTTTTCTTCTTCCTTATTGTATTGCCAGTCGCTCCCTTATATATAATTGCTTAGGAAAAATTGTGTAAAGTGGTGATATTATAAAACATATAAAAATGTATCTGCCTAAAATGTACTTAGACAAATTGTCTAATCAGATTTTCTCTTTTTGGCTGGGGCCCTATATTGTGAAATCGATAATGGCAGGCATAGAACAGATAGAAGATCCAGTACCTGAGGAGGAGCTATTTATAGAGGAGGAGCAGCTGCTCGGATCAGATCATATATAGTCCTTAGACTTATTGTGAGTATGAGTGCCTTTACATTTCCTTTTATTTGAATTTTAAATGTTGTAATAAAACAGGTACTCTTGACTATGCATTTGGACTTATATACTTATATTCTGAGTTATATTTTGCACTTATATTACATTGTGATGCCTAGATGTTATTTATTGCTTTCGCACTCTGTACATTATAGTGACTGTTAGATTAGTGCTGTCTTAATCCTTCCCTAATCAGGTGGATTATGGAGTCTATCCTAATCCAATGGTAAGTGAGGGGTTAGCCAGAGTGACACTCCACCCTTAACCTAATCCTCGTCGGATTAAGGGTGCGGGGCGCCACAGTTGAGCCTCAGCTGCTCAATTGGACAGTGGAGGGTACCTAGCATGATAGACTTGGATCGAATGACTGAGAGTAATGCAGGTCCTAGCTAGCTTCTTGAGATATGCTAAGGGTTTTTGAACACTAGGAGACACCTTCTATCAGCGGTACGCATGCCTGGGCCACCTGGGGAGCTCAGACAGACCGGAAATGGTGAAGAGGGGATTGACTCCAATTAATCAGCAAAGGATGATAGGGAGCAATGCTGAGGCTATTTATAGCCTTAGCAGAGAAATGGGAGCTTCCAGAGGAAATGGCTCGGGCCGAGGGTGGCCCGAGAGCTCGGGTTATATCCAAGCTCCAATTTGCAAAATGGGAGCTAACCTGCCACGGGGCCTGATAGGGTTGATATACTATTGAAGGAAGATCCCCAACGGCATGCTGAGGTGGACGCGGGAGTGGGGGATAGAGTCTGCTGTCGGGAATCCTCCGGATCATCTTTGTCAGGTGCGGGCAAAGCAAAGACGAAGATCCACAATCACTGGACGGTTCGGAGCAGTCTGATCTATCAATTAGAATGGCGCTATGGCCTTAATCCTCCGGATCATAACGACCAGATCCGATCAGCTCTGCGCTATAGGATCCACGGGTAGCAATCAAACGACGGATCCGTGGTTCCACGTATCCGAATCCTAACCGTTGGATTACTAATGTAGACGGTTAGATGTCATGGAGCTCTACTGTCACGCGACTCAGGCTTCACAGCGGATCGCCCGTGGTCCACGCAGCAGATCCCAACCATTAAATTTGTTTGAGGGTATATTTGCAAATATGAATTGTGGAAAACCTTAGAATGCAATTAAGCCATTTTAATTTAAATTGTATTATGCTCTAAATGATCTCCAAATTTTACCAAACTTTCACCCCTAACTAATTTGGAGGTGAGGAATTCAAAAATGCAATTAGATTTTAATTCTGAGTTCAAAATATTTTAGGTCTAACTTAGGGCATCTAGACTGATCAAAAGGCTAAATTGATTTGAGAGGTCAATTTACCTCAATTTTTAGAGTTAGCTTAAATTTATATTCTAAAAGCAATGGGATTAGAACTAATGCCTAATTAAACTAAGAGTTAAATAGGGTAACAACCTAGGGTTGTTACACTAATAGGTGGCAGACTAGGCCAATTTTCAAAATAACATCAGCAAGCTCCTAACTACCTTGCTCTCGGATAGCTGAGCACTTTCTTTTGCTTCTCCTATTATAGTGACAAGATAAGCATTGCAGCCCTTAATATTTAACTTTTCTACTTTAATTACATTGATTAAAGATGTTTAAGTACAGATCCTTCCTACAAAAGTTTCTGGCTTGCTTTGGGAGTGAAGGATAACTTTCTTCTTTTGACAATTAATTCTCATACTATGCCTACTGACCCAATTCATACCCAAAATAATGTCAAAGTTGGCTATTAGAAAAATAATTAACATAGATTCAAAGACTTGATTGTTCAACAGAGTATCAACATTGTAGAACTTATGAGCACTCAGTTGGGCCCTAGAAGGAAGTCCAATGCTCAATGATTTTACTAGTTCATAGGATGATTGGCTAAGTGACTTAGAAAAATGCTTAGAGATAAGAGAATGACTATACCCATTATCAAAAAATATATTCTAGGGTTTGTTATTTAAACACAGGGATCCTACATTGAGTGTTTAAAGATAAGTTATCTACTTAAAGAGATAAAAGCTTGCAAAAATGAAAATAACTTTATAGAAGAAGATGGCTCAGAAATGTGTACCTGAAACAACATTATTATCTTCTGTTGCTTCAACATGAGTCAGAGCATAAATACAAGCAGAACTTTTGAGATGATTATTATTGACCTACTTCCTGGGAGATTTTGGGCTTGTCCTTGAGGGGCAGCAGAATGCTCCTTGATTGGATCAAAATCATCGACCTATGGTAGTGTTATGATTATCATTCTCAAATCTCTCTTGTTAAAAGGAACTACTTGAAACACTTGGTTTTAATGGGAATGATCAATACAAACTCTATATATTATCTCTAGTTATTTGCATTGATAGTACATGTGACCTTACCTACCACATGTAAAATAACATCACCCAAAATGATAGAAGTTACTATAAGGATAGGGAATGTTACAACCCTTGATTGGATCAGATGATAAAGTTGCTTCCATCTGGTAGACTTTGGCGACTGCATTCTATACTTTTTGAAAGCATCGTGTTGGTTGGGCACAACATGCATTTTCTATTTTAGGTCCTTCTATGCCTGAATTTGCTCCTCTCCTATGGCAGTTTCCACCAATTAGGAGAAGTTAGTGAGACACAGGGAACAACATGATCCTTAATAGAATCTTTTATGCCACTCTAGAACATGTGGCAATGAGCAGCTTTTCTTCTCACCAGAACTGGAGCAAAATGAGATAAACTCCTAAATTTTATTGCATATTCTGAGACAAGACTACCACCTTGCTTAATCCACAATAGGGTGTCCTCAAGAATATTTTGAGTAAATCGAGGAATGAATTCATATTTAAAGGCTTTAATGAACAAATCCAACATAATATCCTCAATATTGAAGCTGACAAAAAGGGAGTTCTTGTAACAACCCTAGGCTATTACTTAGCTAACTATAAGCTTAATCATGCTCTAATTATAGCTCCATTACATTCAATAGGATATTATAATCTAACCCTGAAAATTTGGAGTCAATCGAACCTCTCTAGGATAAAAAGAACATTTTGGTCCAATTTGGTACCCTAATTACTAGCTAAAATATTTTGATCTCCAATCAAAAATATAAATGCATTTTTGAATTCCTCATGCCCAAATTAGCTAGGGATGTAAGTTTGGGAATTTTTGGAGGTCATTTAAGCCATAATTCAATTTAAATTAAATTGGGATAATTGCATAAAAGAGATCCCAATAAATTAGAATTAGCAAATCTACCCATAACCAAATTACATGTCTGGGATTCACTGTGCGGACCACAGGAGATCTGCTGTGGTGCACTGGTCATACGACAGCAGAGCCATGCTTCATCCATCCGTCACTTCTGCTGATCTTACAGCTATGATTCAGATCCGTGGAGTCGCGGATCTACCGACAGATCCACCTTGTGGATCTTACAGTTCGGATCGCTTCCGCCATCGGCCATTAACATCCAATCCATCTGAGTCGTTGCATCTACTCCTTCGATTGATCAAATGGCAATGAAGGGTCCCGTGAATGTGGATCTTCATCCCGAGCGTGCCCCACTCCCGACAGGAAAAATTTGCCCGTACACCAGCTGCCGATCCGGTCCCCCAGTACCTCCTCCACCGCAGCAAGCTGTGTGAGATATTCCCTTAACTGTATGGTAACCAAATTGGGCCACGTGACCTGGCCAAGCTCAAAATGAAATTTGAGAGGTCAGCCATGGTTCGAGCTCTCGAGCCATCTCTAGCTAGATCCATGTCACCCAACCCATCCCCTGAGGCTATAAATAGCCATAGGACCCTTCCAAGAGCCGCTTGCTAATTAATTGTGCTCAATTAGGATTTTTTATGTAATCCCCATTATCATTCTACTCGAGCTGTCCACGGTGATCCAGTCCATGTGTACCACTGATTGTAGGTGAGTCATAGTGTTTAGGACCCCTAGCACTCCTCTAAATTTCAGCTAAGTCCCTGGATCACTGTAATGACCCAATAATTGGATAGAAGATTAATCCAAACATTGGGATGTTACCTAGTACTCAATACTCGATTAGAAAAAAATAAATCAAGTATAGATGCTAGGTGGCCAAGTCACTTTGTGAGTAGTTGTTAAGTTAAAATAAAGTTATACAATTGAATGCAATAAAAGATACAAGATAAGGAGATACATATAAATACAACATTATAAGTATTTTTAATACAAACAATTAGAATAATCCACTCATTCATCCAAAATAGTTACAAAATAGTAAACATAATACAGATATTTAAGAATAGGTAAAAGTAACTTAAGCAAACTCAAGCAATTTATAATTTAATTATTACAAACCTTTTAAAAGTAAGAGTAAAAGAAAGTAAGTAGATCACTCTCTCACTTATAAATAAATATAAGTAAATAATTAAAAATTAAGCGGAAGCAAAATTCTTATTAGCCCTTCAAGCACTTGGACCTGCATTACCTGAATCAAAGGGCTCTTGATCTATCATATTTTAGTAATTAAATAGGGCAAAGCTAAAGAAAAAGAAAAAGTTTAGTTAGACTAAATAGTCTAAGCATATTTTAAGTTTGGTTACATTTTTAAATTGATAAGATATCACAAACATAATTTATAATTTAAACTAAGCAGTGGATCTATTAAAGCTATCAAATATGAAAAAAGGAATTAAGTATAACTGTAAAGGAGACAGTATCAAACAAGTAGAGTAAAAATACTTACTCATATATAAATCCTAGCCTGCACCCAAAATTGGTAAGGGAAAGCATCCAAAAATGCTAGAAACTACTATATGCATTAACGTAAAGAAATTTATGCTAAGTAAGCAATGAAATATGGTGAAGCATTTAATGAAATTAAGCAACATACAATGTATTTAAATTGAACTAAAGTAAGCAATAAACAATATTAGAAATAGAGAGTGTAAACCATAGAAAACAAAGAAGTATCTTAGACTCTTGATCTAAGACAAACATAGCTTAGGACTATGAAAAGTAAGCATAACGAAATATTTATGAAGAGATCTTACAATCAATAAGATTGTAAAAGAACTCTTATATTATTAGTTGAAGTTATATTTAGAAGCTACCTCATTCTGCGGGAGTACTAACATAAGGGGCGAGTAGTTAAGCACGTCTGCCTAATTAGATACGGTGGCGAGGTCGAAAATTCACATTTGCCCTCTCTAAAATGTGAAGTCCTATTATAAGTGCTATTTTTCTTATTCAAATTTGCCATAAGGCATTCCGCTTAAAGTTGTATGAAAATCTTTATTTATGCAGAATGATCTTGAATGTGTTCAAGGAAAGAGTCTCAATGCTAAGCAAGCATCAATAAATTTCAATAATTGTAAGCTATGTGATATCCTTTTGTTATCTAAACTTTAATAGTCTACTTAATGATTAGAGCCAATTGAGCTCCAAATAAACTTATAGATATTGATCTTTAAGTCAATTTTGATTAAAAGTAGAAGGAAATTAAGTTTGGAAATTAGTATTTTCATATAATTGAAGTTCATCTTATACTAGTCATAAACTAATCAAATCAAATAAATTTATGATTAAAGCTTATGGAAACTAGTAAGGAAGAATATTATAGATTTCTAAGTTAATAAAAGTATAAGCTAAAGGATATTAAAGTAGCTTCACTTATATAACTTATAAACAAAATGTATCAACTCAATTTAATCATGAAGTTATCTAAGATTAATTGATATTGAATATCTGAAATAAAGAAAAGAGATAGATTACACCCTACATGAAATAATTCATTTTAAAATTGTAAGGAATTAGAAATCTAAAAGCTTATCTAAAGTATGAAAGGAAGTTATTACTCTCAATCTAATTGATTGAGAACTAATGTTCTAAAATAAAAATTGAATGGAATACTTACAATTGAAGTGAATACTTACAATCCTAGATATAAAATTCTATATATTTAATAAGTATTTAACATGTGAAATATAAGTCTACAATTTTTCATAAAATTTCCAAGTTATTAAATTCTTAAAAATTTCGGCAGAGTTTCTGCTGTAAATGGCTAAAGAAACACCTGCAAGGTAGACACACAAGACTTCCATTCCAATGGAAGTTATAATTGAAAGAAAAGCAACCTAAAACTATCATGAAATTAATCCATTACATAGGATTGTTTAGTTCCAGTTCTAGTATAGAGTCAATCCATTACATAGGATTACTCATTTCCAATTCTAAAGTGAAGTCAATCTGTTACATGGGATTGCTTATTTCCAATTCTAAAATTTCAGCAATTGTAAAGAACATCAATTTATAAGTCAATCCGTTACATAGGATTGGCTATTTCCAATTCAAGTGAGAAAATCAAATGAAGAAATTTACTAACTTATGGTTCGCACATCTTAAATCATTCATTGATGAAAAATAATAAAAGGTGCTGTAATTAAATTAACAATCTAAGGGGAAGCATCATTTGACTGAATGTGCATAAGGAAATGGCATTTAGTTCAATATTTTATTTAATATTAATTTATAACTTAACTTGCAAAGAATAACAATATTAAAGTTAGCATTTATATATAAAAGATACAATAATCACTAAATCTGAATTCTAGCACAACATTTGTTTCTTACAATGCATTAATGGTAGAAGTTAATTTAATTCAAACAATGTAAAGGATAGTATTAGATCCTATATGATCCATTGATCCTTTTATTTATATAATTGGCCACATTATTAAAAGAAGTGACAGCATTTAATTTCATTTAATCTTATTGATCTCACTTTAAAAATAAATGGCAACATATGAAAAGAATGTATACATGGCAGTATTCGATCATTGGCCTCATATACAAAGGTGGCAGCAATATGATAGTATTTATTCTCATATTACATTAATCTCACATTCATCTAATGGCAACATATGATTTTAATATATATGTGGCAGCATTTGATCATTTGACCTCATATACAAAGATGGTAACATATGATCTTACACATGATAGGTGGCAGCATTCATCCTCTTATAAAATTGATGGCAACTTATTTTCTTACTCACAATTGATAGCAGCACATATCCTCTTACGCAATTGAAGGTAACATATGATTCTATACAAGAAATGACAGCATTAATTCTCATATAATCCATTGGCAGCATTTGGATCATATAATATAAATGATGGCAGGATTTGACTCATGATAGTATTTAATTGATATAGAAATAATTGGCAACACATGTTCTCTCATTTATATTAATAGTCACATTGAATTACTTCTGATTTCATTGATCTCATTTTAGAAAAATACATGGAAGCATTGAATCACTTATACAATTGATGGCATCATTTGATCTTACACATAATTGATGGCAACATTTATTCTCATGGATCTAACTAACTCATAATTTTATAAGCAGAAATGATATGGATGCATGAAGTAAAAAAAAAATACAATCTAAGAATAAAGTAATGCACTTACTTTAAATGTAAAGAGATTTCAATGTTTCAAATGTTGAATTCAAATAGAGAAAATGGACATTTCCAATTCCCACTTAGAATAAATCCATTTAACATAAATGCTTATATATGTGAGATAGATGATTAAATGTCTCAAGTTTGATGAATGTCAAGTCACTTAGTAACATAATGAAAATTATCTCTCAACTAAGTAGGTTAAATTGTAATGATATTGAACAGCATTACATAAGTCAGATATAATGGCATTTAAAGAAGATTTATTAAATATTCATGTAAAAATCATGTATAAAAAGCATTATCTAAAATTAATGGCAATATTATTACATTATTCCCATTGTTTCTTTTATTCTTATACTAATTGTAATTTGAGATGTAGGTAAATCATTAATACTAAGCTGATTAAGATGGCTTTAACAGATTTTTTTCAACATAGCATCTAAATTTTATAACAAAAAAAAATTATAAAGCAAGCATTAATGGACAACTTTCATGTAATATTTACAATTAGTAAGAGACAAAGAAAAACATTAAGCTCAACAGCATTTAAAATCTTTTATTCAAAAATGATAGACATTTGAATCCTGCAAAGAATATAAGACTAGAATCATGTTTAAATATTTGTTGAAGTTTTAAAATTTGTTTATTGTATAAGAATTGTTGATCGTCTAAAATTGATTAGATCAATATTCCATATTTGTTTTATGATGAGTACACCACAATGCAAACTGCGTCATCTCAATTTTAGAAGTGAGGCAGATGTCAATGGAACGAACATAGACCATAGCTAAAATTCCTAATGAGATATAGCACATGAGGAATTTCATTCAAGGTAAACTGAATGATGCATCTAAAAAAAAAACTATGATATAAGTTAAGCTAAAAGATTTCTTTCCTGAGAAATATAGTCTTGCGATTTCATTTTAATAAAACTGCTCCAATTTGAACTGGCGAGCTACTCATAAGCATACATTGGAGATTGGTTAACATAATTCTGTGAGTACCATCATAAGACAAACAGATTAGACATAGTGAAAGAATAAACATACTACAAAGTGTTAATAGATAACAATTTATGGAAGTTAAGCATATATTAAAATAAATTGTAACAAAAAAATTAAAATGAAAAACATTGAAGTGCGATATCCATTGAGTCTCACAGATTTTAATAAAATTTGACTGTTAAATATTGTCATTAAAATAAACGGTTTGATTTCTATGGAGTGAAATGGAATATATCCTATAGGTTTTAAAAGCGTGTATCGTGTTTTAGATTCGTACAAAGGATTTGCACTGTCCTATGTTAGTCAAATTATTGTATTAATAATAACTCATATGTTTTAATTTATATTCAATATTTATTATCTAATTATACTTAGTTAAATTCCTTAATTTAAATACACAAGCGCACATTGAAAAATTCCTTAATTTCACCCTTTGTTATTTGAGGGATGTGGAACTCAAAAATGTGATTAGATTTTTGATCGGAGGTGTATTTAATTTACCTAATTTTCTGGGTATTAAATATTATTAAAATATTGACAAAAATTTTGATGACCTCTATACACTTCCAAAATACTACCCTTAACTAATTTGGGTGTGGTGAGTCAAATGGTAGACTCTGTTTTCAATTCTGAAGTCTAAATAAATTAGGTATTTTCATTTTTCATAATTATCAGAAAACTAAGAAATGTTGGAAATTGTCAAACGGTCTCCAAATTGCATGAAATTTGAGGTGGAGACTCCTAAATTTATTATAAGAATATTGAAAGAGGTTTGGAATCAATTATATCACTAATTGATGGGTAAAAACATCTGAGTTGTTACACTCGCCCTCTGCATCACCAGCTCATCCTCCCGATCAATCCAAGTACCTTAGCTTGCTGTATTGAGCCAATTGAGCTCAATACTCCTTCCCTCTTGGTTCGTGATTGTTCTCCTAGGATTAGCAAACTCAATGTTTGCATCATTCAGGTCTAAGTTAGTCCCAATCAATCAAATAGAATGATCAGACTAATGTTCCTTAGGGAGGCTGGGTCTGAGTAAGGACCCAGCGATCTAGTACGTCCCAAACCCAGCCACGTTAAGGGTTCGATCCACTGCACCTACCTGAAGGTGTAGGGATCAAGCCCTGGATGAATCATGGCATAAAGTAACAGAAAAATTAAAGTAAAAAATCATTGAAGTACGATATTTATTGAATCTCACAAATTTTAATAAGATAATCATAAATTCACAAATGTCACAAACTTTAGACTCATATTATTTCGATCGAACTCTATTTAGTTCGATTATCTCAACTCCAAGAATGATTAAACTAACACAACAATTAAAACTATTGAAATAAAAATTATTGTGTCCTTAAGATAAATAAAAGGGAAAAATCGAAATCTCTTTCCAATTCATTTAAGGAGATAACCTTTGCAACTCTTCCAAGATAAATCTCCTAAGTTAAAAAAAAAATTCACATGTTTTTACATAATAAAGGGCAGGTTAGGTTCCATATTAATGTAATTAAAAATATCAGTTATTCTATGATATCAATATAGAAAATATACAATACTCTATTAACAAACATTACAAACGAACTAAACCATTTACTTTTTTGATTTGTCATATTCATCCATTACTAAAAGAATAAAAAAAAAGATAATGTAGTTCTAGGATTCTACTTTGCTTCCCTAAAGAACTTTCAGTTGCGAATCAGCACCCGATAGATGGTGCTTGACTCAATAAGCCATGAATGCCGATATGTTGAAGTTAAGTCATTTATATATATATAAGAAATTGAAATACTTTAAACTTGATTCGGTATAAGATTATGTAACCTCGTTAAGGAAAGGAAATGAGAGATTCAAAAAACCGAGACTTATGGGATTTATGAGAAAAGAAACGAAGATGGTACCTGGAGTTTCTTCCTCTCCCACGCCGACGAAAGATAGGGTTTTAGGCTTCTTCAATCTCTTGCTGGTTTCCGCCCCTTTTTAGCCTCCTTTTGGTCCCTTCGCAGCATCCTTACCAAAACCTTGCCCTAAAATATTCCTCCTCCTTTTTGAGAGCCGAGGGCTACCTAAAGAGCGTAAGGCTTTCGAAGGGAATAGCTGGCCACTTGAACCTTCGTACGCCCCTGCCGAATGCAAGCATGGCGCACAATTACTTTTGCCCGATAGGGGTATACAGTGCATTAGTTTCGGCCGTTGGATGCTTTCCATTTGTCTTCTTATTCATCAAATGGTTAATGACTTTTATAAGTTAAGAGATATGCTCCATAAAATATGACCGTTAAATCTTATCATTAAAATAAACGGTTTGATTTTTATAGAGTGAAATGGAATGTATCCTATAGGTTTTAAGAGTGTGTATCATGTTCTAGATTCGTACAAAGGATTTGCACTGTCCTATTTTAGTCAAATTATTGTATTAATAATAACTCATATGTTTTAGTTTATATTTAATATATATTATCTAATTATACTTAGTTAAATTCTTTAATTTAAATACACAAGCGCACATTGAAAAATTCCTTAATTCTGCCCTTTGCTATTTGAGGGATGTGGAACTCAAAAACACGATCAGATTTTTGATTGGAGATGTATTTAATTTACCTAATTTTCTGGGTATTAAATATTATTAAAATATTGATAAAAATTTTGATAACCTCTATACACTTCCAAAATACCATCCTTAACTAATTTGGGTGGGTGAGTCCAATGGTAGACTCTATTTTTTATTCTAAAGTCAAAATAAATTAAGTATTTTCAGAATTATCAGAAAATTAGGAAATGTTGGAAATTATCAAACGGTCTCCAAATTGCACAAAATTTGAGATGGACACTCTTAACTTTATTATAAGAATAATAAAAGAGGTTAGGAGTCAATTAGATCACTAATTGATGAGTAACAACCTCTGGGTCGTTACAGATTCCCCTCCTTAGGAAGAGTGTCGCCCACGATACAAAACAAATAAAATACTATTATGAAACTATAAGGAGAAGGTCTAATTGAAACTTAATTGAAAATAGAAAAATTATGATTACCTGCATAATGAAAGAACTATGGAAGTTTTCTTCGCATATCCTCTTCTTTCTCCCAAGTGGCTTCTTTATCAGAATGATTTAGCCACAAGATTTTGACCATAGGAATACTGCGATTTCTTAATCGTTTAAGATCTCTTCCCAGAATTATTATAGGCTTTACAATGAATGTTAGATTTTGTTGCAGTTTCATTGCTGGTATCTAAACATGCTGGCTAGGATCTAACAAGCACCTCCTTAGTGGTGATATGTGAAATACATTATGTACAACCGAGAAGTCTTTTGGCAACTCTAATCTGCATGCAGATGTTCCAATTTTCTCCATCACTTCAAAAGGTCCTAAGCACCTTGGACTCAACTTTCTAGAAATACCGAATCTTTGCACACCTTTCATCGTACTAAATTTAAGAAAAGCTCTATCACCCACTTGAAATTCTAACTAACGATGATGGGTATCATGATATTTCTTTTGCCTATCCTGAGCTGTCATCATATTACGTTTAATCAGCTAAACTTTCTTAGTGGTTTCCTTAATCAGTTCAGAACCATAAAGTTGTGAGTCTCCTACTTCAGTCCAAGCAACAGGAGTTATACACCTCCTCCCATAAAGAGCTTCATAAGGAGCCATACTTATACTAGACAGAAAGCTATTATTGTAGGCGAACTCAACTAATGCTAAGTGATCTACCCATGATCCACCAAAGTCAATAACATAAAGATGCAAGAGATCTTTCAAGATCTGATTAACATGTTTAGTCTGACCATCTGTCTGGGGTTCAAAGGCAGTACTCAATGCTAAATTTGTCCCCAAGTCTTGCTGAAGAGCAGACCAAATTTTGGAAGAAATCTACTATTTCTATCTGAAACTATACAATTTGGTGTACCATGAAGGCTGATGATCTCATAAAGATAAAGCTTAGCTAACTTCTCAATAGGATATGTCTAACAAATAGCTAGGAAATGAGCTGATTTAGTGAGTCTATCAATAATCACCCAAATAAAGACAGATCCAAATCTACTCTAAGGCAAACCTACAATGAAGTCCATGGAGATATCGGACCACTTCCATTCAGGAATATCTAAGGTTTTAAGAAGTCCACCAGGTTTTTGGTGTTCGTCCTTAACTAAGGAACAGGGATGGCACTTGGAAATGAAAATGGCCATATCCCGTTTCATGCCGAACCACAAAAATGATTGCTTGAGATCCTGATACATCTTACAACTACCAGAGTGCACAGTATAACTAGAGTTATGAGCTTCAGACAATACTTGTAATTATAAGCTTTTAGAAATCCATAACCTAGACTTCTAGAAAATCACACCTTCGGCATCGAGATGTAATTCAGATCTCTTGCCACTTTTAATATCTGAAACTAATTGAGAATAAGAAGAATCTTTTTTCTAGCTTCAATTATGCTTGATCAAATAGATGACTCAGACTGAATAGTACATAACAAATTGCATAAATTAGCAGATCTGATCAGCTCAATATTGAATCTTTCTAAGTCTTTGACCAAAGAATCATTGTGATAAAATGAAGACAAATCTGCCTTACGACTTAAGGTGTCAGCTACTAGACTAGCTTCACCTGGATGATAAATTATTTCTAAGTCAAAATTACAAATTAGTTCTAACAACCTACGCTGATAGTAGTTAAGTTCTTTTTGAGTGAAGATGTAATTTAAACTCTGATGATCAGTGAACATTTCACACTTAACTCCATACAAGTAGTGTCTCCAAATTTTAAGAATGAAAACTACACCTACAAGTTCTAAATCATGCACAGTATAATTTCTCTCATTTAGTTTTAATTACCTTGAAGCATAAGCTATTACATGTCAATCTTGCATTAAAACACATCCCAGTCCTACTTTAGAGGCATCAGTATAAACTTGAAAATCCTTGCCATCTTGAGGTAACATTAAGGCTGGTGCAGAAGTTAATAGTTATTTCAACTTCTGGAATGCTTCTTCACAAGCAGGATTTCATATGAAAGGAACTTCTTTACGAGTCAACTGAATTAACAAAGATGCTATTAGGGAAAATCCAGGAACAAATATTCTGTATTATCTTGTAACGTCCTAGAAAACTACGAATTTCTGTCACATATTTGGGTTGAACCCATTTTTATACAGCTTGGATCTTCTTTTGGTCAACTCTAATGCCTTCAGCATCTATTACATGGCCTAAGAATGCCACTAAGTTGAGCCAGAATTTGCACTTCAAAAACTTAGCATATAACTTATGCTATCTTAGAAGAATTAAGACAGCACGAAGATGTTTTTTGTGATCGGCAACTGACTTGGAATAAATCAGGATGTCGTCAATGAAGACTATTACAAACTGATCGATGTAAGGCTTCAGAGTGTGCTGCATTAGGTCCATAAGAATATAAGGAGCATTAGTCAGTCCAAAAGACATGGCAAGAAACTCATAGTGCCCATAACAAGTCCTAAATGCAGTCTTAGGAATATCTTTATCCTTAACTCATATCTGATAATATTCAGTTCTCAAGTCAATTTTAAAAAAGACTATTCCTCCAACTAATTGATCGAACAAGTCATCAATTCTTGGAAGAGGATACTTATTCTTCAACGTCACTTTATTTAACTCACCATAGTCTATAAATAATCGCATGGATCCATCCTTCTTCTTAACAAAAAGGACAGGAGCTCACCAAGGTGACATGCTAGGGTGCACAAAACCTTTTTCTATCAATTCTTGTAACTGTTCACAAAGTTCTTGGAGTTCCTTTGGTGCCATCCTATATGGAGCTTTGGATATAGGTTGAGTTCCTGGAATTAGCTCTATAGATCACTCTACCTCTCTTATTAGAGGTAGTCCAGGCAATTCATCTGGAAATACATCTAGGAATTCTTTTACTATAGAAGTATCATTTGGATTACTTTCTTCTTTCTCTTCACCAATTAAAGTTACTAACACAGCATAGCAACCTTTACTAATTAGGTGCTTGGCTTCACGTGCATTCACTAATGATGACATTAGGCCAAGCTTTCCTATGAAGACATCTGGTATCCTCCCTACTCGAAGAGAAACTTTCTTTCTATAGCAATCTATTATTGCATTGAATTTCTTCAGCTAATCCATTCCTAATATTATGTCAAAGTTGGTAATTGGCATAATAATGAGTTTGGAGGGAAATAATTGATTGTTAATTGGGATGTCTACTAAATAAAAACTTTTTGCTAACATTTTAGCACCTGATGGCATTTGCACCCGCAAGGTATTATCTAAGCTGAATTGTTGAAAATTCAAGGAAGAATTACAATCCTCTGATATGAAAGAGTGACTAGCACTTGTATCAAAGAGTGTACTACACATTCGATTCTTAAATTTTAATGTTCCTATAATAGGAAGGAAGAGAAAAAGTATAACCACTGAGCATAAAATCAAATGCAAGTAGTCTTTAAAAATAAATGTATTAAAAATGAAAAACAATAATTAAAAGATTTAAATATATAAAACGTACCAGTTACAACATCTCTCTCTTCTTTCGCAAAAGAAGCAGAAACATTGTAATCTCTCGGTACTGATGGAGATTGAACAATAGCTTTACCCTTATCAGCATGACTACTTTGTCCTTGCTTCTGAATATAAGAAGATGACCCCTTCTAATCTTTTACATTTCCACTAGAAGGAGGAGGTATTATGGCATGATGAGGTGCCTTGGTATTGTAGGGAGTAAGATTTTGGACTGTTTGTTGATGGTTGATCTTCATTCTATCAACTATCTAGTTAGCATGACAATTTTGGTATTTGTGATTGGTTCTTCCACAAATGTAACTCCTATTCCCAGTATAGAAAGTTTGGGGTATTATAGGAGATGAAAAAGGGGAAGCATATGATGGGTGAGAGGGGTTGCTAGTAGAAGCCATCCTTTCTGCTGCTCTTGTTTGAGCTTTAATCATGGTTTTAAACATCCCCAACATTTGACACATCTCTTCAATAAGAGACGGAGCAATAGATTCAGCATTCCTAATAATAGAAGAAGGAGGATTTTCTTGATCTTGATTCATTCTGTCAAATAATGAAAAAAATAAAACTTAAACTCATGCACGAAAAGAAGGACTTTTCATTAATATTCAAAATTTGAGATACATTAAGAAAAGTACATAAGGTAGTAAAGAAATAGTAACTATAATGTACAAACTACTATGAAAGTTGCTCCAAAATAAAACTAATTATTAAGTTACAAAATTTGTTATAAAACATAAATTCAAAGTCAGTATAAAGGGGTGTACGATGAAGGCATCTGCTGGCACGAATAAGGATACCGTGGGTATGAACCCACGAATCTTGGGCATAGTTGTCAAAGAATTCATCTAATATTTGGAGGCGTATGTGATCGGGGCACTCTATGGCCATGAAGGTATCAAAGACCCTTAAAAGCCACTCCCTTACTAATTGAGGGATGCAGTCTCCCCTAAACACACAATACTTTAATATTTTATCTAGTACTTCACCTCCAGCATTAGACACTTCCAAGTAGAGACGTCCATACATCGAGGTGAAGCTGTAGTCATCATCCCAATACTGATAAAACTCTCTAGTGTACTGTCTTAACTCTGACTCGGGATTCTCCATCTGAGAGTTAGTTAGTTTAGATTAAAATAAAAGAGAAATCCTTTAAAAGTTTGTAGTACTTAAAACGAGTAAACAAATTCAGAAGGAATTTGAAGCTATTAGTCATAATCGACTACGAAAGGAGTTAGAAATGTATTTTAGCTCAAACTCTAAATTATTTCATCTTAGAATCAATTGGTCCAATTCAATAAGATTTAAATCAATTATTAAATTTGAAATTCATTCACTTTCCTAAGGTGACACTCTTTAAGTACTTTTACCTTTTTGTGTTATTTCCTTGGATGAGTGGATACCTCTTTTTAACTTAATGTTCTAAGCCTTGGCTCTGATATCAACTATATTGACCCCAATAATTAGATAGAATATTATTCCAAACATTGGGATGTTACCTTTGCATCCAATACTCAATTAGAACAAAACAAATCAAGTATAGATGCTAAGTGGCCAAGTCACTTTGTGAGTAGTTGTTAAGTTAAAATAAAGTTATACAATTGAATGCAATAATATATACATGATAAGGAGATACATGTAAATATAATACTGTAAGTATTTTTAATTCAAGCAATTAGAATAATCCACTTATTAATCCCAAGCAGTTATAAAATAGTAAACACAACACATATATTTATGAATAGGTAAGAGTAACTTAAGCAAACTCAAGCAGTTTATAATTTAGTTATTACAAACCTTTTAAAAGTAAGAGTAAAAGAAAGTAAGTAGATCACTCTCTCACTTATAACTAAATACAAGTAAACATTTTAAAATTATGCAAAAGCAAAATTCTTTATAAGCCCTTCAAGCACTTGGACCTGCATTACCTGAATCAAAGGGCACTTGATCTATCATATTTTAGTATTTAAATATGATAGGGCTAAGCCAAAAAAAAAAAAAGTGTAGTTAGACTAAACAGTCTAAGCACATTTTAAGATTGGCTTTATTTTTAAATTAAATAGATATCACAAGCATATTTTATAATTTAAACTAAGCAGCGAAGCTATTAAAGCTATCAAGTATGGAAAAAGGAATTAAGTATAACTGTAAAGGAGATAGTATGAAATAAGTTAAGTAAAAATACTCACTCATATATAAATCCTAGCCTGCACCCAAAATTGGTAAGGAAAAGCATCCAAAAAGGCTAAGAACTACTATGTGCATTAAAGTAAAATGAATTGAAAGTAATACATGTTCAATAAAATTTATGCTAAGTAAGCAATAAAATACGGTGAAGCATTAAATGAAATTAAGCAACATACACTGTATTTAAATTGAACTAATGTAAGTAATACACAATACTGGAAATAGACATTGTAAAGCATAAAAAATAGAGAAGTATCTTAAACTCTTGTTCTAGGATAAACATAGCATAGAACTATGAAAAGTAAGCATAACTAAATAGTATGAAGAGATTTTACAATCAATAAGATTGTAAAAGAACTCTTATATTATTAGTTGAAGTTATATTTAGAAGCTACCTCATTCTGCGGGAGTACTCAACAGAATGGGGCGAGGAGTTAAGCATGTCTGCTTAACTAGATACGGTGGGGAGGTCGAACATTCACATTTACCCTCTCTAAAATGTGAAGTCCTATTATAAGCGCTATCTTTCTTATTCAAATTTGCCATAAGGCATTCCCTTTAAAGTTTTATGAAAATCTTTATTTATGCACAATGATCTTAAATGAATGTTCAAGGATAGAGGCTAAATGCTAAGCAAGCATTCAACAAATTTCAATAGTTGTAAGCTATGTGATATCCTTTTGTTATCTAAACTTTAATACTCTACTTATTGATTGGAGCTAATTGAGCTCCAAATTAACTTATAAATATTGATCTTTAAGTCAATTTTGATAATAAGTAGAAGGAAATTAAGTTTGTAAATTAATATTTTCATGTAATTGAAGTTCATCTTATACTAGTCCTAAACTAATCAAATTAAATATATTATGATTAAAGTTTAAGGAAACTAGTAAGGAAGAATAATTCTTAAAGATTTCAAAGTTAATGAAAGTAAAAGCAAAAGGATATTCTAGTAGCTTCACTTATTTAACTTATATACAAAAAGCATCAACTCAATTTAGTCATAAAGTTATCTACGATTAATTGATATTGAATATCTGAAATTAAGAAAAGAGATAGATTATACCCTACATGAAATAATTCATTTTAAGATTATAATAAATTAGAAATCTAAAAGCTTATCTAAAGCATTAATGGAAATTATTACTCTCAATCTAATTGATTGAGAACTAATGTTCTAAAATAAACAATTCAAATACATACTTACAATTGAAGTGAATACTTATAATCCTAGATATTTAATAAGTATTTAATATGTGAAATATAAGTCTACAATTTTCCATAAAATTTCAAAGTTATTAAATTCTTAAAAATTTCGGCAGAGTTTCTACTATAAATGGCTAAAGAAACACCTGCAGGGTAGACATACAAGACTTTCATTCCAATGGAAGTTATAATTGAAAGAAAAGCAACCTAAAACTATCATGTAATCAATCCATTACATAGGATTGTTTAGTTCCAGTTCTAGTATAGAGTCAATCCATTACATAAGATTACACATTTCCAATTTTAAAGTAAAGTCAATCCATTACATGAGATTGCTTATTTCCAGTTCTAAAATTTCAATAATTGTAAAGAACATCAATTTGTAAGTCAATCTATTACATAGGATTGCCTATTTCTCCTTCTAATAATTTTAAGTGAGAAAATCAAATGAAGAAATTTACTAACTTATGGTTCGCACATCTTAAATCATTCATTGATGAAAAATAATAAAAGGTGTTGTAATTAAATTAGCAATCTAAGGGGCAGCATCATTTGACTTAATGTGCATAAGGCAATGGTATTTAGTTCAGCATTTCATTTGATATTAATTTATAACTTAACTTGCAAAGAATAACAGTATTAAAGTTAGCATTTACAAATAAAAGATACAATAATCACTAAAAATGAATTCTAGCACAGCATTTGTTTCTTATAATGCATTAATGATAACAGTTAATTTAATTCAAATAATGTAAAGGATAGTATTAGATCCTACATGATCCATTGATCCGTTTATTTATATAATTGACCACATATGGTTTTAATAAAAGAAGGGACATCATTTGTTTTGATTTAATATTGATCTCACTTTAAAAATAAATGGCAACATATGAAAAGAATGTATACATGGCAGCATTCGATCATTGGCCTCATATACAAAGATGGCAGCAATATGACAGTATTTATTCTCATATTACATTAATCTCACATTCATCTAATGGCAACATATGATTTTAATATATACGTGGCAGCATTTGATCATTTGACCTCATATACAAATATGGTAACATATGATCATACACATGATAGGTGGCAGCATTTATCCTCTTATACAATTGATGGCAACTTATGTTCTTACTCACAATTGATAGCAGCACATATGTTCTTACACAATTGATGGTAACATATGATTCTATAATAGAAATAACATCATTGATTCTCATATAATCCATTGGCAAGCATTTGGATCTTATAATATAAATAATGGCAGCATTTGACTAATGTTAGTATTTAATTCATATTGAAATAAATGGCAGCACATGTTCTCTCATTTATATTAATAGCAACATTGAATCACTTATGATTTTATTGATCTCATTTTAGAAATATAGATGAAAGCATTGAATCACTTATACAATTGATGGCATCATATAATCTTACACATAACTGATGGCAGCATTTATTCTCATGGATCTAACTAACTCATAATTTTATAATAAAAAATGATATGGATGCATGAAGTAAAAAAAAATACAATCTAAGAATAAAGTAATGCACTTGCTTTAAATGTAAAGAGATTTCAATGTTTCAAATGTTGAATTCAAATAGAGAGAACAGACATTTCCAATTCCCACTTAGAATAAATCCATTTAACATAAATGCTTATATATGTGAGATAGATGATTAAATGTCTCAAGTTTGATGAATGTCAAGTCACTTAGTAACATAATGAAAATTATCTCTCAACTAAGTAGGTTAAATTGTAATGATATTGAACAGCATTACATAAGTCAGATATAATGGCATTTAAAGAAGATTTATTAAATATTCATGTAAAAATCATGTATAAAAAGCATTATCTAAAATTAATGGCAATATTATTACAACATTCCCACTGTTTCTTTTATTCTTATACTAATTGTAATTTGAGATGTAGGTAAATCATTAATACTAAGCTGATTAAGATGGCTTTAACAGATTCTTTTCAACATAGCATCTGAATTTTATTACAAAAAACTATTATAAAGCATGCATTAATGGACAGCTTTCATGCTTTATTTACAGTTAGTAAGAGATAAAGAAAAACATTAAGCTCAACAGCATTTAAAATCTTTTATTCAAAAATGATAGACATTTAAATCCTGCAAAGAATGTAAGACTAGAATAATGTTTAAATATTTGTTGAAGTTTTAAAATTTGTTTATTGTATAAGACCTGTTGATTGTCTAAAATTGATTAGATCCATAATCCATATTTGTTTTATGACGAGTACACCACAATGCAAACTGCATCATCTTCAGTTTGAGAAGTGAGGCAGATGTCAATGGAACGAACATAGACCATAGCTGAAATTCCTAATGAGATATAGCACATGAGGAATTTCATTCAAGGTAAACTGAATGATGCATCTAAAAAAAAAACAATGATATAAATTAAGCTAAAAGGTTTCTTTCCAGTGAAATATAGTCTTGCCATTTAATTTCAATAAAATTGCTCCAATTTGAACTGCCGAGCTACTCATAAGTGTACATTGGAGATTGGTTAACATAATTCTGTGAGTGCCATCATAAGACAAACAGATTAGACATAGTGAAAGAATAATAAACACACTACAATGTGTTAATAGATAACAATTTATGGAAGTTAAGCATATATTAAAAAAAATTGAAATAGAAACATTAAAGTGAAAAACATTGAAGTGCGATATCCATTGAGTCTCACAGATTTTAATAAAATTTAATCATTAAATCTTTTCATTAAAATAAATGGTTTGAATTCTATGGAGTGAAATGGAATATATCATATAGGTTTTAAAAGCGTGCATCGTGTTCTAGATTTGTGCAAAGGATTTGCACTGTCCTATGTTAGTCAAATTATTGTATTAATAATAACTCATATGTTTTAATTTATATTCAATATATATTATCTAATTATACTTAGTCAAATTCTTTAATTTAAATACACAAGTGCACATTGAAAAATTCCTTAATTTCACCCTTTGCTATTTGAGGGATGTGGAACTCAAAAATGCGATCAAATTTTTGATGGGAGGTGTATTTAATTTACATAATTTTCTGGGTATTAAATATTCTTAAAATATTGACGAAAATTTCAACGACCTCTAAACACTTCCAAAATATCAACCTTAACTAATTTGGGTGTGGTGAGTCCAATGCGGACTCCGTTTTCGATTCTGAAGTCTAAATAAATTAGGTATTTTCAGAATTATCAGAAAACTAGGAAATGTTGGAAATTGTCAAACGGTTTCCAATCGCACAAAATTTGAGGTGGAGACTCCTAACTTTATTATAAGAATATTGAAAGAGGTTTGGAATCAATTAGATCACTAATTGATGAGTAATAACATCTGGGTTGTTACACTCACACTCTACATCACCAGCTCATGCTCCCAATCAATCTAGGTACCTTAGCTTGTTGTACTGAGCCAATTAGGCTTAATACTCCTTCCCTCTTAGTTCGTGATTGTTCTCCTAGGCTTGGAAAACTCAATGTTTGCATCATTCAGGTCTAAGTTAGTCCCAATCAATCAAATCGAATGATCGGGCTAATGTTCCTTAGGGAGGCTGGGTCTGAGTAAGGACCCAGCGATCTAGTATGCCCCAGACCCAGCCAGGTTAAGGGTTCAATCCACTGCACCTACCTGAAGGTGTAGGGATCAATCCCTGGATGAATCATGGCCTCTGTGTAGAGAATTGACTTCCTATAGTAGTTTTATGGCAGAAGCCTCGGGTAGGTAAGGCTCGGGAGATCCCGTCCTCCTCCCAAAGGACTAATAGGTGTGATCGATGCGTCTCAACCCACTGATCATGTAGGGATCCAATTGAGGCCATGGCATGGTCAAGGTACCAGACAATTGGGCTCTAAGTTCTAACCCTAATTCCCCATTCGTTGGGAAGAGGGGTTGGGGATGAAGCCATTGTGCGGGTCGAGCCGACCCATGACTCACGCGGTGCGACAGTCCCGAGTCGCTTGGGCCTCGGCTGACCCATGCCTTTTGAATATTGGGCTAAGCTTGTTTAATAAAATTAATAATAATCAGAATTGTTTTCCTTAAGTAAAATAATATAATTATTTAAACCATAGGGAAATTTAATTAAGCAAATGCAGGTTAAATTAATTGAATAACTTTTGATCCACTTATCCAAATCATATAAAATCATATACCATTTTGTTCAAAAAATCATGAGAAATCTAAATATAAAATAATATTGCACTTTCTATGTTTGGAGTTTCTGATTTAGCCTAATTACTCCAACACTTGATTAGAGTGGATTAGCATGTATACTTAGCCAAATTCCTTGATTCAAGTTTCATTATGCTTATTATGCTTTGTAGAATGCATGTGCTTGGTGAAATAATTTTTTCATTTTTATTTTAATAATTATGCCATAATCCTAGAATTGCATTTAGTAAAATTAGGGCTTACACTTAACCAAAGTTAGCAAACTAAGTCTCTAATTATTCAAATGGATAAGTAAAATATATTTGTCAAGTTTCATAAATTTTGAATGGTTAGATTTGTAATTAAGTGATAATCCTTTTTAGCTTAATTTATGATTTGAATAGCCTTAATTATTTTCTATTTTGCTTAATTAAACATTTATATGCTTCAATAACAGTTGTATGTATGTTAGAGAACTCAAACCCTAATTTGGACATTTTAAATGATTGATTTGATAATTTTCTATCTTAAACCCTAAGAATCTTAAGCCATTAAACTAGAATATTAAGATCTATAAGGGATTCATATGATTGATCATCTGAACTTATACTTTTAAATCTTTGATTTTCTCCTAAGTAATACCCTTAGCATGAGATAAATCATAAAATGATAGTGATTTGCAAAATGATCAATTCTTAATATTTTATATGATTTTATCCCATATTTGTAGTATACGTTGTGGTCAGATGGGTCTACCCATCTGATTTGTGTAATTCAGTTTAATGAACTAAGGATTGAAAGCTTAATATAAATCTTAGATCTTAGATTATAATTTGTATAGTTTAGTGCTAGATCTTTAAGGCTGTGAACTAGTGATAATGATTTCATAACTTCTAAACCTTATCAATAAATGAATTATTGAGGTAGGAAGAACTTATTGTCTAAATCCCGAGGTAGAAGCTTAGATGCACCTTCTTAACCTTAGATACTTGATCCTAGAACCTTGTGGTAGGATAACCTAATAATCTAGATTGAGGTTATTTTTCTTATAGTAGTATCATGAATTAAGTGACTTTTAAGTCATATCATTGGACCCTTTGTGTAGGACTCACCACATTAGAGAATGGATTTATTAGTTTGATATTCTTTGATTATTAAATAACATTGTTAAATTAGTAGAACTTTCAGTTGGAGGTGATATTGTATATCCATAGAACTGAATTATTTTAGTATATAACAGAGTTGATTGATTTACCTTAAATATAATTATAAAGCCTTGGTCTTATCTTAGGTAATTGGATAAGTACAGTTCAGTTCTGGATAAACATCCAAAATCCAAGAGTGTTACAAGTAGGGGATTTAATACTTAATTTGAGAGAATAAACTGTGATCAGATCATGCCACATATCATCATATGTTTCGATAAGTGCAGTTAAACAAACTAAGTATTTCAAGTTACCTTTCTTAGGACACTATAAGTTTGTTTGTAATTAGGGTATTTAGCAACTTTATTTGATAGAATAAATTGTGACTGTGTCATGCCCCTTATTATCATGTGTTTCGATAAGTGTAGTTACACAAATTAAATGTTAAAGTCACCTTTCTCAAAAATATACAAACTATGTGTATAAAACCTCTTTAGTTGATGAGTTTAAGTTCAAATATTAACTAAATACATGCAGTGGATTAGAATTAGGAGTCATAATTTACTTATAATGAATAATGCACAACGGAGATAAATGGAATTATCACTTGATATTGCATTAATTTCAGGGTTTTGATGATTTAATGCATATAGTCATAAAAGTCTTAGCATATCATGAAATGCATAAGGCATGTTAGTATTAGTGGAGCAAATGAGCTCACTTAAGGACTCTATTAGCATATCGAATGAGCTCACTTAGGATCTGTGGAGTGTTATGTGACACCCAATCATCATATCAGTGGCATACAGTTCTGTGATATATCCAAATGCATAATTATGAATTCAGTAGCATACAACACAGTTTTAAATTATTATTTATTCAATTTTAAATTATTTACTATTTTCCCTACATTTCAGCTGTTAGTTCAGTTGCAATTCACTTACTATTTTCTCTACATTCCAGTATTCGGTTTATAATTTTAGTTATACTTTACTTTTAGATTTATATTATTTTGAGCTTTCAGCTATTTTATTATCTTTCCTATATATTTTCTTAAACTATTTAAATGCTAAATAGTAAATAACCATAACTATTAGAGTAATTTTTTGATGTGTTAGACTTATTGTCTAACACATTGTACTTTTGGGATCCGAAAATTTGCTAGATCCAAAGCAGCTTGTGGAGCCAGACTAGGAGCCATCACAAGAGATCTAGGAGTGGTTCCTTGAGTATTAGAGGACCCTTCATCAGCCTTTATTGTCTGCACTATTTACTTTTAGTTCAATATTTAGACTATTTCTCGGTATTTTCATTAAGTAAATAATTATAATAATTCTGAATATTTTTTTTTTCTTTTTTGAGATGAATGCCTTAGCTTTTTCACTCTGTATTTATCTCTACTTATACTTAGTATTGTGATGTGACCAGGATATACATAAAATGCTAATATCTATGTAACTTGGATCTTACCTTTATTCATTATCTAATATACACGAGTACCCTATCTAATACTTAAGATAATGATACTACACTTATCTTAAGTATTGGTACTCAGCCCTCTTCTCTTGAGGTTGAGTCTCAATAGTTCTTATACCCAATGAGTGTATTCAGGGAAGTTCAATTTCCCTTCGCGAGTAATGCTCCGTCCCGCCGCCAATTATTATTCTTTAAACTAAACCATTTGCGCACGGTGATGGGATGGGGCGCTACAGTTGGTACCAGAGAAGTATTATGAAGTGTCGGATAAGGAAAGTGTTCCTATCTACTTTATGATCCATTCTCTGGAAACGTTATGATCACAATCACTAGGTATAAGGAAAAACAGCATCCACAACTTCCTCAATTCAATTCTCAGAAGTGAAAACTACGAATGTCTAGAAAGGACACCTTAGGAATTGAATGAACATTAAAATGTACTTAAAAGTGAAATACAAATAACAAAGAATATCTTAGGATCTGAACGGACTTTTAAGAAGTAAAAATACACAAGTAAAATACTTATAATTAAAATAAGCGAAAACTCAGAGCAAACAATTGAATGAAATTTTAGGAATGGAATATCAACAGTCCGAGTACTACTACAACCTTAAATTATTCGATGAGTATTGGGCAGATGACTTCCAGGATGGCAAAATCTATGGAAGGATAGTTGAAGGAGTGTTTCTTCATGGAATAGAACTTCTATATAAGATATTAGTTCGCTCAACCTTCAAAGGGACCAATCTCCATGTCCTTGCCTAGGAATGGTTGGACCGCGTGACCATTACTTTCCAAGAAATAGCTTGTCCAGATGATTATCTCCTTCAAATTCTGGGAACTTTACTTGCTGGTTTAGCTGATAGGTGGTGGTGCTGGACCTATAGAAGATTATTAAGAAAGTATTGAGTAGTAGCATATGTGATTTTTGTGCTGTTTTGAGGGTAGAATATTGTAGTAGATGTTCTTAAGTTATCTCATGTATCTTCATTTCACATTAGCTTATCATTTTTCCTTATCAATATAACCTTCTGGATATTGCAGTCATGAATTCAGGTTCCCCCTTAGCTCCTACACCCATCAGGAACACTGTCTCATCCTCAGGCATACTGAATGAAGTTAACCCCCTTGCTAGTTTAATGAAAGCCTTCATAGAGAGTAATGCGCAGCAAGCGCAAGAGACTCGTGCTCTTATACTAAACTCTCATCAATAGTCTTTTTCTTAAATGGGAGACCAATCTGCATCGCACTTCTTGGGAGATGGAATTCTCCTACAATTTTTTGCGTTTTCGAACACTTACCTTCAATGGGGCCTTGAACCCCATGGACACGATCAGCTAGCTCAAGTTAGCTAAAAAGAACTTAGTGAGAATTAAGTGCCCAAATTCTAAATCAATTCGTTTGGCCACCCACCTATTATAATATGAGTCCAAATATTGGTGGGAGAACGAACATAATACCAAATTTGTCGACTATGAATTAGAGGATATATTGTGGTATCTATTCATTGAAGCCTTCAAGAAAGCCTTTATTCTAGTATCTGCATAGGTGATACTTCAAGATGGGTTGCTCCATCTAACTTAGGGTGGAAGATCAGTGGTGAACTACAAGCATGAATTTTGCCAAATATCATAATTTACTCTAGACTTAGTTAAGTGTGAAGCTTCCTGTTGTCATCGATTTCTGAAAGGGCTGAGAGATTCCATCAAGACTCATTCAATTTCCCAGTAGATTAATAGTTTCCCTAAACTAGTTGAAGCTGCCCATCTATAAGAAAGTATTCATGGGCAAATAGATCAAAAGAGAAAGGCTAGCTTTGTCCAGCCCAGAAGAGAAAACTTTGGTCATCAAAAGGTGGCCAAGGTGTAAAATATGGAAGCAGAACAACCCCAGGCAGCACTTTTTGAATGCAAGCGTCGTCATTCGTATGGTAAATGTTACCACCAGGGCAACATGTGTTATACTTGCAGCCATCAAGGCCATCATTTTTGCCACTACGAAGCTAAGGATACTATCGACGGAGTACCTATCACCTGCTCCTGGAGTGATCAAGTGTTCCGTCCCCAGCGACTAAACAGTTGAGCTCCTGCCCTGGTTGTGATGCCAGTCTCAGCTCCTTCTACTATTTTCAAGGTTGCAGCACCTGTTCCTAAGCCAACCTTCAACTGTCAAGGGCAAAGGCCTCAGAATAAGTAGCCAACAGCTCCAACTCAAGTGTACATGTTAATTCCTGCTTCTACACCAAAAGATAATGATGTTGTTTTGGGTACGTCTAAAATTTACTTTATATTTCTATTCTATTATTTCAGTATTTCTTGAATGTTTTGAATAGTAATTTTTATTATTGCCATAATCATAAGCACCTTATCAATTAATTGTAAACCATGTAATATTCTTTTCGATACTAAAGCAAGTCACTCAATTGTATCAAAAAATTGGGTTAAAGCCCTTAATCTACCGTCATATCATTTAACGAGTTCATTACGCATCGGGTTACCTCCTGGAGCCCCCATGCAATCTCAGTAATTTTATAAAATAGAAATCCCTATCAGTGAATAACTGTTCAAAGAAGTTAATCATGCTGCCAATTGCTAACTTTAATACAATATTGGGAATGAATTGGTTAAGTAAACATGGTGGTTTTATAAATTACCAAAAAAGGAAAATTAGCCTAGGTAACAGAAGTCAATCGAAGATGTTCATTGGTAAATTTAGTATCCAAGCTTCATTAATCAATGCAATAAAGGCTAAAAAGTTAGTCAGGAAAGAATGCAATGCATTCTTAGTAACAATGCTAGGTGACAAGAAAGAGAAAACATTATCTCGTAAAATTGAGTAGTGTGTGAATTCTCTGATGTATTTCTTGAAGACCTACCTAGTCTACCGCCTATTATAGAAGTAGAATTCATAATAGAATTAATTCTAGGAACACAGCTGCTATCAAAGGTTCCTTAACGGATGGCGCTTAAGGAGTTACAAGAGTTGAATAAGCAACTTCAAAATCTACTAGAGAAGGGTCTCATTCGACCAAGTTTTTCTCCTTGGGGAGCACTAGTAATATTTGTAAAAAAGAAAGATAGATCGATGAGCATGTGTATCAATTTCTGTGAGTTGAACAAGGTAACCATCAAAAATAAATACTCGTTGCCTCAAATCAATGATCTCTTTGATCAATTATCTGGAGCCAAAGTGTTTTCTAAGATTGATCTGCGATCGAGCTATCATCAACTAAGAGTCAATGATTCTGATATAGAGAAGACAACATTCAGAACTCAATATGGACATTATGAGTTTTTGGTAACGTCATTTGGTCTAAAAAATGCGTTGTCTAATTTTTCAGACTTAATACAGTGTGTGCTAAAAGCAAACTTAGATAAACTTCATCATCATCTTTATCGACAATATTCTGATCTATTCAAAAAGTAAAGGGAAACATGAAAACCACTTAAGAGCAGCATTAGAGGAACTGCATGACATTGAGCTCTATGCCAAATAATCCAAGTGCAAAGTTTTTCTTGATTCAGTAGCATTTCTGGGTCATGTGGTGGATGTTGACAGACAATGATTACACGTCTGTGCTTGCACGCAGGTGTACGTGGTCTAAAATAATAATTTGAAGGTAAGTTCCAAGATTTATCGTCATCAGGGAACATTGTGTTTTGATACTAAGGTATATCTATGTTTAATAATGTTTAAACTATATGATTTCAATTTTTAAATTGGTTCTGTTAATAAGCAAAATTTTGAGTTAATAAACTAATTGATTTAGAGAGGAGAGTTGGGGTTCCTCTATATGAATTGAAAGGGACTCGTGTTGAAACACTTCTCAAGCAACTTTTCATTCTTTCGTTGTCATGCCAATTATTCAAGTGAGCAGACTATTCCTTAGATTGGTCCTCTAATTCCTACAAGTTCAAATCTTGTGCATGAGATGAACACACTAGGGTTCTATTTCAGTACAAAATTTCTCATGAAACCGCAATTAGAGCATATTAGTTTTCTTACGTCTACGTTGTCAAGAAATTCATTTTTTAATTAGGCAATCTCATGGGCATTGATTCCACTAATGAGCATCACGTGCGTCACGCCTAGTTCAGATAAGGAAGCGACTTCAACGAGCTTTGACAGACCTAAAATATGTTTGCTCTTGCTTGCAAGTGTATGTGGTCTAAAGTAATAAGTGAAAAGTTTAGTTTTCGGGATTTATCAAACCTCAGGGAATTGGGTGTTTTGTTACTTAGGTATATCTATGATCACTAATGTTTAAGCTATATGTATATTGTTGAAATTGGTTCCTGAACCAGCATGACAACTCATAGTAGAAAATAATTCTGATAAAAGAAAGAGGAGAGTTGGGTTTCTCCCACATGATTTGATAGATAACTTATGTATGATGATTCCTCAAGCATTCATCTTTTCCTTACTTAGTTTTTAATCAAGTGCACATTGTCCTTCTTAGAGTTTTAACTCAAAGATTTACAAGTTCAAATCTCATGTACGAAATGAACACACAATCGATTCTATTTCAGCACAAAGACCCTTATAAGATTTTAGATTTTTAGTTTTCCACTCATCTCTTGATTATGGAGATGAGGGTTAAGTAGTTAAGATCTTACAACCATTGATTTCAATAAGAGTGTCACGTGCATCATGCATAGTTTAGATGAGGAAGTGATTTCATTGGGCTCAATGACTATGTCACCTCATTTTTTAGCACTCAATGAATCCATTCCCTCCCTCAAATATGCTGAGCAATGGAGCTCAGTTAGTGGGTCTTAGCATCACATACTTCAACTCTTTAGTTGAGCATAGATCAAGGTACACTAATCTCAAGAACTTTCTCACATAGTTCTAAGCTCTCATGGACTCATGAATACAACATTTATAACCAAGAATGAGTTATGGAGCACAAGACTTTTTTGTCCTTGAATTCATTTAGTCCTTTATCATTTGGTCCACTTTCAAGTCCTCAATAGTCCTTCACATTTCTTTAACAAGTCATTTAGTTCACAATTTTTATTAAAGCTTGAGGAAAATTTCATACATTATAGTATCATTCATTACATGTGGGATTGCCCCAACCCTCCTCAAGGAAAGTTTAGCTCTCTATTACAAAAGAGATGAAAAATAATACATATATGGATAAAGACCCTTTTATGATCAACTAAGAAAAACACAAGTCAAGAGTTTAGAAAATACTAGGAACGTTCCTTTGGGAAGTTCTCCGGACTTCTCCTTTTCTTGCTTGTGGTTGCTTCTCCTAGGTCCGTAGTGCTGCCTTTCTCCTTCTTCTCCTCAACAAGAGGAGTTCTTCCACCCTTGGAGAGTTCTCCTTCTCTTCTATGCAGCCCTCTTCTTACTTAAGATGTTATGAGCCAAGTTGGGAACCCTTCTTAAGTCAAGAAGGGTGGTATTTATAGAGGTGGGCTGCATTCTTCATCTTCACATTCAAATTTTACTTTTGCTTTTAAAAATTTTGTTGTAATGATAGCCAATCCCACTTGAGGGCTGAAGAGACTTCCACTTTTCCATTGTTTAATCTCCACATCACCTCAAAATGACAATTCTCCCTTTAAAAACAAATCTACTGCCAAAGGAGTGATGGGTGGAGACAAAGAGTTGGTTGGGGGTCTTGTCCCACCCGCTTTTACTGCTCTGCTCAAAAAAAAATTCAGTGGGCTGCTGTAGCGTGCTGTGGCACGCTGTGGTGCGCTGTGGCACGCTGTGGCACACTGTAGCGGAAAGTTTTCGCAAAATGGTCCATAGTGGCGCGCTGTGGCATTCTGGTTTGTACACATGATCTGCTACGACGCGCTGTAGCGCGCTGCAGCGCGCTAAAGCGCTAGAACTTTGCAAAATGGTCCGCTGCAGCACGCTGTACCGCCAGCACTTTGCAAGTGGACTGCTGCAGTGCAGTGGAGCGCCAGCATTTCGCAAAATGCTCCACTGCAGCACACTGTAGCTCCAGCGCTTAGCAAGTTGGACCGATGTAGCGCGCTGTAGTGCCAGTATTTTGCAAAATGCTTCGCTGTAGCGCACTGTAGCGCCAGCGCTTTGTAACTTGCTCTGCTACAGTGCATTGTAGCGCTAGTGCATCACGAAATGCTCCGTTGCGGCGCGCTGTAGCGCCAGCGCTTCGCAAATTGGACCGCTGTATCGCGTGGTAGCGGATTCTTTTAGAAAACTTGAAAAATTGTCCAGAAATGTTCAAAAATTGTTGGATAAGCATTTTTCCTGAAAAAATATGCAAAATTGGTTTAAGGAAGCAGTTTTAAAATGAAAAATGAATGAAACTTTCTTTTATTTAAGATATAAATTATGAATTTATCACACCCCCACACTTACTTTCCTGCTCATCATCGAGTAAGCTTAAGATGGTATTTTCCTGTTTCTTAGGTATGATAGTCAACAAGAAATATCAATGAGATTTGATTTGCAATTCAAAGCTCGTGCTTAACTGAAATGACAAGATCATTTGACTTTAATTAAATTTTCTAATCTTGGAGATGAACCAAGGTTAATAGGCTAAGCTCCAAGTATAAGTATTTATTCTTGGTACTAGGTAATGCGGGAGGTTCCTTGAAATTACTTTAACTAGTGAGGTAGTGAGTAATCAAGAGTTTTGTGCTATATGTGCTCCTTCTTATGAATCACAAAGATGCAAATATTTAAGGAGATATATTTTTCATCATCCTTTTTCATTTTTATCTTTTGGAAGAGATATTTTTCATTATCCCTATTTTTATGTTTCTTCTTTCATTCTTAGGGAGAGATATTTTTCTTCATCCCTATTCAAATCTTTGTGATCATGAAGTCCTACAGGAGCCTAGCACATTCTTCTAAAATACTCACCTTAATTATTAGTTCTTAGTCCAATGCCTTCCCCCACACTTAATCCTTATCATTGATTTAAATTTTGGAGATTAGATTAACCTTGATTCATTCCTTCATTAAGAGATTTAATGCTGTCAATGTATTTAATTACTTTTTGTTAAGCACCCTTTGATTTCATATCATTTTCTTTATTGATATTTTTGTGACTTTCATTCTTGAAAAATTTAGAAGAATTTGTCAATTGCACATTCTAGAAAGATTTTGAGAATATGAGAATTCATAATTTAATTTCTCAAAATAAAATAAAACACACAAAAAAAGAAAAGTGCAAAAATAAATAATACAAATAAATAGAAAAATTACAACCTATTTTTTCTTGGGTTTCATCCTCCTCTTCTTCTCCCATGTCGTAGGAGAAGTCGCAAGGGTAGCGAGTGTCCGGGATGGGGGCGCCGACAGGCGGTCGCAGCAGTACGGAGGAGTCCAGTCCTCCTTGCAAGCTCTAGTCCTCAAACATTAGTTTGAGAGCTTCATGGAATTCGGACTGGAATTCGCGATGCTGGGCGAGTTCTTTTTTAAAGAACCGCATGTCGGTAGCCAAGGCCGTGAGAATGGTCAGTCGGAGCGGATGTTTCCCCTTGCTCACCCCTTCTTTCTTGGGTGGCTTCCGTTCACTAGCATGGGCGTTCAGATTTGAACGAGCAAGAGTGGGGCCGGGGGAAACGACGGAGTCAAAGGAGAGGATTTTTACCCCTTGAACCTCGTAAATCCCCGAGATCAAAGACCTGAAGGCCAATGCAGCACAGGGTCCCTTAAGAGCCTTCCAGAGCTGCTAAAAAATGATGCTCGAGATATGGATCCCTCCAGGCCGGACCAATGAGCACATGAGGAGTGCTCTAGCATGGGTCACTTCAGTCAAGTGACCCGAATGCATGACATAGCTGGAAATGAAGACCAACCATGCACTACTTGTATCCGTCAATTCAGAATGAGGAATGTTGGCTAGGCCTCCCTCCCAGTCTGTGTTTTCATGGATGAGTTCCGCAATGAGTTCAAGGTAAGAGCAAGTACTTACCTCCCCCAATCCATAGAATTGCTCGATTTGAGCAATCCCAAAGGTGACTCCCTTACCTCTACTAAAGACCGTCTATCCGATCGCATTTATTGCATTGGCATACACCTCTTGGACAATGGTTGGGTAGGTGAAAGATTTTCTTGTTACAATCACCCTCCACCCCCTTGGGTTAACTTGCTCCACTGGCACGGGATAGTAAAGGCTAAAGCTCTTCTCAGGGATTAACTTTTGCTGAGAAGTAGTGGAGAAGAAGCGGTGTTCGACTTCAGTGGAAGAGAACCTCTTCTTGTTGAAGGTTTCCCCGGATGAGGATGCTTCGATCTCCCTCCTTGGGATCGACTTCTTACTGGAAGACATAATGGAGAATTGAGAGGAGAGCAAAAAATGATGTTGAAGCAAGAAAATTCAGAAGGTGTTGTAACAACCCTAGGTTGTTACCATGTAAAATAAATGTTGATTGATTTAATTTTTAGCATCATTGCCTTTAGAACATCGATTTAAGCCTATCTGGAAAATTTAAAGTCCATTGAACTTCTCTAAGTCAAAAATTGCAATTTGATCAGTCTAGATGCCCTAGTCTAGGCCCAAAATATTTTGATCTCAGAATTAAAATCTGATTGGAATTCCTCACCCCTAAATTAGCTAAGGGTAAAAATTTGGTGCAATTTGGAATTCATTTGGGCAATAATTCAATTTAAATTAAAATGGTTCAATTGCATAAAAGGGTTCCAAACAAATTGATTTTGCAAATATACCATAATACCTAAATAAACGGCCGGGATCCGCTGTGCGGACCGCGTGCGATCCGCTGCAGAGCCCGGGCCATGCGCCAGCGGCATCCCGTGAATCCAGTCGTTCCATCTTTTTTATCTACGGCCAGGATGCTATCCCGCGGAACAACCGATCCGTCGTTGGATCTGTCCCGTGGATCTTACGGCCAGGATCGCTCCCGCGATCGGCCATTAGGATCCGAGCGATCCCAGCCGTAGCGCCTTTTGATGAACCGATCAGACGGCATCCGCGGGGTCTGGCACTATGGATCATTGTCTCCGCCAGATTCCCTCACTCGATAGGAATTTTCCCGTACTGCCAGCTGGCCATCCAGTCGGCCACTCCCCTCTCGAGCTCAGCAGACCATTGCCAAGCTTCCCCTAATAGCTATGGGACCCCGATCGGGCCTCGTGGCCCAGCCGAGCTCGAATTGGAAATTCGAAGACTCGGCCATGGCCCGAGCCCTCCGACCCTCCTCAGCCCAATTAAAGGCTCTGGAAGGTTCATGGCACCTCCCTGAGGCTATAAATAGCCTCAGCTCCCCTCCATTTGATCCTTACTGACCAATTGGAGTCGGGCTTCCTTCCCCGCCATTGCCGATTGCCGAAGCTTCACCCAGGCGCTCCCGAGCTCGCGTACCGCTGATAGGAGAGTCTCCTGAAGTTCAGGAACTCTCAGAGAGATCTAAGGTAGCTCAGCAAGGCCGGAGGAGATCACTTCACCGTCTGTAAGCACCTGATCGAAACCAGGTACCCCAGTTGCAGGAATCGAGTCAATACGGCTCGAATCCTATTCCATTTGATGTGTTTTTGCTCTTATTGTCGTTTTGAACTTAGCCGTATTGTATTTAGGGCCTGAGATAGCCCCGATCGATCGAATTGATCGATCGGGCTAGTTTTCTTCTGGATCGCCTCGGTCGAGTAAGGACCTGGCGATCCAAGCTACCCCAGACCCCCTGACCAGAGGGCTTCGATCTACCTCACCACCCTAATGGTGTAGGGATCGAGCCTGGGGTCTGGCATGGTCTCTGTGGGGAGAATTGTCTCCCCACAGTAACACGAATGACGAACGCCTCGGGTGAGTAAGGTCCGGCTGTTCCAGACCATCTCACAAGGGGCTTCCGATCCCAATCGACGCGCCTAGACGTGGTGATGGTGTAGCAATCGAATGCTGGTCGATCAGTGGACCGGATGCGTTGGAATTGGGCGATTAGGTTTTTCCTAATCAGCCTCTTCCGCGGGACGAAGAATCGGGGATGACGACACTGTGCGGGCCGGGTCAACCCATGACCTGCACGGTGCGATAGTGCCGGGTCACCCGAGCCCCGTCCGACCCGCGTGTTTTCGATTTCGGGCCGAGCCGTTTAATTAAATCGAATTAATGGAATTATTTTCCTTAAGGAAAATAATTCGATTAATCAAATCATAGGTATTTGATTAAATAAAAATACATAATATATTTTCTTAATAACTTTTAATCCACTGGTTAAAATTTTATGATATCATATATGAAAATATTTAGAAAAATCTCAGGAACTTAAATATAAAATAAAATCACACATCTGATGGTTAGATCTTTAATTATTGCCTAATTACAGTGAATGTTAATTATGGTAGATTAGCAAATTTACTTATCCAAATTACATATTTATGGTGCCATTAGCTCACTGATGTTAATTAGATTGCATGTGCCAAGTATAATATTTTCTGAGTTCTGTAAATGTAGATATGCGAAAATCTTGTCAAATCATAATTAGTGAATTTTAAGGTTTGTACACATTGGATCATAGCAAATTCAGTCTTTAATTTCTTGTATGATTAATTACGACTTGCATGCCAAATTTCATGTAATTTGAATGGTGGGATTTTTAATTATGTGCTAATCCCTTTTACTTGAAATTAGGGTTTGGTAAGCACTAAGTAATCACTGGTTGTTAAACTATAATCATTATTTTGGCTTATAACAGTAAACTAAATGAAATAAAATCACCTATTTATAAACTTATTAAGTATACTTGAATCAATTTAAAACTATAGAATCTTACACATCTTAATTAACTTAAGAAATCCTAAGATTTGGATCAAGCTTTTAAGACTTGATCTAGATCTAGGATTGCCACCAATAATACAAAATTAATCTACTGATTTGACATTGATCTTTAAATATACACTTGATTTGACTTAAGATTTGAGAAGGAGTCAAGCCCTAATCTACTTAAGGCAAATCTAAAACCCTAACAACCCTAACTTAGTTATATTGATTACAAGACTTGAATTTAACATTTTCCAATAATGCATTTGATTTACTATTGATTCTAAACATTTGAATTAGACAAAGTAAGGTTAATAATAATCCTTGTGATTTCACAATTTAAATCGTACCTTAAGATCCCTGATTTTCTCTTAAGTAACAAACCTGCATAATAAGACATTTAATACTAGGTTGATTTTAACAAGTGATCAAATCCTTAACAATATGTTTGATTTACACCCCATAATCTTAGTCTAAGTATGATCAGATGATTCCATCATCTGATATAATCATTCAAAATCTAATAATAAACCAGAACCTGATAGTCTAATAGCAACATCTAAATAAGAGATCTTGATGCTCTCTTCATAAGATCGTCTTAAATTATCTAAAAGAGCTAAATTTATATATCATGAGGTAGAAGGCCTTGTATGAATCCTTGAGGTAGAAGTATAGAAAATCCCTTCACCTTAGAGCTTGATCAATTCTCCTTGTGGAGTAATCCCTTAAGACACTAGAAGAGATACATCTCCTTGTGGTAGAATCCATATTAAGTGATCCCTGATCACATTAGATTGGTGAAACCTTGTATAGGACTTACCTATTAGTCTAAGACTTGTAGTCTTGATAAATCCTTGTTCTATTAAATAGATTTGATGGAACCACGATTGTTGGGTAAGTGTAGTATAGTATACCCATATTACAGGTCCCCAGTAATAATCTGGATTGGTTGAGTCACTCTAAGTAAGGTTTGTCTTTGTTGCTATCCTGCGGGCTTAGGCGGACATAACCTCACTTATAATAAATCAATCAATTCTAAGAGTGTATTAAATGGGTACCCATGTCTTAGTTTTATTGAAGGACACTTGCCATTGGGCAATGCCTCTGGAGAAGATCACTTCAATAGGTATGGTTTAAGTGAAACTAAGAAAAAGGGGAATTACCTTCCTTAAGACACTAAGTATGATTGTGAGTTTAGTGACTAAATGCTTAGTTTGAGATACAAATCATCATCGGATGGTGCCACCTAATGAAGATCGCTTTATTAGGGTGGCGTAATCAAACTAAATGTTGTGTCCTATCTTTGCAGCATATTTAATATGTGTATACAATCACCCTGCCCAGTGATCTTTGAAGTAAATAAGCAACTTTAACTAAATATCGATCTAGAGTGTTGGAGTCAGAATCCTTTTAGTAGGATTCTGCACAGTGGAGACTTAGGATTAACTTATGTTTCTTACTATATTCTTCATGGATTTGTTTGGATTTTCCATTCATATTATACAATGGCATAAACATGAAGCATAAGCATGGGTTGACCTCATTCCTTCTGTTGTGACACATAGTTATCAGTGATACAGTATGAGATATAGAATGTTATATACACAGACTGGGGAATTTCAGGGTGCATCTGCGTCATCATACTGACTTCCTAACTATTGTACTTACATTGGACCGTATGACTCATAGACCTTCAGTGATAGTTCTGTGGTATATTGTGATATAGCTTATTTGTGAGCATTATTTCAGTAGCATATAGTGCAGTTTATAGCATCCTTTTCAGCATTTTGTTTTGATGCAGTTTTTCTTTGCTTAGTTCCTATAGTTCAGTTATTTTACGCTTTACAGTTTCTCCTGCAGTTTTACTTTATGTCCTTGCATATTTGTTATGTTAGATTTGCTTGTATAGCTAGCTTCGATGTGTTAGACTTCTTGTCTAACACAGGGTACTTTTGGGATCCGTCAATTTGCTAGATCCCGAGCAGTTGTTGGAGGCAGGTCAGGAGGACGTCCCAGAGACTCAGGAAGAGCACTTGGAGCTGTAGGGGATTGAGCACCTACTTTTAATTTTTAGTTCTTTTCAGTATTCTGACTAGACTCTTTATATTTCTGCATTATTATGGTTTGTAATAAAACTCTGGATGTATTTTCACTTTTCTTTTTTGAGATGGATATTTTCTACTGCTTGAGATGAATGTATTATGGATGTTTTGCTTTTAGCTTCCGCACTCTATTATATTACTATACATAGTATTGTGATGTGATCGGCGTACTGGAAATGCTGATATATTTTATAACGTACATGGGTTCTTCTCCACTCCCTTGCACCTTATGTACGTACTAAGTCTAATACCTAAGATAAGTGCTCCATTCTTATCTTAGATATTGACTATCGAGCCTACTCTTAGGGCTCGAGTCAGCGGCCTTCAGTATGGCTCTGTCCCTTTAGCCTATTCGGGACGATGGATTTTACTTGTATGGCCCACCGTTCCCGAGTAGCGCACCGTTTCACCGCCAATCTATGAATCATACTCGTATTTTGCGCACGGCGACAGGGACGGGGCGCTACAGTTGGTATCAGAGAAGTATTATAAAGTGTCAGATAAGGAGCTTGTTCCTATCTACTTTAATAGCTGTTCTCTGCGATAGGACAAGATCCCAATTACTAAGTGTAGTGCAAAGCAAACATCCAAAAGATCCATCAAGTTGTCTCAAAAATATAAAGGAAAATTATGTCTACGATACTGACACCCTAGGACTTAAACGCACGTAAAAAGATAACATAAAACGACACCTTAGGATTTGAATGAATTTTGAAAGAAAAATGAATAAAATATTTATGGGTTGAATTATTTTAGGGAATGGAATACACGCCGTCAGCATTTCTATACCACCTTAGGAGATTTGATGATTATTGGATAGATGACCTTCGAGATGGTCAGATCTACGGGAGGACGGTAGATGGAGTATCATCCCGAGGAGTCGCAGTACTGGACAAGATTCTGGTTCATTTATCATTCAGAGGCACCAGTCTTTCGACGCTCGCCAAAGAGTGGCAGGATCGTGTTACCACGGTACTTCGAGAGATAGCCTGTCCAGAGAGGTACCGCCTGAAGATTGTAGAGATCCTACTGAGGGGATCAGCGAGTCATTGGTGGTATTGGGTCGATAGGAGATTAGCTCGGAAAGGCCACATAGTCACATATGATGACTTCTGTGCTGCCTTCTGGGTAGAGTATTGTAACTAGACCCTAGGAATTTCCTCATGTCATATCTTGCTATCTTGTTTTCATATTTTGATGTATCCATGTATCTTCTCTTATGTGAAAGAACTTGAAAATGAATGAAAATTTTCTAAAAATTTGCAGCTTAACTGCAGCTATGAATCCTGGTTCTCCCTCTGCTCCCACTCATATTAAGAAGACGATCCCATCGTCAAGTGGATATGAAGAATTGAGTCTTATGGCCAATTTAATAAAGGCCCTAATTGATAGTAACACGCAACAAGCGCAGGAGACACGATCTCTCATCCTCTCCGTCAAACAACAATCCTCCGGATCTTCTTCCTATAACTCAGGAGACGGAGTTCTACACAATTTCCTTCATTTTCGCACTCCCACATTCAATGGGGCATTGAACCCCATGGATACTGTAACATGGATAAAGTTAGTGGAGAAAAATCTGGCCTTAATTAAATGCCCAAATTCTGAGGCAATCTGTCTAGTGACCTATCTATTCCAAGAAGAAGCAGAATATTGGTGGGAAAATGAACGGAATAATAGATTTGCGGACTTTGAGATAGAGGACATACCATGGGATATGTTCATGGAGGCATTTCGCGAAGCTTTCATTCCTGCCTCAGCTTAAGCAATCCTAGAAGATGAACTTCTTCACCTCACACAAGGGAGTAGGTCAGTATCTGATTATGAACAAGAATTCAGGAGACTATCAAGGTTTGTTCCTGATTTAGTAGGATCGGAAGCATCCAAGTGCCACAACTTCATGAAAGGTTTGAGAGACTCTATTAGAGCACACCTAGTCTCACGGCAGTTCAAAACCCTAATAGAGTTGATCGAGGCTGCCCGTCTGCAAGAAGGATTCCAGAGTTAGCTGGACCGAAAGAGAAAGACCATAGTCACGTACCCACGAGACGAGCGCTTTGGCCATCGCAAAACGGCCAGAGTCTACAACATGGAAACTACACAACCACAGCCTCAGAATTCTGAATGTAAGAAGAAGCATCTGTATGAGAAGTGCAACCACTTCGGTGGTGTATATTTCACTTGTGGCTATAAGGGCCACCGTTACTATGAATGCAGGGAGAAAAAGACCATCGATGGTGTGTCCATCGACCACTCCCGCCATAAGCAAACCTTTCGTGCTCAACCCGTGAATGAGCGGGAGCCCACTCCTGCCATAATGCTGGCTCCTACGATGAACTAAAGGGCAAGTGTACCGATGCAAAGGTCATCATACAACCGCCAAGATTCAGGAACCCAAAACAAGCAACCCTCGGCACCTGCCCAAGTGTATATGTTAACTCCAGCTTCTGCTCCTGAAAATAACGACGTGGTGTCAGGTACGCCTTAAATCGATTCTCTTTTCTTGCTATATGTCCTTCATTATTCTCGCATGAACTATTCTTACGTAAATTATCACAATTATAGGCACATTAACCATAAACAACACAACTTGTAATGTTCTATTCGATACTGGAGCAAGTCATTCTTTCGTATCGAAAGAGTGGGCTAAAACACTTAAACTATAGACACATCAACTAGCCAGTTCATTAAGTATTGGGCTACCTTCGGGAGTTCGTATGCAGTCTCAGCAATACTGCAATCTAGATATTTCTATTGAGGGTCAAAACTTCAAAGCTAAGCTAATTCTATTGCCAATCACCAACTTCAACATAATCCTAGGTATGAATTGGTTAAGCCAACATGGTGCGTCCATTAACTGCCAATAGAAGAAAAAAACTTTGGGTAGCGGAAGAAACTCCAAATCTTTCGTGGGAAAACTTAGCACCCAATCGTCGTTAATCAATGTTATGGTGGCAGTGAGGTTAGTAAAGAAGGGATGCAATGCGTACCTTGTAACAATGTTGGGAGAAAAGAAAGAAGTCATACCTCTTTCTAAGAACCCTGTAGTTTGTGAATTTTTTGATGTTTTCCCTGAAGACCTGCCTGGTCTTTCTCCGAACAGAGAAGTAGAATTCACCATATACGTAATTCGCGAAACCCAACTACTGTCAAAAGTCCCTTACCGCATGGCGCCAAAGGAACTCCAAGAGTTAATCAACCAATTTCAAGAATTATTAGAGAAGGGCCACATCTGTCCAAGTTCATCCCCTTGGGGAGCGCCGGTGCTATTCGTTAAGAAGAAAGATGGATCGATGAGAATGTGCATCGATTATAGGGAGTTAAACAAAGTAACTATTAAAAACAAATACCCTTTGCCGCGAATCGACAATCTGTTTGATCAGTTATCTGGAGCAAAGGTCTTCTCCAAGATAGACTTGCGATCTGGGTATCATCAATTGCGAGTTAAGGAGACTGATATTGAGAAAACAGCATTTCAAACTCGTTATGGACATTACGAATTCTTGGTGATATCTTTTAGATTGACGAATGCACCATCCATCTTTATGGACTTAATGCAGCGTGTGTTGAAAGCATATCTGGATACATTCGTCATCATCTTCATTGATGACATACTGATTTATTCCAAGAATAAGACCAATCATGAGAAACACCTTCGTATAGTACTTGATGAACTCAGGAACCACGAACTCTATGCTAAGTATTCTAAGTGTAAATTCTGGCTTGATTCTATCGCCTTTTTGGGTCACGTCATCGACTCTCAAGGGATCATAGTGGATCAAAACAAAGTAAGCACAGTCCGAGACTGGTCACAACCAAAATCCGTGACGGATATCAGAAGCTTCTTAGGACTGGCAGGCTATTATAGAAAGTTCGTCAAAGGTTTCTCACAAATTGCATCTCCTCTCACCAAACTGACTTAGAAAGCAGTACCCTTCATTTGGAGTCCGGAATGTGAGAAAGCATTTCAAACCTTGAAAGATGCTCTTTCCTCTGCCCCAGTTCTCGCCTTACCCAAGGAGGGATTCAATTACCAGGTCTATACTGATGCATTCGGCATAGGTTCGGGATGTGTTTTGATGCAGGAAGGAAGAGTTATAGCCTACGTGTCTCGACAATTGAAACCACATGAAAAGAACTATCCTGTTCCGATCTTGAACTAGCATCAGTAGTCTTCACTCTAAAGATTTGGCATCATTATCTGTATGGCATCCAGTGTTCCATATTCACCGATCATCAGAGCTTGAAATATATTTTCACCCAACGCGAGTTGAATTATCGACAGCGAAGGTGGCTTGAGTTAATAAGCGACTACGACTTAAGCATTCAATATCACCCAGGAAAAGTGAATGTCGTAGCAGATGCACTCAGCCGTCATGCTACACTATCTTCTATAATCTGTACTAGTACATTGGAGGAAGAATTCTGAAAATTTGAAATCAAGGCCAGTGCGTGGAGACATGTTAAGCACACTAATATCTATGAGCTCAGATGAACAAACCTTTCATCATGTTGTCTTCATCTCTCAAACCAAGGATGAGGATTACTTGAAGTTCAAAGTCGATATCGAGAGTGGGCGTCGCTTCGATCTACAGCTTCGCGGTAACGTAATTTACCAAGGTGATCGTCTATGGATTCCCAAATCCATGCATCAAGAGATTTTGGTCGAAGGCCATAATTCTGGCTACCAAGTACATCCAGGTAGTACCAAAATGTACCAAGATCTGAAGAAGTCATTCTGGTGGCCCGAAATGAAAAAGAGTGTAGCAGAATTTGACCTTTCGAGATACTAGAAAAGATTGGTTCTGCAGCATATCGATTAAAGCTTCCTGAAGACTTCTCTGCAGTTCATAATATTTTCCACATCTCCTCTCTGCGAAGATGTCTCCGTGATCTGTCTCACTTAATTCAACTTCCAGCTGTATCACTACAGCTAGATCTCTCTTATGTAGAAGAGCCGATTAAGATCCTAGCTCATGATCAAAAGTAGCTAAGGAATCGCTCAATCCCTACGGTGAAAGTTCAATGGAGGAATCGCTCTTTAGAAGAATCTACTTGGGAGAAAGAGACGGATATGAGGAAGAAGTACCCCAATCTCTTTGAAACTCCAGGTACTCTTTAAATTCAAAAGCATTATTCATGTTCGTATATTCTCTCGTAATTGTCTTCTCTTAAAATGATGTCGAGGATGACATCGTTCTTAAGTAGGGGAGTCTGTAACAATCCTAGGTTGTTACCATGCAAATTAAATGTTGATTGATTTAATTTTTAGCATCATTTCCTTTAGAACATCAATTTAAGCCTATCTGGAAAATTTGAAGTCCATTGGACTTCTCTAAATCAAAAATTGCAATTTGATCAGTCTAGATGCCCTAGTCTAAGCCCAAAATATTTTGATCTTAGAATTAAAATCTGATTGGAATTCCTCACCCCCAAATTAGCTAAGGGTGAAAATTTGGTGCAATTTGGAATTCATTTGGGCAATAATTCAATTTAAATTAAAATGGTTCAATTGCATAAAATGGTTCCAAACAAATTGATTTTGCAAATATACCCTAATACCTAAATAAACGGCCGGGATCCGCTGTGCGGACCGCGGGCGATCCACTGCGGAGCCCGGGTCATGCGACAGCGGCATCCGTGAATCCAGCCGTTCCGTCTTTTTGATCTACGGCCAGGATACTATCCCGCGGAATAGCCGATCCGTCGTTGGATATGTCCCATGGATCGTACGGCCATGATCGCTCCAGCGATCGGCCGTTAGGATCCGAGCGATCCCAGTCGTTGCGCCTTTTGATCAACCGATCAGACGGCATTCGCGGGGTCTGGCACTGTGGATCATCGTCTTCGCCAGATTCCCTCACCCGACAGGAATTTTCCCGTACTGCCAGCTGGCCATCTGGTCGGCCACTCCCCTCTCCAGCTCAGCAGACCGTTTCCAAGCTTCCCCTAATGGCTATGGGACCCCGATCGGGCCTCGTGGCTCAGCCAAGCTCGAATTGGAAATTCGAACACTCAGCCATGGCTCGAGCCCTCCGACCCTCCTCAGCCCAATTAAAGGCTCTGGAAGGTTCATGGCACCACCCTGAGACTATAAATAGCCTCAGCTCCCCTCCAGTTGATCCTTGCCGATCAATTGGAGTCGGGCTTCCTTCTCCGCCATTGCCGATTGCCGAAGCTTCACCCAGGCGCTCCCGAGCTCGCATACCGCTGATAGGAGAGTCTCCTAGATTTCAGGAACTCTCAGAGAGATCTAACGTAGCTCAGTAAGGCCAGAGGAGATCACTTCACTGTCTGCAAGCACCCGATCGAAACCAGGTATCCCAGTTGTAGGAATCGAGTCAATATGGCTCGAATCCTATTCCATTTGATGCGTTTCTGCTCTTATTCTCATTTCGAACATAGCCGCATCGTATTTAGGGCCTGAGCTAGCCCCGATCGATCGAATTGATCGATCGGGCTAGTTTCCTTCTGGATCGCCTCGGTCAAGTAAGGACCCCGTGATCCAGGCTACCCCAGACCCCCTGACCAGAGGGCTTCGATCCGCCTCACCACCATGATGGTGTAGGGATCGAGCCCGGGGTCTGGCATGGTCTCTGTGGGGAGAATTGTCTCCCCACAGTAACACGAATGGCGAATGCCTCGAGTGAGTAAGGTCCTGCTGTTCCAGACCATCTCACAAGGGGCTTCCAGTCCCAATCGATGCGCCTGGACGTGGTGATGGTGTAGCAATTGAATGATGGTCGATCCGTGAACCGGATGAGCTGGAATTGGGCGATTAGGTTTTTCCTAATCGGCCTCTTCCGCGGGACGAAGCATCGGGGACGACGACACTGTGCGGGCCGAGTCAACCCATGACCCGCGTAGTGCGATAGTGCCAGGTCACCCGGGCACTGGCTGACCCGCGCGTTTTCGATTTCGGGCCGAGCCGTTTAATTAAATCGAATTAATGGAATTATTTTCCTTAAGGAAAATAATTCGATTAATCAAATCATAAGAATTTGATTAAATAAAAATACATAATGTATTTTCTTAATAACTTTTAATCCACTGGTTAAAATTTTATGATATTATATATGAAAATGTTCAGAAAAATCTCAGGAACTTAAATATAAAATAAAATCACACATCTGATGATTAGATCTTTAATTATTGCCTAATTACAGTGAATGTTAATTAGGGTAGATTAGCAAATTTACTTATCCAATTTGTATGTTTATGGTGCCATTAGCTCACTGATGTTAATTAGATTGCATGTGCCAAGTATAATATTTTTCTGAGTTCTATAAATGTAGATATGCGATAATCTTGTCAAATCATAATTAGTGAATTTTAAGGTTTGTATACATTGGATCATAGCAAATTCAGTCTCTAATTTCTTGTATGATTAATTACGACTTGCATGCCAAATTTCATGTAATTTGAATGGTGGGATTTTTAATTATGTGCTAATCCCTTTTGCTTGAAATTAGGGTTTGGTTAGCACTAAGTAACCACTAGTTGTTAAACTATAATCATTATTTTGGCTTATAACAGTAAATTAAATGAAATAAAATCACCTATTTATAAACTTATTAAGTATACTTGAATCAATTTAAAACTATAGAATCTTACACATCTTAATTAACTTAAGAAATCCTAAGATTTGGATCAAGCTTTTAAGACTTGATCTAGATCTAAGATTGCCACCAATAATACAAAATTAATTTACTGATTTGACATTGATCTTTAAATATATACTTGATTTGACTTAAGATTTGAGAAGGAGTCAAGCCCTAATATACTTAAGGCAAATCTAAAACCATAACAACCCTAACTTAACTATATTGATTACAAATCTTGAATTTAACATTTTCCAATAATGCATTTGATTTACTATTGATTCTAAACATTTGAATTAGACAAAGTAAGGTTAATAATAATCCTTGTGATTTCACAATCTGAATCGTACCTTAAGATCCCTGATTTTCTCTTAAGTAACAAACCTGCATAATAAGACCTTTAATACTAGGTTGATTTTAACAAGTGATCAAATCATTAACAATATGTTTGATTTACACCCCATAATCTTAGTCTAAGTATGATCAGATGATTCCATTATCTGATATAATCATTCTAAATCTAATAATGAACCAGAACCTGATAGTCTAATAGCAACATCTAAAGAAGGGATCTCGATGCTCTATTCATAAGATCATCTTAAATTATCTAAAAGACCTAAATTTATATATCATGAGGTAGGAGGCCTTGTATAAATCCTTGAGGTAGAAGTATAGAAAATCCCTTCACCTTAGAGCTTGATCAATTGTCCTTGTGGTAGTAATCCCTTAAGACACTATAAGAGATACATCTCCTTGTGGTATAATCCATATTAAGTGATTCCTGATCACATTAGATTTGTGAAACCTTATATAGGACTTACCTATTAGTCTAAGACTTGTAGTCTTGATAAATCCTTGTTCAATTAAATAAATTTGATGGAACCATGATTGTTGGGTAAGTGTAGTATAGTTTACCCATATTACTGGTCTCCAGTAATAATCTGGATTGGTTGAGTCACTCTAAGTAAGATTTGTCTTTGTTGCTATCCTGCGGGCTTAGGCGGACATAACCTCGCTTAGAATAAATCAATCAATCCTAAGAGTGTATTAAATGGGTACCCATTTCTTAATTTTATTGAAGGACAGTTGCCATCGGGCAATGCCTCCTGGCGAAGATCGCTTCAATAGGTATGGCTTAAGTGAAACTAAGAAAAAGGGGAATTACCTTCCTTAAGACACTAAGTATGATTATGAGTTTAGTGACTAAATGCTTAGTTTGAGATACAAATCATCATCGGATGGTGCCTCCTAATGAAGATCGCTTTATTAGGGTGGCGTAATCAAACTAAATGTTGTGTCCTATCTTTGTAGCATATTTAATATGTGTATACAATCACCCTGCCCAGTGATCTTTGAAGTAAATAAGCAACTTTAACTAAATATCGATCTAGAGTTTTGGAGTCAGAATCCTTTTAGCAGGATTCTGCATAGTGGAGATTTAGGATTCACTTATATTTCTTACTACATTTTTCATGGATTTGTTTGGATTTTCCATTCATTTCATACAATGGAATAAACATGAAGCATAAGCATGGGTTGACCTCATTCCTTCTATTGTGACACATGGTTATCAATGATACAGTATGAGATACAGAATATTATATACACAGACTGGGGAATTTCAGGGTGCATCTCCGCCACCATACTAACTTCCTAACTGTTGTACTTATATTGGACCGTACGACTCATAGACCTTCAGTGATAGTCTGTGGTATATCGTGATATAGCTTATCTGTGAGCATTGTTTCAGTAGCATATAGTGCAGCTTGTAGCATCCTTTTCAGCATCTGGCATTTTTCTTTTCAGCATTTGGTTTTGATGCAGTTTTTCTTTGCTTAGTTCCTTTAGTTCAGTTATTTGATGCTTTACAGTTTCTCCTGCACTTTTACTTTATGTCCTTGCATATTTGTTATGTTAGATTAGCTTGTATAGCTAGCTTCGATGTGTTAGACTTCTTGTTTAACACGGGGTACTTTTGGGATCCGGCAATTTACTAGATCCAGAGCAGTTGTTGAAGGCAGGTCAGGAGGACGTCCCAGAGACTTAGGAGGAGCACTTGGAGCTGTAGGGGATTGAGCACCTACTTTTACTTTTTAGTTCTTTTCAGTATTCTGACTAGACTCTTTATATTTCTGCATTATTATAGTTTGTAATAAAACTCTGGATGTATTTTCACTTTTCTTTTCTGAGATGGATATTTTCTACTGTTTGAGATGAATGTATTCTGGATGTTTTACATTTAGCTTTCGCACTCTGTTATATTACTATACATAGTATTGTGATGTGATCGCGTACTGGAAACGCTGATATATTTTATAACGTACATGGGTTCTTCTCCACTCCCTTGCACCTTATGTACGTACTAAGTCTAATACCTAAGATAAGTGCTCCATTCTTATCTTAGATCTTGACTCTCGAGCCTACTCTTAGGGCTCGAGTCAGCCGCCTTCAGTATGGCTCTGTCCCTTTAGCCTATTCGGGACGATGGATTTTACTTGTATGGCCCACCATTCCCGAGTAGCGCACCATTCCACCGCCAATCTATGAATCATACTTGTATTTTGCGCATGGCAAAGGGACGGGGCGCTACACGTGCAAAGGATTACCCCCACCCCCCCCCCCCCCCCCCCACGCCCCCTCTTTTGCCTCCTTAAATAGCCTAAGCAATCAAAGGCAAGAGAAGTATGGTCAATGGGTCTTCCCCATGCCATAAAGATGACAATCCAAGTGAAGGGGGGTAGCTTTTTCAGCACACACCTTTTTGACTGCATGAGAAACCCAAAGTTATTAACTTTTTGACTGCATGGAATCCTAGGCAGTCAAAACTTCTACAACTGGAATAGACCGTTGCAGCGCGCTGGAGCGGTCGAGCTTAACTCTACCGCTGCAGCGCGCTATAGCGAATGAAGTTCCGAAAATTCTGTTACTGTAGCATGCTGTAGCGGTTGAGTTTTGGCAACTTAACTGCTGCAGCACACTGGAGCGACTAAGTTTTATGAACTCATTCGCTGCAGTGCGCTATGGCTCGCGGTAGTGCAAATTTTTTTTTTTGTTGCCTCTCAAGAAGCGCTTAGTTTAACGTCTTTAGCTAGACTCGATAACGATCAGATACTGGGATTCGGAGGTTTCTCTTTCGACAATCTTAAGGTACTAGGGTGAGCACAACTCTCAAAGGTGCTCGAACATACATCCTCTCTACTTTCCCTCATGGGATCATCTCTTCCCAGATCTAACTCAAGGGGAATCTTCTTTTTCCTCTTACCCCTTCTCGTTTTTCTTCTTCTCACTCCTTTCTTACTCCCCTTCTCTGAGGAGGAGTTGGAGCTATCTTCCGAATTTTTCTCTCCTAGAATGAGATTTTCAAAGACATGGTCGATCTTATTTTTTTCTTCTCTCACTTTTCTTCTCACCTTTTCCTCCAATTCTCTTTATTTAAAGAAGGTGGGTTTTAGATCAATTAACTCCGATTTCCCTTTAATTTTAACACTCATTACCCTATGGCCGACGTCGATAATAGCTTTTGTGCTCATAAGAAAAGGTCGCCCAAAAATAATTGTGGAGTTCTTGTTCCATCTGTCCCACTCACACACCACAAACTCAGTTAGAACAATAAAGCTCCCCAATCCTATAGCAACATTTTTAACAATTCCTAGAGGGGTAAGGGATTCTAGATTTATAAAATCTAGAATCATGGAGGTGTACCCCATTCCTCCTACCTTCAGATGTTCATAAATGTGGTAGGGCATAACATTGATAGAAACACCAAGATCACACAAGGGATCTAAAAGCACTTCATTTCTAATTATGTAGGAAATACATAATCTCCCGAGGTCATCACATTTTGTAGCTATGAGCTTCTCACATTCTGTTCCCATCCTCCTTCTTGAGCATCTAGATCTTCTTCTATTGCACTCAAATTATCAGCTGTATGTCCCCCATACACCCCTTCAGAATGAATCACACTAGCCAACTCCCTTGGATTCACTTCAGTGGAACTAGATAGAGCTCCTTGCTATCGAATGGTCAATTGCTTAGAGATCTGCCCCAGTTGAGTTTCAATGTTTATAATGGATGCTTCTATTCCTTGGATAAAGGCATCATGGCGGGTGATTGTAGCTTCAGTGTGGCGCATGAATTGGATTATTTCAGCCTTATAGAAATTAAAATCTCCTTCTATATTTGGAGGGTGATGGTTATGATTATTTCTATTATTAACCCCCTGTTGATTTGATGAACTGCCCCCATATTGATTTCCATTATTATTATTGTTACTCCACGAGAAATTAGGGTGGTTTTTCCACCCTGGATTATAGGTATTGGAGTAGGGGTTGTTCATAGTGTTGTTGTTTCTTAAATAATTAACTTGTTCAATATTGATTTTACGAAGGGGTTATTCAAATTACAGTTTTCACTATTATGTCCCCCCCCCCGCACAACTCACATTGTATTTCAAGAACAATGTTAACATTCATTCTCTCAATTTTCTCATTTAAGGTGTGGATTTCGTGTTATAGTGCCATTATTTGGTTGGATTCATTCACCTTCATGTATTCCTTTTTAAGCCTTTCAGAAGGCCATTGGTATGCATTGTTTGTCATTTCTTCTAAGAGATCATAAGCCTCTTCTTGGGTTTTACTACTAATAGAGCCTCCGGCGGCTGCATCAATGAGAGTTCTTGTTGGAGCGTTCAAACCATTGTAAAAGGTTTGAACTTGCATCCACAAGGGAAACCCATAATATGGGCAATGCCTTAAGCACTCCTTAATCGATCCCATCTGTCATAAAGTGTCTCACCTTCCAACTGAGTGAAGTTGGTTATCTCAATTCTCAGCTGAGCAGTTTTCGCTGGAGGGAAATACTTGGCTAAGAATTTCTTAGCCAAATCATCCCAAGTCCAATCGAATCGCTTGGGAGAGAGCTGAGCCAACTTTTGGCTCTATCTCGTAATGATAATTGAAAAAGCCTTAATTTAACTGCATCCTCAGAGACGCCGTTAAATCTAAAGGTGTCACAAATTTCAAGGAAAGTTGAAATGTGTGAATTAGGATCTTCAGTGGCTAATCCCCCAAACTGGTTGTTTTGAACCATACTCAAAGTTGAAGGTTTGATCTTAAAGTTGTTAGTTCAATATTAGGCCTTATAATAGCATGGGGAATTCCCCTAACAGTGGGTAGTGCATATTCTTTAAGTGCTATTCTCCTAGGCTCACCTAATAGCTCTCCAAGATTTTCATTACAATTTTCCATAATGTCTTGTTAGCTTAGCAAAATGTTTTGGTCTCTTCTAGCCTACAAGTAGGTTCTATCAATTTCATGATCAAAAACATATTCCAAGCAAACTCTTATATTCATAAATGACAACAAATAAGCTATCAAGAACAAATATATCAATAACGTTTAAGGATTCAATAATAATAAAGAAAATAGAAAAATAAATCATTAGTGCCTATAATTACAAAAATCAAAAATTAAAATTATTTGCAAGGATTTGCTTAAATCACTAATTACTGATAGATTCTCCTTAATACGAAACAAGTACTAATCCCCCAACAACGGTGACAAAAAATTGACAGACCTAAAATATGTCTACGCTTGTACGCAAGTGTACGTGGTCTAAAGTAATAAGTGGAAAGATTAGTTTTCGGGATTTATCGAACCTCAGGGAATTGGGTGTTTTATTATTAAGGTATATCTATGATCACAAATATTTAAGTTATATGTATATTGTTAAAATTGGTTCCTGAACAAGCATGACAACTCTTAGTAGAAAATAATTCTGATAAAAGAAAGAGGAGAGTTGGGTTTCTCCCACATGATTTGATAGATAACTTATGTATGATGATTCCTCAAGTGTTCATCTTTTCCTTAGTTTTTAATCAAGTGCACATTATCCTTCTTAGAGTTTTAACTCAAAGATTTACAAGTTCAAATCTTGTGTATAAAATGAACACACAGTCGGTTCTATTTTAGCATAAAGACCCAAATAAGATTTTATATTTTTAATTTTCCACTCATCTCTTGATCATGGAGATGAGGGTTAAGTAGTTAAGATCTTACAAGCATTGATTTCATTAAGAATGTCACGCGCATCATGTATAGTTTAGATGAGGGAGTGATTTCATTGGGCTCAATGGCTATGTCACCTCGTTCATGAGCGCTCAATGAATCCATTCCTTCCCTCAAATATGCTGAACAACGGAGCTCAATTAGTGGGTCTTAGCATCACACGCTTCAACTATTTATTTGAGTATAGATCAAGGTGCACTAAGCTCAAGAACTTTCTCACATAGTTCTAAGCTCTCATACACTCATGAATCCAGCATCAATAACCAAGAATGAGCTGTGGAGCACAAGACTTTTTTGTCCTTGAATTTATTTAGTCCTATATCATTTGGTCTACTTTCAAGTCCTTAATAGTCCTTCACATTTCTTTAACAAGTCATTTAGTTCACAATTTTTATTAAAGCTTGAGAAAATTTTCATACATCATAGTATCATTCATTACATGTGGGATTGCCCCAACCCTCTCCAAGGGAGGTTTAGCTCTCTATTATAAAAGAGATGAAAAAGAACACATACATGGATAAAGACCCTTTCATGATCAACTAAGAAAAACACAAGTCAAGAGTTTAGAAAATACTAGGAATGTTCCTCTGGGAAGTTCTCCGGACTTCTCCTCTTCTTGCTTGTGGTTGCTTCTCCTAGGTTCGTAGTGCTGTCATTCTCCTTCTTCTCCTTAGCAAGAGGAGTTCTTTTACCCTTGAAGAGTTCTCCTTCTCTTATATGCATCCCTCTTCTTAATTAGGATGTTGCGAGCCAAGTTGGGAACCCTTCTTAAGTCAAGAAGGGTGGTATTTATAGAGGTGGGCTGCATTCTTCATCTTCACATTCAAATTCTACTTTTGCTTTTAAAAATTCTGCTATAATGATAGCCAATCCCACTTGAGGGATAAAGAGACTTCCACTTTTCCATTATTTAATCTCCACATCACCTCAAAATGTCAATTCTCCCTTTAAGAATAAATTTGCTGCCAAAGGAATGATGGGTAGAAACAAGGAGTTGGTTGGGGGTCTTGTCCCAGCTACTTTTAATGCTCTGCTCAGACAAATTTTCAGCGGGCTGCTGTAGCACACTGTGGCGCACTGTATCGCGCTATAGCAGAAAGCTTTTGCAAAATGGTCCACAGTGGGGCACTGTGGCATTCTGGTTCATACACTGATGATTCGCTCCAATGCGCTAGTGCGCTAAAATTTTGCAAAATGGTCAGCTGCAGCGCGCTGTAGCGCCAGCGCTTTGCAAGTTTAACTGCTGCAGCACGCTGTAGAGCCAACATTTCGCAAAATGCTCTGCTGCAGCGCACTGTAGCGTCAATATTTCGTAAAATTCTCTGCTGCAGTGCGCTGTAGCGCCAGCGCTTAGCAAGTTGGACCGTTGCAGCGCCAGCATTTCACAAAATGCTCTGCTGAAGTGCACCGGAGCGCTAGTGCTTTGTAACTTGCTCCGTTGTAGTGCACTATAGTGCCAGCGCAATACAAAATGCTCCGCTGCGGTGCGCTATAGCGCCTGCGCTTCGCAAATTGGAACGATGCAGCGCGCGGCAGCGAATTTTTTTTCAGAAAACTTGGAAAATTGTCCAGAAATGCTTAGAAATTATTGGATAAGTATTTTTCATAAGAAAATGGGCAAAATTGGATTAAGGAAGCAATTTTAATATGAAAAATGAATGAAATTTTCCTTTACTTAAGATATAAATTATGGATTTATCAAGCTTCATGGACTATGTCACATCATCCATGAGCTCTCGATGAATCATCTTCCTCCTTTCACGTATGCTGAGCAACAGTGCTCAGTTAGTGAGTTTTAGCTCACATGCGTCGACCTCTTGATTAAACTTAGAGTATATTGCAGTTAGGCTCAAGAACTTCTCACATAGCTCTAAGCACGAACGTACACATGTCCAGCTCTAAACCAAGCTGTGAGTTATGGAGCACAAGACATTATTTAAATGTTCATTTTATTATACTTATATATTCTTAGTAGATTTTCCATTCAGTTCACTGAATAATTCATAAATAAATTCATAAATTCATTTGAAAATAGATTTTTATTCACAGCTTGAGGAAGTTTTCAAACATTAATTTTGTCCCTTATGTTTCACATGAATTCAACCCAACCCTCCCCAAGGAGGATCTAGCCTTCTATTACAGCTGAGATACAAAAAAAAAACATACAAAGATTAGGACCCTTTCATGATCCACTAAAATGAAATCAAAAGAAAGATTAAGAATGAACTATGAATACCCCTTATTGGGGTTCTCTGGATCTTCCTTGTTCTTCCTCTATTCTTTCCTTCTAGCTCCCTAGTGTAGCCTTTCTTTCTTTCTCTTCTAGCAATGGCCTCTTCAACCTCCCTTGGAGAGATCTCCTTCTTCTTCGAATGCAGCCCCTAAAATTTGAGATTTTTGAATGAGAATTGGAACCCCTTTTGTTAAGAGAGGCTGCATTTATAAAGGAGTCTTCCTCATTTCAAATTCTACTCTTCCCTCCACTAATTTGCTGTAATGAGTGTATATTCCACTTGATTTCTGCACTCTTGTATAAAATAATTTTATCTCTTACATTTTTTAATTCTTGTAATCATTTCAAATCCCATCTGTTTTCTTAAAGAATTTCATTGGCAGATGATATGTCAGCTGGGAGATAGGATGTTGGATGGGGGTCATGTCCTAGCTGCAATTAATGCCCTGAAAAGATAGAAACATCGGTGCGCATTGTGGCGCACTGTAGCGGGTTACATTTTAAAAATTCTTCCGTGGTAACGTGTCGTAGCGCCTTTACATTTAGAACTTGATTCGCGGTAGCGCGCTATAGTGAGTAAAGTTTTGAAATTTTACCCGCGGCAGTGCACTGCAGCGCGCTGTGGCGCGCTGTAGCAGCTAAGTTTCAAAGTTTGAGTTTGCTGAACCTTAAGGTTTCATCCATAGTAGTACGCTGTAGCACGCTGTAGCGATTTAAGTTTTGATCTTTTATCCATTGTAGCGCGCTGCAGTGTGCTGTGGCACGCTGGAGCGATTGAAATTTTGAACTTTCATTTGCGGCAGCGCGCTGTGGCGCGCTGTAGCCGTTTGAGTTTCTAGCTTGACTTCGTTATAGCGCACTATAGCAGAATCATTCCAGGTTCCAGAAATCCCTTTTTGTTTGTGTTGTTTACTTGCGAGTAGTTGCAGCGCATTGTGGCGCGCTGCAGCGTGCTGTAGTGGTTTTCTCCCAGAATTTGCATAATAGCTCTAGATTTTGGTTAGCTCTCATTTTTCCTGAAAATAAACAAAATTTGACCAAAGTAGGTTGTTTCCAATAAGGAATTGTATAACTTCTTTTTTTATTTTGCTATAAATTATGGATTCAGTAGATGCCCAAGAAATTAAGATAGACCAGAACAAGGTCAGTGCCATTCAAGATTGGTCGCAACCAAAATCTGTCGCCAATATCAGAAGCTTTATGGGATTAGCGGGCTATTACAGGAAGTTTATAAAAGGCTTCTCTCAGATAGCATCGGCTCTAACAAAGTAAACTCAGAAGGCAATGCCTTTTATCTAGAGCTCCGAGTGCGAGAACGCATTTAAGTCACTACAAGATGCTCTTTCTTCTGCCAATGTTCTTCCCTTACTTAAAGAGGGCGTGAACTACCAAGTCTATACTGACGCTTTTGGCATAGGCTTGGGTTGTGTTCTAATATAAGAGGGAAAAGTTATCTTCTATGCTTCTCGTCAATTAAAATTATATGAGAAGAACTACCCAGTCTACGATCTTGAATTAGTTGTTGTAGTTTTTATCTTGAATATCTTGTAACAACCCAGGTTGTTATCCTAGTCATTGAGGACTAATCTTAAGCTTAATCTTGATCCTAAGTGTTAATCAAGTCATTATGAGTCATCCACTAAGACTTAGTCCAAACCAGTAGTCAAATACATGAAATCTTGATTTTCAGAAAATCCAAAAACCCTAAAATTGACCTATCTAAATAGACCTCAGATCGAAAAACGGACTTCATCATTGCTCTCATTATCCCCAAATTATCTAGGAGAGATATTTTCGTGTCAATTGGAAGTCGTCAAAATTTTGATGAATATTTTAATAATATTTAAATACCCCAAAAATTAGGAAATTAAAATACTCGTCGAATCGAAAATCTGACCCACCGTTGCGTCCCTCACCCCTCAATTAGCTAGGGGTGAATATTCGGGAATTTTATTGAAAATTAATTATTAATTATTAATATTAGGAATTTTTATATAATTTAATATTTAAATTTAAATATTGACGGTGTCGTGCGCTGCCGTCAGGTCCCGAGTGTGCGCCGTTCTATGCTTGCCGTTTGATCTGACGGTCCCTCTGGACCGTCCGATAGCAAGATCGAACGGCAACCCTTCTTCTCCTTCCTCGTCGAGCTCGCCGGCGTGTCGAGCATTGACACGCAGCGGCCCGCCTCCAAACTAGCCATCGTCGACCTCCCTCCTCCTAGCAATCTCCATCCAGGCACTTACAAAGGTCCTGCCTGCACTTTGGACGCGTAGATTTCCCAGTTTGGAGCATCAAGAGCCAATAGTCACACCTCCGCAAACCCTAGTCTCGTCCAGCCGTCAGTGCATGTACTCGCTCCTCCCTCCTTCTTGTTCGGTTACTCAATTGCAATTCGAGTGGCCATTGGTGCTAGATGGATTGCCGATCCATCGGCTTCGATAGGGTTCAATCGAACTCGATCGAAGCCATTTTTGGGAGCTCGGGCTTGGCTTCGTCTGTGACAGGTAAGGCTAGGGTTGGACCCAGCTAGCTGAGCTCCTTCCCATTCTCGACGGTCCAACCGGCATTGAGTTGACATTGTCCTGCCCTAGCCGACACAGTGCGGGCCTGACCCTGGTTCCGTCGGGGAGGCCGCAGAAAGGCGTGCTCTAGCCGTGTCGTTCAGGGTGAGGATGGTTTTCCGCTCGGGTCGCGTCGACCCGGCCCACCCGGGGCCAGTCGCATCGGCTGCGTAACTCGAGTGCGGTGGGCCCCACTGCGGAGGGGTCACCCGCGGGTTCGTCCGCGTATCAAGCATGACGCGCTGTGGGGCCAGCCGCAGTCCCCTCAGCTTGAGGCAGCGGGCCCCACCCGAGGGCGTGAGCCCTTTGCGGCTCTGTCGCGGGGACTGTGGGGCCCTTAGGCCTGCAAATGTGGGTCCTACCAGTGGGCGCTGCGGCCAATTGCGTTCCTCCACGTGGCCATGGTGGGCCTTGCTGCCATTAATACGTGTAGAGAAATTTGAATTAAAATGTAATTATAATATATATATATATATATATATATATATATATATATATATATATATATATATATGTGTGTGTGTGTGTGTGCGCGCGCGCGCATAAAATTAGATAAAGTTACTTATTGTAATTAGATTTAACATAGTTATAGTTAATTATTAAGTGATTAGCGGTTAATAGTTAGTCAAATGGGATAGTGAACTGTGATTAGTTGATAATTTAATTACATTAATTAAAACTGTAGTTAATATTAATCAGCAAATTAGATTAGAATGTTAAATTAGCTTAATGCATTTAATTAAATAGAAGATTAATAAATTAATATTAATCACTAATAATTAAATAATTAGTTAATAATAAATACTAATTAGTTTAATTTAAATAATTAGTATTATTTTATTTAAATAGAAAATCATTTAAGTTGAATAAATGAATAATAATAAAATTAATTTAAATTTAATTAAATTTAAAGCTTAATAACTTCTTATACGATGATCCAAACATAGCATATATAGATCTCATTTTACTCAGAAAAATAAAATGAATCAAATGGCGTAATTTAAAAATTTGTTTCGGAGTATGTATAACATAGTGCTATTTTAGGTCCTAAGTAAACTCTCATAACTCTTAACATAGTTATTCAAACATATGCAATATGGGTCTTAAAATACTCAGGAGAACACTCCATCACTATAAAAGTATTAATTTCCCAATTTTGGAGCTTAGTTTGAAAAGTAACATTCATGACCCTACCCTAAAAATGACCAAAATGCTCCTAATCTTCAATTGACCATAACTTGGTCAAGTCAACTCCCAAATTCAGAAATTCAAAGTACTAATTAGCATAGAATTTTAGTATCATCAATAAACTGAAATAATATTTAGGATTTGAACCCCAAAAAAGTAGAAATCACTAAAATATTCATAACCATAGTTAGGCCATAACTTGACCAATTGAAGTTTAAATTGAGTTTACTCACTGTCAAAGCACTCAGTATACTATAGAGAATCTATAGAAACTGAGTTTGCTAAAATTAGATTTCAAATAGAAAAGTTCAGTTTTTGTCTCCGTTGAGCGATAAAATTACTAAATTGCCCTTAGAAATTGAAATAGCTCAAACATAGCCATTTAATCTCAGAATGCAGTGTTCTTAAACTCCATGGAATCTTGAATAGTAGCCAACAGTAAACTACGTAAAAAAAAATTAGATTCCATTAGGTGTAAATTACAAATTGCCCCTTAGGTCAAAATCCTTAGTTTGGACTTATAGGACCCATTTCTTATCCAAATTGAGTGTACTTACTATCTATCTTTATGTTAGACAATAAAAAATCATTTGGCATTAATAAATTCTGATTTGGATCCCAAATTCAAAAAGTAGCTTTTTGGACCCTAAAGTAGGGGCAAAATGGTCATTTTGCCCAAAATTAAGTTAAGCATCTTTAACTCTTAAATTAGCATCTAAATCAATAAAACTAATGCTAGAACCCTAATAGAATCATTTAAGTAATCAAAAATAGTAATTTAATCAACTTAATGAAATTCCCTAATTGGAGATATTGGAGATTTTGCTTATTTCAAGGTCAGTCCTATAAAAGGAGTATTCCATTTCGGTTTAGCTGAGAAGCTTAGTTCTCGCTACGTCAGTCCTTTTGAAGTATAATAAAAGATAGGTTGTAGCACCCCGCCCTGCACCATGCACAAATGAAGTTTATAATAAAAAAATAGTCGGAGGCGGGGTGGTGCGCCACCCGGGAAGGCATTACCCATCTCCCCGAATAGGCTAAAAGCAAACCCATACAAAGGATTTCTAACTCATACCCTAAAGAGAATGGTCGAGAGCTAATACTTAAGATAAAAGTAGTATCCTTATCCCAAGTACTAGACAAATGCATACATTAGATTTACATATGAAATGAAGAATCCAACATATATATAAGATATAAGCATTTCTAGTATGTTAATCACATCACAACACTAAGTATAAGGAATATATAAATAGAGTGAGATAGCTAAGCATACATCCATAAATATTCATCACAAAAATAGAATAAAAACATTCATCTCAAAATAAAAAAGTAAATACATCCTGAATTAATACAAACGGTTTACTGAAATGATACTGAAATAAAGTCTAAGCACTGAACTGAAATAACTAATCAAAAGTGTTAAAGTTGGAGGATAGATTCGTTAAGGCTCCACAGACTCCTACTGAACTTCCTGCACATCCTTCTGATCTAGCTCAACAAATTTCTCAGAATCTAGCAAATTGTCAAATCCCAAAAGTATCACATATTAAATAATAAGTCTAACACATCGAAACTAATCTAACAGTTCTAGTTGCTTACTTAACATTTAAATAATATAAACCAACATGCAAGAAAACTGTAAAAGTAACTTAAAATTTGAAATTATATAAAACTAAAGTAAAGTAAAGCTGACTATATAATAAATATTAAAAATGAATGAAACTGTGTAAATAACATATAAAAATATATGGCATGTCACTAAAGTCATGCATCTATATATGCCACAATATGAAATACAACTGATATGCAATCAAAATAACACTGAACGGGTATGAATCGTACGGTCCAATGCCTACACATATTCGGTTGGGAATCCAGTACTAGTCATCCAGCAAATTTCTCGACATTCTGTAATCCACAAATTATCACTGATACTCATACAATATGCTCATGTCTCTGCACTACATGCTTAAAATCTAGAGATCCAAAAAATGATGTAAAATTAGATAATGAATTAAATGTCTCCATTGTGCAGAAAACATTTAAATAGATTATGACTCCTAATTCTAATTCTGATAAATTTATTTTACTTGAGATTTTACTTAAAATCATTAGTTGGAAAGGTTTTATATACATATTTAGTAGGTTTCCAAGAAAGGTGGATTTAACACTAAGTTTATTTGAAGCCATGCTTATCAAGGCATTCTTCGATAGGAGGCATCACCCATTGACAATTTTTATTTCACTCAAACTAAGTTGTTAAATATCTTAACTACAAGTGTACTTAGTGTCTTAAGGAGGGTAACTTGAAATACTTAGTTTATTTGAGGCCACCACTATCAAAGAATTCTTTAATGGAATACATCACCCATTGGCAATTTTTATTTCAATCAAACTAAGGATTTAAGTCCCTAGCTATAACACTCTTAGGATCAGAGGATTTACTCTAAGTGGAATGCATCTACCTATGCTCGCAGGACAACATAAATATAAGTCTTACTTAGGGTGACTCAACTAATCTTCAATACTGCTGAATTGATCCAGTATTATGGATATACACTACTATACTCAACTCATAATTTGGGTTTAGTAAATGTTATTTAATCAACAAGGATCACCAAAACTATGAATTTAGACTTCATTGGGATGAATCATATACAAAGTTCCAAGAATGTGACCAATAGGTCACCCAATACAGGCTACTACCACATGGTAGGAATATTATGCTAAGTACTTTTGGTGATTCTACCACAGGGGTTGAGGATCAACCTCTAAGGTTACAGGGAAAATAACTAAGTTACTACCTCAAGGTTCAGCAAAATATCTTCCTACCTCAATGTATTATCAATTAATAAGGCTTTTTAATTGCATTATAAATCCTAATGTAAGATCATCAAGATCTTACATGTCTAACATTTACCCTAAATTTATAAGTTGCATTTATTATACTCGAATTGATCAGATGAGATCAGATAGTTAGACTCATCTGATCATATCCTATACTATAAGTATGGGGTAAAATCAAGAATATTATTGGGATTTGATCTTGTAATAAATCAATATAGTTTTATAATTATCTTCATGCTAAAAGTCTTATATAAGAGAAAATCAAAGATCTTAAGCTCAAGTCCAGATATTTAATCACATAATTTATTTTAATAGTCTTAGAAATTCTAATTTAATAATTTATGGTCAATGTCAAATCAGATGCATTATTGGAATCATGTCAGTTGAATTATCTTATAATCAAGTTGATTGTTTAAAGTGATTAAAGGTTTAGATCTTAACAAGATAGAATAGGGTTAACTTCTAGCCTTTCCAACTTAAGATCAATAGTTGATTTATAGATCAATGACAGATCAATATATTATTAGTAAATTATTGATGACAAATTTCATATTTAAGTTAAGCATCAATTACTTAATCAAGTTCTTAAGATTCTTATGTTCAAATATAGTTTAATGTCAAATTAAGTAAATTAAGGTGTCCAATTTAAAGTTAAAGTTTTCTATCATACATAAACATCACATTAATTAAAATAATGAGTAATTAAGGCTAATCAAATATTAAATCAAATACAAAAGGGATTAGCACTTGATTACAAAGATAAAATAATTAAATTTTATACATTTGATTATTAAGTTCTATATTGACCATACAAGTAGTTAAAGATCCAAACATTTCTATTCGGCATAAAGTATTCAAGCAATTTCTTTATGAGGTCTAGAACATATTATACATGCTAAAATAGTAGATTTCATATTGAAATTCACTTATACATTCATACAATGCTCATTTTTACTAAATTTGGTTTTAATTTTTGTATGATTTGACCCCTTTAGGGTTCTAGGACCATTAGAATACAAAAATATGAAGTTTTGACCATTGCATACGATTATGGAATCTACGGCGCGCTGTAGTAGCTTCTGGCCAATAGCCGGATGCTACGGTGGATATCAGCGTTGTGGCACACTACAGCACTTTTGATGCTGCGGTGTGCTACGGCTCTAGAACCTTCCGAGATCGGAATGCTAGGGTGCGCTACTGCATTTTCAGACGCTGCGGCGTGCTACGGTGGGTTTCAATACAGCGACACATTTAATTTAACTTTATTAATATTTATATGCTACTACTACGTGCTGTAGGACACTACGACGTGCTACGGCGGCTGCATTTTTGAAACTTTAGGCGCTACGGTGCGCTGTAGCTCCCGACGATGATTTTGCCTATGCAAAAACTGTAACTGGTCACCTTTTGCACTAAAATACTCTCAATCTAGAGCATTTCACGTGCGGTGCCATAAGCCAATGGAAATGCCTTTATGTGATCTTTCCATTGATACCAAAATTATCGTGAATGGAATATTCTAATAAATGGAAATCAAAGTTCTAGCTACGGGCATACAATAATAATTCAGTTTTTTTGACTGAATCTTTAAATAAAGGAATGGGCTTCAATTGGACTCATTCGAGCCCAATTGAGGTGCAACAATCATGCATATAATCCATACAGTAACTTAATAGAAATATCATTAACAGCACTTTGCTACATTTTAAGAGAATAACACAAGGAAGAGTTTAGTAAATGAGTACCTTGGCCTTATGAATGGAAGAAGAAGACTTGGTTGGTTCCTTGAGAGCTAGAGGACTTGAAGGATCCTTCAATTACAGCATAGCAAGAGAAGGAGAGGAGCTCAGCAAATGGTCAAATAGAGAGGAAGAGAGGGCTGAGCCTTCAATTAAAGGAGAAGGAGAGCATGGCTCTCCCTTGAATTCCCCCATCAATTATGGGAGAGAAGAGGGAAGGTAATAAGTATTTTTTTTTCTTAATTGTGTGCATTAGAGGAGAGAAAGGGGAATGGAATTTTGGCTGAGAGGAAAATAAATAATTATGATTTGGCAGCTTATTAGGCTTGGAAACTATTTAACAATCTATTTAAAGCCATAACCTAAATCAAGATAGCCATTAGATTAAAATCAGATGGCTAAAAATTCTTGAGCCATGATCTATAGCCATACAAACTTCAAAAATTACAAATTTGGTATTGAAATCAGAGACATGATGAGAACAATGAACACATCTAAAAATTAATAAATTTGAATGAGTATTTTATTTTACATTAATTTCTAAGTGAAAAACTTCAAAAATTTGCTACAATTAATCCAGAGATCAAAAATTTGCAAAACTTAAAACATAGAGTCCTCTTATAATTCTTAACTTAAATATACAAAAATTTCTAAATTCAAATATATATTTTATCTATTATCAACTCTGGAAGTTTAAATTTCATGAATTTATTTAGGACAATCTGGGATCCCAATTGCGCTCAATTTTTTGCAGGAGGATCCCCTTAACATATGCTTTATTTGAGGATATTTTTATTTAATTTTTATTCGACTTAAAATTTGGATCTTAATTTTTAACTTAATTTGATCAATTTAGGTCAAATTAATTGGGTAACAACCTTGGGTTGTTACAGATTCCTCCACTTAAGAATGATGTCGTCCTCGAAATCATTGCTAAAAAAGGGAATGGAACATGCAAAAATTAAGAACTGAAATTAAGAATTTTAAGGGTACCTGGATTTTCAAAGAGACTCGAATATTTTTGTTGCATATCTGCCTCTTTTTCCCACGTGGATTCCTCGAGAGAGTGATTCCTCCACTGAACCCTTACGATATGAATGGAACCATTTCTCTGCTGCTTCTCGTCACGAGATAAAATTTTAATGGGTTCCTCTGCATAGGAAAGATCCGTCTGAAAAGATACTGCTACAAGTTAAACTAGGTGAGAGGGATTATGAAGACACCTCCGCAATGAGGAGATATGGAATATGTTACAAGCAGTAGAAAAATCTTCAGGGAGTTTCAATCTATAGGCTGTGGAACTGATCTTTTCTAGAACTTCAAATGGTCCAACGTAGTGAGGACTGAGCTTCCTAGCTACACCAAAATGACATACACATTTCATCGGACTCTTTAAGATACACAAAATCTCTGACATTGAATTTTAGAGTGCGATGATGAGCATCATGATACTTACTCTAGCAACCTTGAGCTATTTTAATTTTCTGTTGAATTAACTAACTTTTTTGTTTGTTTCTTCAACTAAATCTAAACCATATAACTGAACACTGCCAGTTTCAGACCACACTAGGGTACTGCATTTTCTACCATATAGTGCTTCATACGGAGCCATGCCAATACTTGCTTGAAAACTATCATTATATGCAAATTATACTAAAGGAATATGGTCTTCCCAGAAAACTTTTAAATTCAGAATACAAAGACGAAGAAGGTCTTCGAGAATTTGATTGATTCATTTTATCTAACCATATGTTTGAGGGTGAAAGGTGGTGCTCATGGCAAGGGTAGTCACTGCCTGCCAAAATTTTGAGGTGAATCTACTATCATGATTGGATTCAATTGATCTAGGAATTCCATGAAGCCTGACAATTTCCTTGATATACAACTTTGCCAATTTATCCACATAATCGGTTTGACACATTAAATAAAATGTGCTAATTTGGTCATTCGATTGACTATGACCTAGATAGAATTAGAACAGGATCTTGATTTAGGCAGACCCGTAATGAAGCCCATAGAAATATCAAACCATAGATATTATCGAGCTCAGCACAGCACCATGAACTGACCAGATATAGAGTTTCCTGAATTCATCTTCCAAAGAACTTGAAGCTAATAAGGATGAGAGTGTAGCATGACGACTAAGCGCATTAGCTACAGCATTTTCTTTTTCGGGATGATATTTAATGTTTAGGTCATAACTGCAAATCAATTCCAGCCATCTTCGCTGATGACAGTTGAGCTAACGCTGGGTGAAGTTATACTTTAGACTTTGATGATCGGTGAACATGGAACATTAGACGCCATAAAGATAATGATGCCAAATTTTTAGAGCAAAAACAACATCAGATAATTCAAGATCATGGACATGATAATTTTTTTCATGAGGCTTTAACTAACGAGACACATAGGCTATAAATTTTCCTTCCTGCATCAGCACACATCCCAATCTTATCCCAAATGCATTGGTATAGACTTGGTAGTTAAGGCCCTCCTTAGGTAAGTCCAGTACAGGGGTAAGAGAAAGAGCATCTTTTAATGATTGAAAGACATTCTCACACTCAGGGCTCCAAATGAATGGCACTGCCTTCTGAGTTAGCTTTGTGAGAGGTGACACAATTTGAGAAAAGCCCTTTACAAATTTCCTGTAATAACCAGCTAGTCCCAGAAAACTTCTTACATCAGTCACAGACTTTGGTTGTGACCAATCCTGAATAGCGCTAACTTTATTCTGGTCTACTCTACTTCCTTAGGCATCTATGACATGACCCAGAAAAGCAACAGAGTCAAGCCAAAATTCACACTTGGAATATTTGGCAAAAATCTCGTGGTTTTGTAGTTCTTGCAGAACTGTTCTCCAGTGTTTCTCATGATTGCCACTGCTCTTGGAATAAATCAAAACATCATCAATGAAGATGATGACAAATTTATCTAAATACGCTTTTAGAACACGCTGCATAAAGTCCATGAAAATGGACGACGCATTTTTTAAACCGAAAGACATCACCAGAAACTCGTAGTGTCCACAACGAGTTTTGAAGGCGATTTTCTCAATATATGAATCTTTGACTCACAATTGGTGATAACCAGACCGTAAGTCAATTTTTGAGAATATTTTAGCTCCTGATAATTGGTCAAACATATCATCTATGTGCGGCATTGGGTATTTGTTCTTGACGGTTACTTTATTCAGCTCTCTATAATCGATGCACATTCTCATCGATCCATCTTTTTTCCTTATAGATACAATCGGCACTCCTCAAGTAGATGAACTTGGTCGAATAAGACCCTTCTCTAGCAATTCTTGAAGTTGCTTGTTCAGCTCTTAAAGCTCCTTTAGCACCATATGATACGGAACCTTAGATAACAGTTGAGTGCCTGGAATTAGTTCGATAGCAAATTCTACTTCTCTAATGGGAGAAAGACCGAGTAGGTCATCAGGAAAGACATCGAGAAATTTACAAACTATTTGATTCTCAGAAATAGGAACAACTTCTTTCTTCTCTCCCAACATTGTTATGAGGTATGCATCGCATCCCTTTTGGACTAATTTTTCTACTTTCAATGTATTGATCAACGATGCTTGGGTACTAAATCTTCTGACGAAGGTTTTTGACTGACTTCCACTTCCCAAAGTGATTTTCTTATTTTGGCAATCTATGGAAGCAGCATGTTTGCTTAACCAATTCGTACCCATAATTATGTCAAAGTTTGCAATTGACAATATAATTAATTTAGCTCCATATTATTGTTCACCAATAGGAATATCTATATTGTAGAATTGTTGTGATTGCATATGGGCTCCGAAAGGTAACCCGATGCTCAACAAGTTTGCTAATAGATATGTTGGTAGCTTAAGAGTCTTAATCCAACTTTTTGATATGAAGGAATAACTCGCTCCAGTATCGAAAAGAATATTACTAAGTTTATCATTTATTATTAAGATGCCTAAGATTAGAACAATTAATGAGAATTGCTCCTCAGACATTCAAAAATACTGAAACAATAATGAATTAATAAAATTAATTTATGACATACCTGAAATGACATTATTGTCTTCAAGAGCAGATGCGAGAGTCAACATATAAACTCTCGCAGGAGCTGTAGGTTGTTTACCCTGGGCCCGTTGGCCTTGGCGAATGTAGGCCAGCTTTGGAGCAGGTATGGCTGCTTTAGTAAGAGCTGGCATCATATTCAGGGCAGGTTCTCAGTTGTTTGTTGGTTTTGTGATAAATACTTGTTTACGACGGGAGTGGTCGATGAACACTCCATCGATTATTGTTTTAGAATTACAGTCGAGATAATGGTGGCCACTTTGACCACATGTAAAACATACACCACCAAAGTGATAGCATTTCCCTTATGGATGGATTCGCTTGCAGTTGGAGTTCTTAGGTTGAGATTGTTCAGCTTTAATGCTATAAGCCTTCGCCATCTTGCAATGACTAAAGTGCTCCTTTCTTGGCTACGAATGCAGTCTTACGCTTATGGTTCTTCTGACCTTGAAATCTTTCCTGACGGCTAGCCGCCTCAATCAATTCTGTCAAATTTTTGATTTGGTGAGACACTAGGTGAGCTTTTATTGAGTCCCTCAAGCCTTTCAAGAATCAGTGGCATCTAGCTGCCTCAGTTTTAACCAGGTTCGAAACCAAATGTGACAGTCTTCGAAACTCCTGTTCATAGTTGAACACAGATTTGTTTCCTTGAGTAAGATAGAGGAGTTCATCCTCCAGAATTGCTTGTGCCAAAGTCAGAATGAATGCTTCGTGAAATGCTTCTAAGAACATATCCCATGGGATATCTTCTAACTCATAATTAGCAATTTATTTTTTCATTCGTTCTCCCACCAATACTTTGCTTCCTCTTGAAACAAGTGAGTGACTAAAGGAATGGCTTTCGAATTATGGCATTTGATACTAGCTAGGTTCTTTTCATTTATTTTAAGCCAATTGACAGTGTCCATTGGGTTTAGCGCTCCGTTGAATGTGGGTGTCCTAAGATAAAGGAAACTGTGTAGGATCCCATCTCATATGTAATGTGACGATGATGCAAATCCTATTTGTGGCGTAGACTATTGACGAGCAGATAGAATCAGGGCACGGGTCTCTTGCGCATGTTGCGCATTGCTTTTTATTAAGGCTCTCATCAGGTTAGCCATTGAATTCAATTCCTCAGGATCGTCAAATGACGAGACCATATTTTTGACCAGGGTAGGAGCAGAAGGAGATCCAGGATTTATGACTATGAATAGAGTATAGATTTAGTGAACAAAATAAAATTCCATTCAAGTAATGGTTTTAGTTTTTTTTTTTTAATTACAAATACCTTGTTTGCACCTCTTTTCTTTAATGTGTATTTCAAATCCTAGGATGTCCATTTCATGTTTGATTATCACTTTTCAATGATGTTATTTTGTTTGTTCAATTCTTATGATGTCCTCATTCTAGACATTTTTAGTTTTCAATTCTAAGATTCAATTGATGAACATTGGATGTCGCTTTCCTTATACTTAGTGATTTGTGATCTTGTCTGACACAGAAAATAGATCATAAAGTAGATAGTAACAAACTCTTTATCTGGCATTTATGATATTTCTCTGATACCAACTATAGCGCCCTGCTCCATCGCTGCGCGTAACTTAAGTATATATTAATAATACAGTTGGCGGTGAAGCGGTGCACCACTCGGGAAGGCATTACCCGTCTTGCCGAATAGGCTAAAAACAAACCCATACAAATGATTGCTGACTCATACCCCAAAGAGAAGGTTTGAGAGCTAATACTTAAAAGATAAGAGTAGTATCCTTATCCCAAGTACTAAATAAATGTATACATTAGATTTATATATGAAATAATAAATCCAACATATGTATAAGATATCAACATTCTTAGTATGCTGATCACATCACAATACTAAGTAAAAGTAATATATAAACAGAGTGCGGAAGCTAAGCATACATCCAAAAATATTCATCACAGAAACAGAATAATAATATTCATCTCAGAATAGAAAAGTAAATACGTCCTGAATAAATATAAATGGTTTACTGAAATGATACTGAAATGATACTGAAATAAAGTCTAAGCATTGAACTGAAATAACTAATCAAAAGTGGAAAAGCTGGAGGAGGGATCCGCTAAGGCTCCACAAACTCCTACCGAACCTCTTGCACGTCCTGCTGATTTGGTTCAACATACTGCTCAGAATTTAGCAAATTGCTGGATCCCAAAAGTACCATGTATTAAACAATAAGTCTAAAACATCGAAACTAATATAACAGTTCTAGTTGTTTACTTAACATTTAAATAATGTAAGCAAAGCTGCAGGAAAACTATAAAAGTAACTTAAAATTTGAAACTGTATAAAATTGAAGTAAAGTAAGGCTAACTACATACTGAATATTGAAAATAAATGAAACTGAGTAAATAACATGTAAAACTATGTGGTATGTCATTGAAGTCATGCATCTTTATATGCCACGATATGAAATGCAACTGATATACAATAGAAATATCACTGAATGGGTACGAATCATACAGTCCAATGCCTACATATATTCAGTTGGAAATCCATCACTAGTTATCCTACAAATTCTTTGATTGACCGATTGATATATGCAACATTCTGTAATCCGTAAATCATCACTAATACTTATACATTATGCTCATGTCTCTGCACTACATGCTTAAAATCTAAAAATCCAAAAAATGATGTAAGATCAGATAATAAATTAAATGTCTCCATTATGCAGAATCCATTTAAATGGATTCTAACTCCTAGTTCTAATTCCAATAATTTTGTTTTACTTTAGATTTTACTTAAAATTATCAGTTGGAAAAGTTGTATACACATATTTAGTATTTTTCCAAGAAAGGTGAATTTAACACTTAGTTTGTTTGAAGCCACATCTATCAAAGTGTTCTTCGATAGAAGGCATCACCCGTTGGTGATTTTTATTTCACTCAAACTAAGCTATTAAATACCTTAACTACAAGCATACTTAGTGTCCGAAGGAGGGTAACTTGAACTACTTAGTTTGTTTGAGGCCACCACTGTTAAAGTGTTCTTCGATAGAAGGCATCACCCGTTGGCAATTTTTATTTCACTCAAACTAAGGAATTAAGTCCCTAATTATACCACTCTTAGGATCGGAGGATTTACTCTAAGTGGACTGTATCCACCTAAGCCCGCAGGATAGCACAAGATAAGTCTTACTTAGGGTGACTCAACTAATTCTGAATATTGTTGAATTGATCTAATACTATGGATATATACTACTATACTCAACTAATAATCTGGGTTCAGTAAATGCTATTTAATCAACAAGGATCACCAAAGCTATGAATTTAGACTTCATTAGGATGAATCATATACAAAGTTTTAAGGATATGACCAAAAGGTCACCCAATATAGGCTACTACCACATAGAAGGAATCATGCTAAGTACTTTAGGTGATTCTACTACAAGGGTTGAGGATTAACCTCTAAGGTTAATGGGAAAATATATAAGTTCCTACCTCAAGGTTTAGCAAAAGATCTTCCTACCTCAATGTATTATCAATTAATAAGGCTTTTCAATTATATTATAAATCATAATGTAAGATCATCAAGATCATACACATCTAACATTTACCCTAAATTTATAAGTTTCATTTATTATACTTGAATTGATTAGATAAAATCAAATGGTTAGACCCATCTGATCACATCCTATACTATAATTATGGAGTGAAATCAAGAATATTATTAGGATTTGATCTTGTAATAAATCAATATAGTCTTATAATTATCTTCATGCTAAGAATTTTATATAAGAAAAAATAAAAGATCTTAAGCTCAAGTTCAGATATTTAATCACATAATTTATTTTAATAGTCTTAGCAATTTTAATTCAATAATTTATGATCAATATTAAATCAGATGCATTATTAGAATCATATCAATTAAATTGTCTTATAATCAAGTTAATTGTTTAAGTGATTAAGGGTTTAAATCTTAATCAGATATGACAGGGTTTAACTCCTAGCCTTTTCAACTTAAGATTAATAGTTGATTTATAGATCAATGACAAATCAATGTATTATTAATAAATTATTAATGAAAAATTTCAAATTTAAATTAAGTATCAATTACTTAATCAAGTTTTTAAGGATCTTATGTTCAAATAAAGTTTAATGTCAAATTAAGTAAATCAAGGTGTCCAATTTAAAGTTAAAGTTCTCTATTATACATAACATTACAATAATTAAAATAATGAGTAATTAAGGCTAATAAAATATTAAATCAAATACAAAAGGAATTAGCACTTGATTAATATATAAAATATATAAATTTCATACAATTTGATTATTAAGTTCTATATTGACCATACAAGTAATTAAATATTCTAATATTTCTATTCGGTATAAAGTATTCAAGCAATTTCTTTATGAGGTCTAGAACATACTATACATGCTAAAATAGTGAACTTCATATTGAAATTCACCTACACATTCATACAAAGCTCAGTTTTACTAAATATGGTTTTAATTTTAGTATGATTTGACCCCATTAAGGTTCTAGGACCTAGAATGCAAGAATATGAAGTTTGAACCATTCTGGATGATTTTGGACTCTACGGTGTGCTGTATCACCTTCTGGCCGACATCCAGGCACTAAGGCGTATATCAACGCTGTGGCGTACTACAGTGCTTTCGGAGCTACGGTGCACTACGGTGCTTGAACCTTCTGAGATCAAGATGCTGCGGCGTGCTACAGTGCATTTCAATACTGCGGTGCACTTAATTTGATTTTATTAATATTTATATGCTGCTGCAGTGCACTGTAGCACACTACAGTGGACACATTTTGAAACTTAGGGTGCTACGGCGCACGGTAGCACCCGACGGTGATTTCGCCTATGCGAAAATTGTAACGAGTCACCTTTCCCACTAAAATACTCTCAATCTAAAACACTTCACATGTGGTGCCATATACTGATAGAAATGTCTTTCTGAAATCTTTCCATTGATACTAAAATTTACATGAATAGATTATTCTAATAAAAAATTTTAAAGTTCTAACTACGGATATATAGAAATCATGCAATTTTTTTACTGAAATTTTAAATGAAGGAATGGGCTTCGATCGAACTCATTCGAGTCCGATTGAGGTGCTATAATCATGCATAGAATCCATACAGTAACTTAATGAAATATTATTCACAATAATTTGCTATATATGAAGAGAATAGCATAAGGAAGAGTTTAGCAAAAGGGTACCTTGGCCTTAGGAATGGAAGAGGAATACTCGGTTGGTTTCTTGAGAGCTTGAGGACTTGATGGATCCTTCAACAACAGCACAGCAAGAGAAGAAGAGGATTTCAGCTAATGGCCAAATGGAGCAGAAGAAAGGGTTGAGCCTCCATTTAAAGGAGAAGGAGAGCACGGCTCTCCCTTGAATTCTACCATCAATTATGGGAGAGAAGAGGGAAGATCATGAGTTTTTTTTTTTTAATTGTGTGCATTAGAGGAGAGGAAGGGAAAGATATTTTGGATGAGAGGAAAATAAATAGTTAAGTTTTGACAACTTATTAGGTTTAGAAACTATTTAATAATCTATTTAAAGCCATAACTTAAATCAAGACAGCCATTAGATTAAATCAGATGGCTGAAATTTTTCGAACCATGATCTATAGCCATATAAACTTTAAAAATTACAAATTTAGTATCAAAACAAGCATCTCAACTAGACGAATGCACACATCTAAAAATCATTAAAGCTGAATGAGTATTTTATTTATATTAATTTTTAAATGCAAAACTTCCAAAATTCGCTACGATTAATCTGTTGCTCAAAAATTTGAGAAACTTAAAACATATTGTCCGCTTATAATGCTTAACTTAAATAATCAAAAATTTCTAAATTCTGACTTATATTTTTTCTATAATTAACTCCGAAAGTTTAAACTTCACGAATTTATTTAGGACAATCTGGGATCCCAATTGTGCTTAAATATTTGCAGAAGGTTTCCCTCAATACGCTTTATTTGAGTATATTTTTATTTAATTTTTATTTAACTTAAAATTAGGATCTTGATTTTCAACTTAATTTGATCAATTTAGGTCAAATTGACTAAGTGGGTTGTTACATAGGCTCTCCAGCTTAAAGATTGAAGCTCCCGGAGGATTTCTCTGTAGTCCACAATGTGTTTCATATTTTGTCACTGTGGAGATGTCTTCGTGATCCATCTCACTTAGTTCAACTTCAAGCAGCACCGCTCTAGCCGGACCTTTCTTATGCGGAGGAACCTATCAGGATCTTAGCTCGTTATCAAAAGCAGCTAAGAAATCGCTCCATCCCTATGGTGAAGGTTCAGTAAAGGAATCGTTCTCTTGAAGAATCTACTTGGGAAAAAGAGGTCGGTATGAAATAAAAGTATCCATGTCTTTTTGAAATTTCAGGTACCTTTAAATTCTAAGTTACATTCTTAAAATTTTTACATTTTCTTTTCCCTTCTTAGGATGATGTCGAGGACGATATCTTTCTTAAGTGGGAGAGTCTGTAACAACCCTAGGTTATTACTTTACTAATTATAAGCTTAATCATGCTCTAATTATAGTTCCATTACTTTCGATAGATTATTATAATCTAACCCAAAAAATTTGGGGTCAATTGGACTTCTCTAGGTGAAAAGGGCATTTTGGTCCAATTTGATACCCCAGTTACTATCTAAAATATATGATCTCCAATTAAAAATCTGAATATATTTTTGAATTCCTCACCCCCAAATTAGCTAGGGGTGCAAGTTAGGAAATTTGTGGAGGTCATTTATGCCATAATTCAATTTAAATTAAATTAGGATAATTGCATAAAATGGATCCCAATGAATTAAAATTTGCAAATCTGCATATAGCCAAATTACCCATCCGAGAACCGTTGTGTGAACCACGGGCGATCCGCTGTGGAGCCCGAGTCACACAATAGTAGAGCCCTGCTCCATCCATCCATCCCACCAGCTGATCATATGGCTAGAATTCAAATCAGCGGAGCCGCAGTTCCATGTCAGATCCACCCTGTGGATCCTACGGTCCAGATCACTTCTACGATCGGCCATTAAAATCCAATCCATCTAAGCCGTTGTGCCTACTCCTTCGATCAATCAGACGGCTGCTTAGGGTTCTGTAACAACCCTAGGTTGTTATTTAACTTAATTTTACCTTAATCGCATCCTAATTATTATTTTATTGAGTTCATCTAGTTATTAGAACTAATCCTCAAAGATTTGGAGCGATTCAGAGCTCAATTAAATAATTGGAAATATTTAATTAATTAAAAAATTAAGATATTTAGTTTGACTTTGATATCAAAATCCAACTTCACCATTGCACTCCTCACCCCAAATTAGCTAGCGGAGATGTTTTGGACAAGTTTGGAAGTCGTCATATTTTCATGAATATTTTAATGTAATTAAATACCTCAAAAAATAGGAAAATTAAATACTCTTCATAATCAAAATTTGACTTCATCGTTGCATTTTTCACCCTGAAATTAGCTAGGGATGAACTTTTGAGATCTTTCGGAGCACAATTATAAAATTTGATTTATCTTATTTTAAAGCATTAATTACTTGAACTAAAATAATTAAATGAATCCATTTTCCCTCTTCTTTCCTTCTATAGCTGATCTCCATGGTGTTCCTTTCTCCCTTCCCAGTAGCTTCCTTCCCATTCCTTGCACTCAAGTAAATTTCTGCCCCTCTCCTTCCCATCCATGCTGATGGGAAGGCTCATTAATGCAGCCATGTCCCCTCCTTTCCTTTAAGATAGACCTTCAGCCCTTCCACTTCCTCCCTTTTCTCTCAAACTTAAATCTCTTCTCCTCTTCCCAAGCTCCATCTCCTTTCTCCATTATTGTACTTGATGCTGGAAGAAACCTCAGCCCTTATCCCTCTATTTCTAGAAGTTGAAGAAGAAGAAGAAATTTAACCCTCAAGATCTCAAGCACCCAAGAATCTTTAGAGAAATTTATCATTTGCAAGTCCAAGGTACCCCATTTCCCTCCATTAGTTAATCCAGTGGCTATTCTATTTTGATTCTTATGCTCATTTGCATATCTCAAAATATGCATTATCTTATTTACATATCTATGAATCTATATTTAAGATGTGGAATCCATTAGAAGCTCATTAAAATCTGCTAATGTTAGGGAAGGAGATATAAATCTGCAAATATGAATTTCCGTATACCTAGTTCTTTAACTCCAATATTTGCAATAATAACATAATCATTTGGTGCCGAATTGGGTATCAATGGAAAGCTCTCGGAAAGACCTTTCCATCAGTATATAGCACAGCGCATGAAGTGCTCTAGGTTGAGAGTATTTGAGCTTGAAAGATGACCAATTGTAATTTTTGCATGGGCAAAATCATCGTAAGGCGCTACCATGGGCCGTAGTGCCCGAGTTTCGAAATTGAATCCGCCGTAGTGTGCTGCAGCGCGGCACAATGCGCCACAGCGGCATATAAAATTTGATGAAGTATAAAAAACTTGATGAAATTAAATTTCTCTGCCGCAGCGCCTGAAAGCGCTGCGGCGCGCCCTAGTGCTGCAATCCGCCACAGTGCTCGAAAGTGCTGTGGCACGCCGTAGCATGCCACAGTGCGTCGTAGCACCCATAACTACCCAGAACTATCCAAAATGGCTGAAACTTACTATTTTTTGCATTTTAATGACCTTAGGACCCTATTGGGGCCAAAATATATCAAATTTGAATCTAGTTTTAGTAAAATTAAGCATTGTATAAAATTGTATGTAATTTTTGAATATGGAAAGTATAGGTTTTGTCCCCTTTCATGAAAGTAGAACCATAACATTGAAATGATCATAACTTGATCATTAGACATTAGAATTCAGTATTCATGGACTCTATGGAATCCTTAGATAGTAAACAACAATAAACTAATTATATTTTTAGACTTCATTATGTAAAATTACCAAAATACTCTTATAGGTTAAAATCCTTAAATTGGTCTTATAGGCATAATAATTGTCCAAATTTGAAGTACTTACTTTCTATCTTCATATTAGATAGTAAGAAATTATTTGGCATTAACAAAATCCAATTTAGATCTCTTAACAAAAAAATAGCATTTTAGACCTTAGGGGCAAAAAGATCATTTTGCCCAAAATTTAGGTTAGGCAAAACGATCATCTTAATGGGAGTAGTCATCAAAGGAGAAATAGGATTCATTCTGTTTATGTAATGATAATCATTATTTCAAAAAATAAGAAGAATAAGATATACAATAGTCAAGGAACTAGCATGCCAAGTTTTTACTAATTAAAATTTTGAGTACAAAAGATGAAAGTAGTAATACTAAAGATAGAATGCAAAAATATTATATCATGCTAAAGAAAAATAAATCAGCTTGATAGGAATACTACAAATGACTACCCAATCATCCAAAATATTCTGCAGTGAAGGCAACACAGAAATCAGTGTAGGTGACAGGGTGACACTCCTTCCTGCATTTCCTTGTGAGTTTCCAACTGGTCGTCTCCCACCAACTTTGAGCTCCTTCTCTTAAAAGAAAGACTATGATTGATAGACAAATATTGTCTGGGCATTTGATGATGTTGAAGGATGTGATTGCCATATGCAACCACTCCTTGGACAACATGGGAAAATATAATTCTCTAAAAATTGGATACTCAAGAATCTTATCAAGCACTAGTACTCCATTAGGAGACACACTATCCACAATCCTTCTATGGCTTTGGTTGTACTTGAATTATTCTTCCCATATCGCTTCAAATTTCCTAGTATAATACTCAAGTTATGAAGAGTTAAACTCCATAAGCCTACAAGTTTTAGATTTACACAAGTTATTAAGTTACTTAGAAGTTTCTGATTGCTTATGTTATTCTTATCCTCGATCTTTATTTTACTTAGATTCTTACTTGAATGTTTTTTAATCCTAAGTATTTCCCCATTACTTCCAGTTCATGCATTTCATTATGATTAGGTAAGAATATGGCGAATTATGGATGTTACAAAGTATACATTTAGTGATTGCATTCATAAGAGAACATGTCATTAGGTAGATAGTCATGTTAACACGTAGATTAACATCGTAATGATTGAGTGGTCACCATGACAGACCCTCAATTATTACCAAATTTGGTTTTTCACTAATCTGCCAGTAATTATAGTATTTGTCACCTGCTTATAAATCAATCACTAAATTAATATCAGAAGCCCTAAAAGAGGTTCAGTAAAATAGTAGAACTCTAATCACATGATTTCAAGCTATAGAGTTTATTGTGGAGGGGAATTCCCCCTACACAGTCAATCGTTTGCGCGATACAATCCTTGGATCAAGGTCGATCCAAGGATACTGGGTTCGAGGGCTGGAAGTGCTCGGATGGTTGGATGACTACTCCATGAGAGATATTATACTATACTGTATAGATCTGGTCGAGCCAAGCATTGGCTCGAGCTTGATTGAGCTCGATCAAAATTTGCAATCACTCAGCATAGAATGGAATAAGTAATCGAGTAGTTACATGGGTAATTCAATTGAAATTGCTGCTTTGGGAAGGTACCTTAGTCCGATGCTTTCTCTGGATCGCCTAGGCTTCGATGCTGCCTGAACACTTGGAGTACTCGGCTGAACTTCTCGCCTGATAGCCAAGAACCAAATTAAGATAAAACTAACTACAATTGTCCTCATATAGAGACGAGCAGGGATGGAGACATGCATTGCGTACAGCTGCCAAAATCGTTGCGGGGAGTGGCCTGCGCATACAGAAGGACATGTTTGATCCCCTATAGCCATTCGACCAGACCCGCAGTTCGGATCAAATCTGAGCATAGATCCATGGCAGGGTTCATTGGGACAATTGGATTTGATCCAAATCCAACGGTTGTGCCATCTTATCTCAACATACTAAACTACGGGATGACCCAGAGCGCCCGATTTGGTTGTTCCGTGTTCAGGAGAAAACAACGGATCATCCACCAAAACGGTTTAAACTGTTGAAAATAGAATAAAAAAAATATATTTAAATTAATATTAATTAATTTCATTTGAACTAATTGCATTTTTCGACCAATTGAGCTCAAAAAATTTTAAAAAGTTCATCGTTAGCTAAATTTGGTGCGACGAATTCAAAAGTGCAACTAGATTTTTAATTAAAGATCAATTTAAATTAGCTTAACTTTTAGGTCAGTAAATTGACAAAATAACAAATTTATCCAATTGAACTCTGGCAGATCCCTAATCGCTAGAGTTAGGTCCTAATGATACTTAGGACCTAATGGAACAAGAATTAAGACTTGGTTGATTCTAAATTGAGCATTGTACCGACCTAGTTTTATTAAGGACTCCCCCACTTAAGAAAGACGTCGTCCTCGACATCACCAATGCGGGAAAAATGAAGAAATGCCAGAACAAGAATTGAAAAAGGGTTTAGAATAGTACCAGGGTTCTCGAAAAGCTTTCGATATTTTAACTGCACATCCGATTCTTCCTCCCAAGTAGCTTCTTCTGCACTGCGATTTTGCCACTAAACTTTAATCATAGGAAAAGCACAGCTTCTTCTAAGCTGCTTGATGAAATGACAATTGATCCGATGGTGATAATTTAATTAGTTTAATTCAATAGTATAAATTCATTCCGCTGTCATGCATGACTTAATAAAAACTAGTATAAATTTTTTAATTAAATAATTGGTCTCTTATAATATTCAGCACATTCCTAGCATGATTGTTATGACTATCTTAATGCATATCATGAGTATGCCCCATATGAATGCATTAGACGATTCGGAAAGGGCCACATATAAATAATCAAACATTCTATTTGAGGGCTTTGATTCTCTCACTTTGACCAGAGCTAAAAGTGTAACTTTCGAATTCACATGATAGACTACTGCACTATGCATACGCCACTTGGAAAAGCATAAACAAATGCCTTAATCGAGAAAGGCATAAACAATGGCCTGTCTACGTGCCACTCAACTCCGCCCGTCCCGTGGGGCGCGTATACGTGGTCTGCTTCACAGTTATTTTGGTGAAGGAATTTCTGCTTTGAAATGACCTTCATAATATTTGAGCTGACCTTAATGGTCAATAGATTCTTTCTAAGAACAGCGTCAACTCACTAGCTCCGTATGTCATGGCAATGGCCTCCCAACATGATACAGGGCACACCCAAAGAGCAAATGCCCCGAATACACTCACTGCATTGTGGAACCAAAAAGAGTAAAGAAGAAACACCAAAAGATCAGCTCAATGCTAACAAAATCATAGTCATCGTACACATATTCAACTGTATATTTATATGCATGGTGCCTTCAATTTCAATTGGACAAAATTCATGACAAACATAATCTCCCAATGTACACACCCTCAACCAAAAGAACAAGGCAGAGAGCCCCCAGCATTTATTCAGGAAATATCCCATTTCCTTATAAATCAACAGCTCCCAATCCAAACAAAAATCAGTTGAGAAACAAAGATAATGCATCTATAGGGGCTAAGAACTTCCTCACACCTCCTTGCTCACCCATATTTCCAAGCTCCTTCAACCAAAGTTCATCCCACAGGTCATCCATCATAACCTCCCCTCCCAACCCCCAGCAGTCCTCCAGCTCCTGCGTCCCCTCGAAACCCGCCGGCACCGTCTCCTCAGCTTTCGGCACCGCGTCCTCGACGACCCCTCCCCTCGCCGCCGCCGCCGCCGACCCCCCCCTTCACGACCTCCTCGATGCCGCCTCCCGACCCGCCGGCGCGCTCCGCGGCGCCACAGGACGCGGCACGGATGCGCTCCACCAGGCGCGGCATCCACAGGTAGCGCACCGCGTCCTTGAACTGCTTGCTCTCGACGTCGCAGCGCAGGTGCTTCGCGTGCTTCTGCACCCTCGTCCTCCAGTAGTTCTTGATCTCGTTGTCCGTCCTCCCCGGGAGGTGCTGCGCGATCTTCGACCACCGGTTTCCCCACCGTGAGTGCAGCTCCAGGATCAGCAGCTGCTCCTCCGGCGTTATGTTCCCCCGCCGCACGTCCGGCCGCAGGTAATTCAGCCACCGAAGCCGGCAGCTTTTGCCCGTCCTCTTCAGCCCTGTTCACGGAATGGAATCAATCAATTACGGAGCATAGCAGAGGAGAACAGAGGATTGATTTGAGGAAATTACCTGCGCAGCGGGCCAGGGAATTCCAGCGGCCCTCTCCGTGGCTGGAAATATAGTTCATGAGGATGAGATCTTCCTCCAGGGTCCATGGCCCTCTTCTCAAGTCCATCTCCTCGTGCGCTTCTTCCATCTCTGGGACAGGGGATTGATTTGAGGAAAGGCTGAGGGGGTTGGCTTTATAGAGACGTGGAGGGTTGCCATGTGAGGAAACATTTAGAAGCTCTGATAATTAACGTCTTATTTTAATCATCCAGTGATGTTCTGTAGGACGGAAAGTGGACTCCTTTGAATTTTTGAGCAAGACGGCTGCTCGTATGCTCTCTATAAATTCTGACTTTTCTACTCTCCACTTTTCACTCTAAATTCTGTATTTCTAATTAAAGAATACGCTCTAATTTTTCTAGTTCTCGCCCTAAGTATTTTTCTCCGTCTTCCGTCTGCTGCCCAGTAGTCCAGCACAGTCATTTTCTCGTATTTCCAAGTATACAAACACATTCGTGGGTTAAGAACGGGTTAAGCATTTCTCTGAATATAAATTTCTGAATCCATTTTTAAGTGCGTTTAATATATATATATATATATTTGAAATAATTTTATTCTGTAATTAAAAATCTTCCCCAAAATATAAAGAGCAGTGACGCGGAATTGTAACAAAACTGGGTTGCAATATCTTACCACTTTAAACAGTTTTATAAGCAATCATATTTTAACACGTGGATTACTGTTGATTTGGTACCGCGGGAACATTGAAAAATTCTATGCTTATACAGAAATATATATAAAAAAAATATTCAGAATTAATATAAAATATTTTTTTTTTTTTTTTTTTTAAGTTTTGCATAGAACAGGTATGCGAGAACAAGATTCGGAGGGCAAAAATTAATTAAAAAATTAATATAAATTACCATAATCACTGAAATATCACAAAATCTCACGAATAAATTATTTATCTTAATAGTTTAAATACTCGCATATGAAAATTAATAAAAAAAATTAATTAAAATCAAATATAAAATAAATGTGTGTATACATAAATTATTCTCATCGGTCTTCGAGTCCTTATATTATTATAATATTTAATCCTATATAATTTATAATAATTAATATTTATTAATAAAAATCATAATTATAAATTAATTACAAAAATTAATTATATTAAGAAAATATTATAAAATTTATTCGAATATTTAAAAAAGTGTATTGCGCACGTGTTCAAATATTTATTAGAGAAATGTATTTAAATTCGAAAAAATTTGTCTAATAAGATTTGGCATTATTTTATTAATATTTATTTATTTAAATTAAAATAACAAAGGTATTATTTATTAAATTTTTTTAGGTGATATATAAACTGAATAATTTCATTAATAATTATTTATTTACATAAAAAATATATATAAATATTATTTTTATGCATATATTATTGAATAAATATTTTGATATATTTTTGTTGTGCAGTGACAATTTCGACTACATTTGTAGTTGCCCCAATTTTATTATATAATAGTATGGAAGTACTCTGATAAAATTATTTTTAATTATACGGAGCCCAGAGAATAATTTTGTTGGTTGCTATTTATTTGTGCAATCGGCATATTAAACATAGCAACACATCCCACAACTATTAGTCCATTCTACATTTTGTAAACATTTTTTTATTTTTTTTAATCTATTTACAAATATAATATATATATATATATATATATATATATATATATATATATATATATATATACATTTATATATTATAAAGATAGAGATTCTAATGAAATAGATATAAAATTTATAAAAATGTAGATAGTTATTTGCATGTATATATATAAACTTGTCTAATAATTTATTTTGTAATGTGGCAAATTTATTATAAATAATATTATTTAGTTTTTTTATTATTATTCATCTTCTTAATAAATTTGCATTTTTATTTTCTTTTGTTGGCATATTGCATATATATTTATAAAATGAAAACAATGATTTTCAAGAAATTAGAGCAATTTAATTGAGATTCAAGACATTGTATCTTTTGTGTGTTAGATTAGGAGCATAAGGTAGGAAGGAAACACACTTTTGCATAAAAGATCACCAATGCATTCAATTAGTTGATAGTAACAACCCTAATGTTGCTATTGTCAATTAGTGAACTAATTGACTCAAAATCTCTTACATTACTCTTATAATAGTGTTATGAGTCTCCACCTCAAATTTCGTGCAATTTGGAGACCGTTTGACAATTTCCAATATTTCATAGTTTTCTGATAATTCTGAGAATACCTAAATTATTTAGACCTCAAGATAAAAAACGGAGTCCGCCATTGAACTCAACACACCCAAAATAGCTATGAGTGGTCTTTTGAAAGTGCTTGAAGTCGTCAAAAATTTTGCAAATATTTTAGTAATATTATAAATACACAAAAAAATTAGGTAAATTAAATTTATCTCTGATCGAAAATTTGGTTATATTTTTAAGCTCTTCACTCAATTAAGTAAGAGTGAAATTTTGAAATTTTCGGAGAGCGTTTACATATTTAATTTTGATTAAATAAATAGGATAAATAAAATAATAAAATAATACATTTAATTATTAATAATATAAATATTAAACTAAATTTTCCTACTGCATTATTAAGAAACTGCGGAGATCCGTCGTAAGTCCCATAACACGGAACAACCATTCAATTTGATCTGAACCATTCTGTTTATTATTAGACAGATCCGACGTTCCAGATTCAACTTGATCTTTGGCAAACGATCTAGCTGTTCGATTGCCGAAAGAAATGGATGGCTCTAATTAATTCATGTACGTCTTCCACCTTCTTCTGTCATCGTACCCTGTTGAGAAGGTGGTGGAGGTACGACCCCGCCAGCTAGGCCATTCAAAGCCCTTTAATTTCTTCTCTCAACTTCCTATACCCCTACTGAATGATTTGCAAGGGTTGGAGAACTGAGAAAGATCTTGCAAGACCTAGAATCGTGTGAAGGAAAATACAGCACGTCGAACCTAGGTACGCCATTTAATTTCCTATTTTACCTCCAATTGGGTCATCGACTTTCATTATCTCCATTTAGTGATTTTCTTAGTGAATGTTTTGTTAGATGTAGAGAGATGGTTTGTCAAATTAAGACCTGCAAACTTTATAAGTAGAGTCAAAATTTAATCATAATCAGTGGCTATTTCTTTTCTTTGTTTGCACTGGAAGAGAACTTTAAACTTAGGGCTTTTAGAGTCATCATCTAAGGTTTGTCCCCATCATTATTTAGAGCACTTAATCTTCCTTTGAATCCACCAAAAATTTCAACTAGTGCAAACCCTAGATTTCTTTCTTCCAGCTGTCAAACTGATGAAGAAGACCAGTCCTCCAATTTGGCTGAACCGTAGTTTAATTTAAGTCTAGGCTGAAAGCCGCCGATCCAAAGAATGCACCATCCTTCTAAAGATCTCGAGATCAATGACCACGTGTCTTATAGCTGTTCGATACTTAGAGGCAAAGAGCTGGATGTAGTCGCCTTCTAGTTATTAGAGTCATTCATTTATCGTGAAATATAAATATTTGTGCGAATGATTTAATTTTCAAAAAATGGATCATTTCATGATTAATTAAATATTTAATTGAGTAAATTTTCAACTTATTATAATTATAAAATACTCAGTCATATTATATAAACTTATATATCTTTTTGATTTCAAAAATGTGTAAAATGATATAATGCAGTTAATTTCTATCTGGATAATTAATTTAATTACTCATTTTATTTTGATTAATTAAATAATTATAAATTAATTCCAAATCTTATTTGTATTATAATTTTATCCATTTATATCTAAATTGAACATTTAAATAGTCCATTTCACTCATAAAAATGTGAGGAATATATGAGATCAAATTTTGGTTATGAACTCTAAATATTCTAATGATATTTTAAGCCTAATTAAGACCCCCCAAACTCTAAAAAAATTAAGATTATCCAAATTAAATCTAATTAGTGTCATTTTACTCCTTAAGATATAAGGATCACATTGACATAAATATCATATCAATTGGACATTTTAGATATTTAGCTCTTTAATTCAAGTTAAATGTTAATTTCTTATTATTCATAAATATTTATTTTAGGATGTGTGAACCTTAGGACAATAAACTTATTTCATTTTATTATTTCACATATATCTTAAATTGTATGTTTAAATCTTACTTTTCTATGGACGTGATAATTGGAATTATTTAATGCTTATTCAAGTTGAAATTCTTCCATTGTAGGATTACTTAGGTATGAATTAAATTGAATGAAACACATTTATCTTTTCAAATTGATTATTCAAATCCTTGTTGCTAATTATTATATTAATGCAAATTACGAATTGAAGATGTTTAGAACTTCTATAATTAATCATTTTCATATGTAGAATTATTACATGAATGAATTGAATATAATAACTGCATAATATATGCTGAATTTAATTTTATTTCATATATGCTTCTTATGGAATTTAATTTACTACACCTGAATGTATTGCTATGCTTCTTGTAACTAGAATGTAAAGTTATATGTAGTTTATTTTTTGTTGGAACTTAATTAGAACTAAATTCATATGCTTTAAATTAAGTCAATGATAGTTGTTTAATAAATTGTTCTTTCATTTCATCTTCTAGCAAATTGATAAATTATAAGGTTATCTTATGTCTTATTCCATTTAGAATATGTTTAATTCATAATTTTATAATGTAGTTTCAATTACTTATTGTATGCTAGACTTAAATTAGAATAAGTGTTCTATGTATTCAATTAACTTAATATTAGTTTCTTAATATTCCTATCTTCCATCTAATTTTCTAAATAATAGAAGACTTGTATGTTAATTTATTATTCGTAAATACAATAGAGTTCATGTCAAAATTATTAGAATTGGAATCACATTCATATGTCTTTATATGTTTCTAATCCTATTTTAGTTGCATGTTAGATTAATTTGAGAAAACTTTCAAATTCTTTTGTATTATAATTAGCTTAACACTTTCAATTACTAAGTTAAAATTCTTTAAAAGAACTAATGATTAAACTAGTGCCCAAATAATCACATAGATAATTAGCACATATTTCTATAGTCTTTAACCTTCTAATTTAGTTTTCAATTGATCTAAACTTGAGAGTAAAAGTTTCCTTTTATGCTTTACATAAGCTCATAGATTTCCATTACCCTACAATAATAAGTGAATTAGTGCTTGTAGAATGTAATCTATTACTTTCCTTTCATATAAATGCTCAACATCAATTAATCTTAGATAACTTTGTGATTAAATTGATTTGATGTTTTCTAGCTTGTAAGCTAACTAGATGAAGCTAATAGAATTTCCCTTAGTTTATACCTTTATTAACTTAGCAAACAATAAATCTTACTCTTCCTTACTAGTTTTCTTATACTTTAATCATTAATCTATTTGATTTGATTAGCTTAGGGCTAATATAGGATGAACTTCATTTACTTGAAAATATTATTTCTTAAACTTCTCTTTCTTCTACTATTGATTATAATTGACTTAAAGATCAATATTGATAAGTCAATTAGGAGCACAGTCAGCTCCAATCATTAAGTAGATCATTAAAATTTATATAATAAAGGGATATCACATATTTTACAATTATTGAAATTTCTTGAATGCTTGCTTAATATTAAGCCTTTTCCTTGAACATTCATATAAGAATATGGTGCATAAATGAATGCTTCATAAAACTTTAAGGGGAATGCTTTATGGTAAATGGAACAAAATGATAGTGCTTATTATAGGACTTCACATTTTAGAGAGGGTAAATGTGAATGTTTGACCCACCACCGTATCTTGTTAGGCAGACGTGCTTAACTCCTCATCCCATTCTGTTGAATACTCCTATAGAATGAGATATTTTCTTAACATAACTTCAACTAATAAGATAAGAGTTCCTTTATAATATTATTGATTGTAAGATCTCCTTATAACTATTTAGTTATGATTACTTTTCCTAGTCTTAGGCTATGTTTGTCTTAGACCAAGAGTCTAAGATACTTTCTTTACTTTCTTTGCTTTACACTCTCCATTTTCAGTATTGTGTTTTACTTATTTACAGTTCATTTAGAATACAGTGTACATTGCTTAATTTTAATTAAATGCTTAGCTATATTTTTATTTGCTTACTTAGCATAAATTTTATTAAACATGTATCACTTTCATTTCATTGCACATACTAACTTCTAGCCTTTTAGGATACTTTTCCTTTATAATTTTTGGATGCAAGCTATAACTTATATACAAGTGAGTATTCTTACTCATCTTCTTTAATACGATCTTCTTTACAGTTATGTCTACTTTTTTTCTCTTATTAATTAGCTTTTATAGCTCTGTTGTTTAGTTTAAATTGTAAATTATGCTTATGATATCCTATTAACTTAAAATGTAGCCAATCTTAAAATATGCTTAGATTATTTAGTCTAACTATACATTTTCTTTAATTGGCTTTGCCCTATCATATTTAAATACAAAAATATGATAGATCAAGAGCTCTTTGATTCAGGTAATGCAGGTCCAAGTGCATGATAAGCTCCTAAAATGAATAGCTTCTGCTTACTTTCAAAGTTTTCTTGCACATTTAGTTTGAGGGAGGGAATGATTATTTTCTCTCTTAATTTTTGTTTTAAATGGTTTTGTAATAATTAAACTAGACTTTAACTGCTTGAGTTATTTTTACCTATCCATCGTCTTATATATGTTGTACTCCTTAATTATAATTATTTGGGTGAAATGAGTGGATGATTTTATTTGCTTGTATTGTTTATACTTGTAATGTTGTGTTACTTATCTTCTAAATTGTCTTCTTAATTGCTTATCTTTTTAACTTGATAATTACTCATAAAGAGACTTGGTCACTTAGCATTTATATTTGATTAGCCTTTTTCTAATTGAGTACTAATGCTAAGGTAACATCCCAATATTGGATTAATCTTCTATCCAATTATTAGAGTCATTACAATTGGTATTAGAGCCAAGGTTGAGAATGTTAAGTTAAATAAGATATACACTCATCCAAATCAGCAACATAGAAAGGTAAAAATACTTAAAGAATGTCACCATAGGAAAGTGAATGAACTTCCAAAATAATAATTTATCTTAACCTAAATTGAATCTAAATCAATTGACTCTCAGATGGGAAATTCAAAGTCAAAGTTAAGATAATACACTAGACAGTTCTTTCAGTATTGGGAAGACGACCACAACTTCGGCTTGATGCATGGATATCTATACTTGGAAGTTTCTAATGTTGGAGGTGAAGTGATACATAAAATATTAAAGTATTACATGTTCAGGGGAGATTGCATCCCTCAATTAGCTAGGGAGTGGCTTTTATGGGTCTCCAATGCCTTTACTGCCATAATGTGCCCCGTTCACATACGCCTTCAAATGTTGATGAGTTCTTCGAGAACTATGCCTAAGATTGGTGGGTTCAAGCCCACAACGTCCTCATTTAAGCTAGTAGACGCCTTCATCATGCACCCCTATATACTGATTTTGAATTCATATTTTATAACAAATTATGTAAATGAATAATTAGTTTCCATTTCAAGCAACTTTCATAGTAGTTTGTATATTTTAGTTGTTCTTTCTCTTCTATTTTATGTACTTTCCTTAATGTATTTTAAATTTTTGAACATAAATGAGAAGTTTTTCCTTTCTATATGTTCTGAATTTTCATTTCTCTTTATTTAATAGAATGAATCAGGTCAATCTCTTTTACTATTGCTAGTAGAAGCTATCTCTTCTACTATAAAGGATGCAGAACCTGTTGTTATATCTCTTAATGAAGAGATGCGGCAAATATTAGGAATGTTTAAAACTATGATAGAAGCTCAAACTAGAGCTGAAGAGAGGATAGCTTCTACTAGCAACCCCTCTCAACCATCTCTAACTACTCCTTTCTCATCTCCTATGATACCCCAAACTTCTCAACTTCCACTTCCTCATTTCCCTACTGTACTAGAAGCTTCTGCCCCAACTCCTATGGTACTTGTAATTCCCCCTCCGCACACTTCAGTTCCTGTAGTGGACCATTTTGTATTGGCTTTCCTTAGATTGAACCCTCCTACCTTTAATGGCTCTGCCTCTCCCATGGAGGCAGAAAATTGGTTCAAGTATATAGAAAAGCTTTTAGCAAGCATTAAGTGTCCAGAAAGAGAATGTATTCGCTTAGCCTCTCACTTGTTTAAACAAGAGGCAGAATTTTGGTAGGATAGCGAGCTAAAGGCCCGCTTTTCAGATATAGATATGGAAGACATTCCATGAGAAGAATTTGAATAAGTCTTTCATGTGGAATTCATTCCCCCATCAGCCCAAATAATAATAGAAGATGAATTCATACAATTAAATCAAGGAAATCATTCAGTAAAAGATTATGAAATGGATTTTGAGAAATACCCCCACTTCACGCTAGATATAGTCCGCACTGAAGTGGCTAGATGTAGCATATTTCTAAAAGGTCTTAATAACCCTATCAAATGTCACATGATGTCTTTACATCATGATGACTTTCAAAAACTACTTGAGGGAGCAAAATTGATTGAGCATCACCAATCCCAATTTGAGATCCCTAAATGACCTCATCCTCCATCTTTAAGGCAAGAGTACTTTAAGAGGAATCATTCACATGGTCCAAACATCTTTCGCATGGTGCCAAACAAAAGCTAGTAGGGAGGACAACTAAGTAAATGTAATAGGTCACATCCATACGGCAAGTGTTACCATACAGAAAATGGTGTTATATTTGTGGTAGGACCAATCATAAATATCAAGATTGTCATGAAAATTGGAATATTGACAGTATGAAGATCAATCATTAACAACCTATCCAAAATCATACTCCATACAACTCCAAAGCACCTTATCCTGCACTTATGCCTCCTTCTTCAAGTGGAAATACTCGTGATCAGAAGAGGTCATTCTCTCAAATTCAAAAGCAAGGAAAAATTAGTCGTGTCGACGAAGGCAAGGCTATTGTTCAATCTTCAATAGCACCCAGAGTTTATGCTCTCTCTGCTTCTACTGATAAAGGAGAAAGTGACATAGTAACTGGTATGTCTTATACTTAATTTTCCTTATTGCAGTTTTTCAATATCAATGCATTTATTTTTCATATACTACTTGCTTTTAATTTCATATGCAGTAGTTAAATTTTTCCTTTCTTTCCTATTATAGGAACATTAATAATTAATAAACAACTTTGCAATACACTCTTTGATACGAGTGCTAGTCACTCTTTCATATTAGAGAATTGCACATCTTTATTGAACTTACAACATTTCAGCTTAGATAATACCTAGAGAGTGCAAATGCCATTAGGTGCTGAAATGACAGCAAAAAGATTCTGTTTGATAAACATCCCAATCAGCAATCAATTATTTCTCTCCAAACTCATTATTATGCCAATTACCAACTTTGACATAAATTTAGGAATATATTGGCTAAGGAAATTCAATGCTATAATAGATTATTATAGAAAAAAAGTTTCCCTTTGAGTAGGAAGAAAACCAAAAGTTTTCATAGGCAAACTTGACATAATTGATCTTTAATAAATGCACGTAAAGCTAAGCATCTAATTAGTTAAGGCTGTTATGCTGTTTTAGTAACTCTAATTGGTGAAGAAAAGGAAGAGAAAAATCTAATGGATACCCCAATTATTAGAGAGTTCCTAGATATATTTCTAGATGAATTACCTAGACTACCTCCAATGCGAGAGGTAGAATTTTCAATAGAGCTAATTTCGAGAACTCGGCCCAAATCTAATGCTCCATATAGGATGGCACCAAAATAACTACAAGAACTTCGTGAGCAGTTGAAAGAACTATTAGAAAAAGGTTTTGTGCACCCTAGCATGTTGCCTTGGGGAGCTCCAGTCTCTTTCGTCAAGAAGAAGGAAGGATGGATCCATGCAAATGTGTATAGATTATCACGAGCTCAATAAGGTGTTAGTGAAGAACAAGTATCCTCTTCCAAGAATAGATGACTTGTTCGACCAATTAGCTGGAGCAAAAGTCTTTTCTAAAATTGACTTGAGGACAGGATATTATCAGATACAAGTTGAGGATAAAGATATTCCTAAGACTGCGTTTAGGACCCGTTATGGGCACTATGAGTTTCTTGTCATATCTTTTGGACTGACTAATGCCCTTTCCATTTTCATGGACCTAATGTAGAGCATTTTGAACCTTACCTCGATCAATTTATAATAGTCTTCATCAATGATATCCTAATTTATTCCAAGTCAGTTGTTGATCATAAGAATCACCTCAGTGCTATCTTAATTCTATTAAGAGAGTATACGTTATATGCTATGTTTTTGAAGTGCAAATTTTGGCTCAACTCTAACATTTTTAGGTCACATAATAGATGCTAAAGGCATAAAAGTTGACCAAATGAAGATTCAAGCTGTACAATAATGGATTCAGCCTAAGTCTGTAATTGAAATCCGCAGTTTTCTAAGACTTGCTGGATATTACTGAAGATCCGTTCTGGGTATTTTCCAAATAGCATCTTCGTTGACTCAGTTAGCTTGAAAACAAAGTCCCTTCATTTGGAACACATCTTTTGAAGAAGCATTCAAGAAGTTGAAACAACTATTAACTTATACACCAATATTAATGTTACACCTCAAGAAGGCAAATATTTTTAGGTTTATACGGATACCTCTAAGGTAGGATTGGGATGTGTTCTAATGCAAGATTAAAATGTCATAGCTTATGCTTTAAGACAACTAAAGCCACCTGAGAGAAACTATCCTGTGCATGATATAAAACTTGCAGGTTTAGTTTTTGCTCTTAAAACCTGGAGACACTACCTGTATAGATTTAAGTGTGAGATGTTCACTAATCATCAGAGTCTTAAGTACATCTTCACTCAAAAGAGCTTAACTACCATCATTGTAGGTGGTTAGAACTGATTTATGATTACGACTTAGAAATTTTTTATCATCCAGGTAAAGCTAATCTAGTAGTTAATGCCCTAAGTCATAAGGCAAATTTATCTTCATTTTATTGCAGTGATTCTTTGAGCAAAGATTTTGAAAGATTAAATTTAGAGTCGATCAGTTTTGCTGATTTGTGCAATTTGCTATGTACTATTCAGTCTGAGTCATCTCTTAGGTCAAATATAATTGAAGCCCAGAAAGTAGATCCTTCATATTCTCAATTGGTTTCTAATATTAATAGTGGCAGGAGATCTGAATTACATCTTAATGCCAAAGGTGGAATTTTTTAGAAGTCTAAGTTATGGATTCCTAAAAGCTTACATTTACAAATATTGTCTGAGGCTGATAACTCTGGCTATATTATACACCCTAGTAGTTGCAAGATGTATCAGGATCTTAAGCAATCATTTTGGTGGTCCGGTATAAAATGGGATATAACCATTTTCATTTTCAAGTGCCATCTCTATTCCTTAGTCAAGGCCAAGCACCAGAAGCTTGGTGGACTTTTTAAACCCTTAGACATTCCTGAATGGAAGTGATCCGATATCTTAATGGACTTCATTGTAGGTTTGCCTTAGAGTAAATCTGGTTCTAACTCAATTTGGTTGATTATCCACAGACTCACTAAATCAGCTCATTTCTTAGCTATTCATCAGGCAGATCCTGTTGAAAAGTTAGCTAAGCCTTATCTTAAAGAGATCAACCATCTACATGGTACATTGAACTGTATAGTTTCTGACAGAGATAGTAGATTCACTTCCAGATTTTGGTCCACTATTCAACAAGAGTTGGGGATGAATTTAGCATTGAGTACTGCCTTTCATCCCCAAACAAATGATCAGACTGAATATGTTAATCAAATCTTTGAAGATCTTTTGCATCTTTGTGTAATTGACTTCAGTGGATCATGGGAAGATCACTTAGCTTTTATTGAGTTCTCCTACAACAATAGCTATTAGTTCAGTATTGGTATGGCTTCTTATTAAGCTCTTTATGGAAGGAGGTGTACAACTCCTATTGCTTGGATTGAAGTAGGAGACTCGCAACTTTATGGTTTTGAATTGATTAAAGAAACCACTAAGAAAGTTTAGCTGATTAAACACAATATGATGATAACTCAAGATAGGCAGAAGAAATATCAAGGTGCTCATCATCATTAGTTAGAATTTCAAGTGGGTGATAGAGCTTATCTTAAAGTAAGTCCGATGAGAGGTGTGCAGAGATTTGATGTTTCTGGAAAGCTGAGTCCATGGTACTTAGGACCCTTTGAAGAGATAGAAAGAATTAGAACATCAGCATAGATGTTAGAGTTGCCTGAAGACTTCTCAGTTATGCACAATGTGTTTCATATATCATCACTAAGGAGGTATTTACTAGATCCTAGTCAACAAGTTTAGGTATGAACAATGGAACTACAACCTAATCTAATATTCATTATTAAGCCTATAGCAATTCTAGGGGAGATCTTAAGAAATGAAGAAATTATAGTATTCCTATGTTCAAGATCTAGTGGCAGAATCATTTTGACAAAGAAGTCACTTGGGAAAAAGATGAGGATATGCAAAAGAAATTCCCAGAGTTCTTTCAATAATCAAATAATCTTAATTTTCTCATTTTCAATTCGGTTTCATTTAGACTTTCTCCTTGTATTTACATTACTATATTTCAATTGTTGTGTGGCGAGGGCGACACTCTTTTTTAAGAGGGGAATCTGTAACAACCTTAATATTGTTGCCCATCAATTAGTGAACTAATTGACTCAAAACCTCTTCCATTACTCTTATAATAGTGTTTAGAGTCTCCACCTCAAATTTCGTGCAATTTGGAGACTGTTTGACAATTTCCAATATTTTTTAGTTTTCTAATAATTTTGAAAATACTTAAATTATTTAGACCTTAGAATTGAAAATGGAGTTCGCCATTAGACAGCACACCCAAAATAGCTAGGGGTGGTATTTTGAAAGTGTTTGGAAGTCATCAAAAATTTTGTGAATATTTTAATAATATTTTAAATACACAAAAAAAAATGGTAAATTAAATTCACCTCCGACCAAAAATCTAATTACATTTTTGAGTTCCTCACCCCTCAATTAAGTAAGGCTGAAGTTTTGAGATTTTTTGGAGTGCGTTTAGATATTTAATTTTGATTAAATAATATGATAAATATATAAATAAAATAATAAATTTAATTCTTAATAATATAAATATTAAACTGAATTTTCCAACGGCATTATTAAGAAACCCTGGAGATCCACGGTAAGTCCCATAACATGGAACAACCATTCAATTTGATCTGGACTATTATGTCTATTATTAGGTAGATCCGACGCTCCAGATTCAACTTGATCTTTGACAAACGATCTAGCTGTTCGATCGCCGAAAGAAATGGATGGCTCTGATTAATTCCTATACGTCTTCCTCCTTCTTCTGTCGTCGTACCCTGCCGAGAAGGTGGTGGAGGTATGGCCTAGCCAGATAGGCCATTCGAAGCCCTCTAATTCCTTCACTCAACTTCCTATACCCCTGCTGAATGATTTGTAAAAGTTCGAGAACTGAGAAAGGCCTCGCAAGACCTAGAATCGTGCGAAGGAAACATTAGCCCGTCGGACCTAGGTACGCCATTTAATTTCCTATTTTACCTCTAGTTGGATCATTGACTTTCATTATCTTCGTTTAGCGATTTATTTAGTGAATGCTTTGTTAGATGTAAAGAGATGGTTTATCGAATTAAGACTTGCAAACTTTATAAGTATAGTCAAAATTTAATCCTAATCCATTGCTATTTCTTTTCTTTGTTTGCAATAGAAGAGAACCTTAAACTTAGGGCTCTTAGAGTCATCATCTAAGGTTTGTCCCCAGTGTTATTTAGATCACTTATTCTTCCTCTGAATCCACCATAAATTTCAATTGGCGCAAACCCTAGATTTCTCTCTTCCAGCTATCAAAACGATGAAGAAGAACAGTTCTCCAGTTTGGCTGAACCGCGGTTTAATTTAATTATGGCGTGAACCACCAGTTCAAATAATGCGTCATCCTTCTAGAAATCTCGAGATCAATGACCACGTGTCTTATAGTCATTTGATACTTAGAGGTAAAGAGCTAGATGTATTAATTATGTTAATTAATTTTCTGCTAACTGTAGCCGCCTTCTAGTTATTAGAGTCATTCATTTATCGTGAACTATAAAAATTTGTGCGGATGGTTTAATTTTCAGAAAATAGATCATTTCATGATTAATTAAATATTTCATTGAGTAAATTTTCAACTTATTATAATTATAAAAATACTCAGTCGTATTATATAAACTTATATATCGTTTTGATTTCAAAAATGTGTAGAATGATATAATGCCATTTAATTTCTATTTGGATAATTAATTTAATTACTCATTTTATTTTGATTAATTAAATATTACAAATTAATTTCAAATATTATTTGTATCATAATTTAATCAATTCATATCCAAATTGAACATTTAAATAGTTCATTTCACTCACAAAAATATGAGGAATAATAATGTGAGATCAAATTTTAGTTTTGAACCCTAAATCTCCTAATGACATTTTAAGCCTAATTAAGACCCCAAAACTCTAGAAAAATCAAGGTTGTCCAAATTAAACCTAGTTAGTGTCATTTTACTCCTTAAGATATAAGCATCACATTGACATAAAGATCATATCATTTAGACAACATTTGGACATTTTAGGTGTTTAGCTCTTAAATTCAAGTTAAACGTTAATTTCTTATTATTAATAAATATTTATTTTAGCATGTGTGAACCCTAGGACAGCAAATTTGTTTTATTTTATTATTTCACATATAGTTTAAATTGTATGTTTAAATCTTACTTTCTATGGATATGATACTTGAAATTCTTCCATTGTAGGATTACTTAGGAATGATTAAATTGAATGAAACACATTTATCTTTCCAAATTGATTATTCAAATCCTTGTTGCTAGTTATTATTTTAATGCAAATTATGAATTGGAGATGTGAGAACTTCTATAATTAATCATTTTCATATACAGAACTATTACATAAATGAATTGAATAGAATAATTGCATAACATATGCTAAATATAATTCTTCTATTTCATATATGCTTCTTATGAAATTTAGTTTACTAGACTTGAATGCATTGCTTTGCTTCATGTAACTAGAATGTAAGGCTACATGTAGTTTATTTTTGTTGGAACTTAATTAGAACTAAATTCATATGCTTTAAATTAGTCAATGATAATTCTTTAATGAAATGTTCTTTGATTCCATCTTTTAGCAAATTGATAAACTATAAGGTTACCTTATGTCTTATTCAATTTAGAATATATTTAATTCATAATTTTATAATGTAGTTTCAATTACTTATGTCATGCTATACTTAAATTAGAATAAGTGTTCTATGTACTCAATTAACTTAATGTCAATTTCTTAATATTCCTATCTTCCATCTAATCTTCTGAATAATAGAAGACTTGTATGTTAATTTACTATTTGTAAATACAATAGAGTTCATGTCAAAATTATTATAATTGGAATCACATTCATATGTCTCAACATGTTTATAATCCACCTTTAGTTGCATGTTATATTAATTTGAGAAAAGTTTCAAATTCTTTTGTATTCTAATTAGCTTAACACTTTCACTTTCTAAATTAAAATTCCTTAAGAGAACTAATGATTAGACTAGTGCCCAAATAATCACATAGATGATTAGCACATATTTCCATAGTCTTTAACCTTCTAATTTAGTTCTCAATTGATCTAAACTTGAGGGTAAGAGTTTCCTTTTATGCTTTACATAAGCTCATAGATTTCCATTACCCTACAACAATAAGTGAATTAGTATATGTAGAATGTAATCTATTTCTTTCCTTTCATATAAATGCTCAACATCAATTAATCATAGATAACTTTATAATTAAGTTAACTTGATACTTTCTAGTTTGTAAGCTAACTAGATGAAGCTAATAGAATTTCCTATAGCTTATACTTTCATTAGCTTAGCAAACTATAAATCTTATTGTCCTTAATCATTTTCTTAAACTTTAATCATTAATCTATTTGATTTGATTAGTTTATGGCTAGTATAGGATGAACTATATTTACTTGAAAATACTATTTTCTAAACTTCTCTTTCTTCTACTATTTATTATAATTGACTTAAAGATTAATATCTATAAGACAATTAAGAGCTCAATTAGCTCCAACCATTAAGTAGATCATTAAAATTTTGATAACAAAGGGATATCACATAGTTTACATTTATTAAAATTTCTTAAATGCTTGCTTAGCTATGATCCTTTTCCTTGAACATGCATACAAGATTATTGTGCATAAATAAGAGTTTCATAAAACTCTAAGGGTAATGCCTTATGGAAAATGGAACAAAATGTTAGTGCTTATTATAGGACTTCACATTTTAGAGAGGGTAAATGTGAATATTCGACCCCTCGCTATATCTAGTTAGGCAGACATGCTTAACTCCTCGTCCCATTCTGTTGAATACTCGCGCAGAATGAGATAGTTTCTTAACATAACTTCAACTAATAAGATAAGAGTTCATTTATAATATTATTGATTATATGATCTCCTCATAAATGTTTAGTTATGATTACTTTTTATAGTCCTAGGCTATGTTTTTCTTAGATAAAGAGTCTAAGATACTTTCTTTGCTTTCTATGCTTTACACTCTCTATATCTAGTATTGTGTTTTAGTTATTTACAATTTATTTAGAATGCAGTGTATATTTCTTAATTTCAATTAAATGCTTCACTGTATTTTCATTTGCTTAGCATAAATTTCATTGAACATGTATCACTTTCATTTCATTGCACATACTAGATTTTAGCCTTTTAGGATCGTTTTCCCTTACAATTTTTGGATACAGGCTAGGCTTTATATACAAGTGAGTATTCTTACTCAGCTTCTTTAATACTATCTTCATTACAGTTATGTCTACTTTCTTTCCCTTACTTATTTGTTTTTACAGCTCCACTGCTTAGTTTAATCTGTAAATTATGTTTGTGATATCCTATTAATTTAAATGTAGCCAATCTTATAATGCGCTTAGACTGTTTAGTCTAACTATATTTTTTTTTATTGGCTTTGCCCTATCATATTTAAATATTAAAATATGATAGATCAAGAGCTCTTTGATTCAGGTAATGCAGGTCCAAGTGCTGAGGAGCTCCTAAAATGAATGGCTTCTGCTTACTTTTAAAGTTTTCTTGCACATTTAGTTTGAGGGAGGGAATGATTATATTCTCTCTTACTTTTTGCTTTAAATGGTTTTATAATAATTAAACTAGACTTTAATTATTTGAGTTATTTTTACCTATCCATCTTCTTATCTGTGTTGTGCTCCTTAATTATAATTACTTGGGTGAAATGAGTGGATGATTTTAATTGCTAGTATTGTTTATATTTGCAATATTATGTTACTTATCTTCTAAATTGTCTTCTTAATTACTTATCATTTTAACTTGACAACTACTCATAAAGAGACTTGACCACTTAGCATTTATATTTGATTAGCTTTCTTCAAATTGAGTATTAAATGCTAAGGTAACATCCCAATGTTGGATTAATCTTCTATCCAATTATTGGGGTCATTATAAAGAGAGAGAGAGAGAGAGAGAGAGAGAGAGAGAGAGGTAAAATGAGAGATATGCTTCAGATTATTATGCATAATATGTTGACAAAAGAAATATGATGACGCTCACCACCGACCCGTAGAATTTTAGATTGGGGATAGAGCTCATATGAAAGTTAGTCATATGCTTGGAATTCAGAAGTTCTATATCAGGAAAATTGAGACCTAAATATTTGGAACCCTTGGGAACGGTAGTGTACAAGCAAGATCTGCCTAAAGGTTTTTCAGTTGTACATAATATTTTTTACATCTCATCATTGAGAAGTTGTTTGCTTGATCATAATCAGTAAGTTTAGATTTCTATAGTCAAAATGCAAGCTGACTTAACCTTCATTGTCAAACCAATCGCAATTCTGAGAGGAGTTTTCAAGCAATTGAGGAACCATAGTATCTCTATGGAAGAATCACTTTATAGAAGAAACCACATGGAAGAAGGAAAAGGATATGCAAAAAAAATTTCCAGAATTCTTTCTTTAATTAGGTAATTTGCAATCTTAAATTTTGGATTCTATTTATATCATAATGAATTTATTAGGGCATCAAGGATGAAACCTCTTTTAAGAGAGGGAGTGTGGAGCCTCATCATAACTGTGGTCATCTTAATTCTAATATTAACATGTTTACAGTAGAGTGGTCACCGTACAACAAATTCCCAATTTCAATCAAGTCAGGTTTTAGCCTAGCCTTCCTTAATTGCTGAATATGCTACCTGTAACTGTAAGTCATTCATCAACATATAAGTAAAATCAAAGTACGGAAGCAAAACAATTATAGCATCCATTTCCATAGCACAAAAAAAAATAGTAACTCAACTTAGTATAATAGTGTAGAGAAGTAAATGCATCCAGAATATTAAGTATTATAATACTGAATTAAATTTAAATAAAAAGGCACACTCATCCTCATAAGCAGGAAAGTAAATCTATCTACTCCTCAACAATAGTAGGAAGGTCCTCCTCCTGGCTAAGCTCCTCACCTGGTGCTACCTCCACGAATAACTCTGAATCTAATATTATTGGTGTCACAATGCTAGGGCCCAAGCCAAGAAAAAATAAAAGCTTACGTTAGACAATTGTGTAAGTATAGTTTAAGCTGATTTAATAAAAGCAACATGTTTTAAGATATCACATTTTACTAAATATTTAAGCATTTAAAGAAGTGCAACAAGTGATAAAAGAATAGGATAGTTATAAATAAAACATTTATAACTAGATTAAACAAAGTATGTTAATGGCATACCCAAACTAGAAGATGCAACAAGGTTAGACAATAATCATACTTATAAATACAAATACCAAAACTTTTGAAAGTAAAACATATCCTATTATGCTTATGATCATATGAATACATGCTTAAAGAAATACAAACTGGACTGAAGCAAATAAGTAACTAAAATAAGCATAACTAACATCCAAATACATATAAAGAACTGGGTAAAATTGAACTGAAAGAAGTTGAACTGAACTGAACTGTAAAAGTGTGCAAAAAAGCATATATATATATATATATATATATATATATATATATATATATATATATATATATATATATATATATATATATATATATATGCTATAATAAAGAATTGGCTAAGCAAAGCCACTGAAATTGAACTGAACTTAGAAATATGTCTAAGTTAGTACTGCCATAACAAAAATTGACTAAACAAGGCCACTGAATAGAGAGTCCAACAATGCTCTCCTTCTCCCACCGCATCATCTCTGACTTCAACCGATTAGGGAAAACCTAATCGCCTAAATTCTTGGCAGAGGGACCATGCCACCACCTCGAGTCGATTGAAAATTCATCCTCAAGTCATGGCATGCTGATTGGGACCAAAAGCCATACATGAGAAGGTCTAGTTTGCCTGACCTTAATCACCAAAAAACTATGCCTATGGAGCTACTGTGGGGAGTTGATTCTCTCCACGGAGACCACGATTGACCCAGGGCTCAATCCCTACACCTTTAGGGAGGTGAGGCGGATTGAATCCCTCTAGTCTGAGGGTCTGGAGTGGTCTAGATCAATGGGCCCTAACTCAGACCCAATGCACACGAAAGGGGTTGACCCAATCGATCGATACGATCGATTAGATCCAACCTAGAGCTTGCAATAATTCAATATATTCTCGTCTACCCTAATAACATTGAAATGAAATAGCAGAGGAGAATAATTGAGCCTCAGTAGATCAATTTGATAAAGAAGGGTACCTAGTTTGATGGGGAAGGATTGGTTGATAGAGAGCAATGCAAGCCCTAGCTATCTTCTAGAGAGGCTCCTAGGGTTCCTGTACACTAGGAGACACCCCTATCAGCAGTTTGCAAGCCTGGATTGCCTATGGAAGCTCAGACCAATTAGCAATGGAAGAGGATGATACAACTTTGATTGACCAACAAAAGGGGCTAGAAAGAATGCTAAGGCTATTTATAGTCTCATCACAGACTTTGGATCATTCTAAAAGGGATGGAGCGGGCTGGAGATGGCTCGAGAGCTCAGGTCACCGAGAGCTCTCAGAGCTTCCAATAGAGAACTACTAGCCACATGGTCCGCTAGCCACAGGGTCCGATTAGGAGATTAGGATGAGAGTGGGAAGATCCTAATGGATCGGCTGAGCTGGAAGGAGGAGTGGGGGACAGGCCTGGCTGTCAAGGATCACCTGGATTCTCCCTATCGTGCGCGGGCTAGAGTGGGGTGAAGATCCATAGTGCAGGTGCACTGTGGGTCATCTGATCTATCAATCAGAACCACAGAACAATTGTGATGGTTCGGATCCTAACGGCTAGATCCAGAGTGATTTGAGCCATGGGATTCGATGTGTAGATCCAACGATGGATTCGCAACCCCATGGGATTAAATCATAGCCGTGGGATCTAAAGGCGTGATGGTGAGATTAGTAGGACTCTGCTGTCGCATGACCTAGGCTCCAAAATGGATCACCCGCAGTTCGCAGCGGATGCCGATCATTTAATCAGGTTAATGGGTACATTTGCAAATTCAAATTGTTGGAAACCCTATAGTGTAGTGCAATTAGACCATTTTAATTTAAATTGAATTATGGTCTAAATGACTTCCAAAAATTACCAAAATTTCATCTTTAACTGATTTAGGGGTGAGGAATTCAAAAATAAAATCAGAATTTATTTATGAGATCAAAATACTTTTGCTATTATTCAAGGTATTTAAATTGATCAAAAATACCTGATTGACCTAGAGAGGTATGATTGAACTGAAACTTTCAGGGTTAGCTTATAATGATTCATTAAGTAAAATGGAAACATAATTTAGGCATAAATAAGCTTGGATTAAACTAGGTAACAACCTAGTATTATTACAACACCTGTGGATGGAACCTTTATGAACCCTAGCTTGGCCTTCGATGGAACCTTTGTACACCAAATTCCTTCTATCTTAGCTTTATTTTCCTTTGATTGCATTTTATTTTTCAATTTTATTGTCTGAGGGATGGTTGTAAGGGGTTAAATGAGCTCTATTAAGCTCATTTCAACCCCAGTTTGCTCAGTATGAATAGTCATGCACAGAAAACCCTAGGCCTGGCCCTTATCGGAGCTAGGGTTTACAACCAATGCACCCTCGCTTGAGGTTACGCACTCCACCAAGTAGAGCCGACCCGTGGCTTCAATTTGACACTTCACTTGAACCTTAAGGTCACCGATGCACTGTGAACATCGTAGCTCTAGCTTTTTACTATCGGCCCCCAACAGGGTGAGGTTCAGTGCCGGGTGGGTCAACCCAATCCATGTGACACTGCACTTGGGCCACACTCCCGATTCATCTGCATGTGGGAAAAAGGTGCGCTGGGTGCATCAGCGGGTGTGGCTGGCATAGTCAGTGCTGTAGGAAGGAATAGGGATTTAGGTTTAATAAGAACTTAAGATAATAAATATTTAATTTAAATTTTTAAAATAACTTCTTGTATACTTATCCAAACATATCAAATTATAGGTCATTTTGATAAAAAAATGAGAGGAACAATAATATGCAATTGAATTTTAAATTAAATGTCATTTTAGTTTATTACTTTTTAATTGTAATTTGTAGTACTTAAGCCATAATTAGGCCAAATGATGTCCAAATTGAACCTACTTACTGACATCTTATTCCTTATGCTATGAAAATTATGTATTCATTAATTTTACTTCAATTGGATGTTATTTGAAAAACTTGCATTTTTGGCACTTCAATTTCTTAATAAATTACTTGTATATTTTAGAAACTTGTATGTTTTTAGGCTCCTAACCATAGGACAATAAACCTAAGCCTAGGTTGAACCTATATGACACCTTAGAGTGTGGATTTAGCCAAGGATAATTTAGGTAGATAATTTGATGGTTTAGTTTAGTAAACATGAAATTGAGTTTCAACATAGAAATTGTAGGATAGCGTGAAACCTTAAGACTTGATTTGACACTTGAATTGTGTGGTAGTCCTAAACCATACATAGTATGAGCTTGGATAGGTTAGTTTTCCATGCTATAACTTTTGAGTGTTAGATTGAGCTAGGCTAAGCTCTTCACCTCCTTCAAGTATAAGTTCCACTCTAGTCCTCCTAGCATGTAACTTACACTAATTAGTTCCTTGCATTGGCTTAGTCTCCTAGTAAGCTCTAAGATTCCTAGTGCACTTAATCAAACTTAGAAGCTATAGGATTAAAAACCTTCACTTAGCCTTTGTACTTTAAGACTCTGCTAGCAAATAGTTAGTCAACATAGTGTAGTTTATAAATTAGCACCACTCCAAACCCATAGATGCCTTAGTAAGCATAAGGGTAGTAATCCTACCATTCACCTTCTAATTTAGAACCCTATCAATAGTTTAAGGCTATTAGCTTAATGAAAGTAGGGAGTCGGTAGGTTTAAGGATATGATAAGATAGAATTCATCGTGCATTTATATACTTATAAATTATTTGTCACTTAAGTAATCGCTAATCAAATTACTATTTTCCAAATTACAAATGCTTATAGTATTATGCTTCAATTTTCATAGAGATTATTAATGTCTACATCAATTGGGAGCATGATTAGCTCCAATCATTAGGGTAGATAACTAAATTAGATAGCAATGGATATCACATGATTTACAAGTAACTTGAACTTTGTGAATGTTGTTATGCTTTGAGACTACAACCTTGAACATACATTAAGATATTGTGTATGAATAAAACTTTAAAATACTAACCATATGGGTTTCATATGGTGGACTATTATGCCAGGGCAGGCTATGGAGTAATAAGGAGACCACACATATCCTAGAGGGGAAGTGTGTGTGTTATGGGAAACCCTGCATTACTTAGTTAGGTAGACATGCTTAACTCCTTATTTGTTCTGTAACTTTGCCTGCAGAACAAAACCTTAAATAAGATAAATACCTTAACATTACTTTTATTATAATCTTATCGATTGTGAATAACTTATCATAGTCTTTTGATAATGTTTACTTATCATAGTCTTTGACTATGATTATTCAATCTTTGTGACTGTACTTCACTTTACTTTACTATACAATATATTTTATTATCTTACATTAAAGTCTTTACTTTACTTACTTGCAGTGTATGATATTTATTTGCTTACATTTATGCTTATATTGCTCTCTTTTTAATGTTACTTAACATAATTCCATGGACATATTCATGTATCCCTTCATATTTTATATGAATTATAGTTGTTTTAGCTATTATATGTTGTATGTTTCCCCTTACATATTTGTAGGCTAAAATAAACTACTTGTAAGTACTTTACTACCTTACTTACTTTACTGCTTTTACATTCTTTTATATCATTTCCTTTTAATGCATAGTGCTCCGCTTACTCAAATAACTGTAAATAGCTAATGTGATATCTGCTTAAAACAAATAAAACTTACTGTAAACCTAAAATGTAATTATACTTTTTAAATCTAATTGTTTGTCTTTATTTTATTGGCTGTGTTCTATCGTATTAAAAGCCAAACATATTATATTAGGAACATTTCATGGAGCTTGAAGTTGGGATGAGTATTAACCATCAGTAGCATTTGAAGACTTGCACCTTTACTTTTATTTTTGAGGATGAGTGCATTTTAAAATATTTATAGCTATTTGTAAGAACTTTAACTCTGAATACTCTTACTTTCCTTTTTGTGATAGATGTATTTTCATTCTTTTTTATATGCTTGGTTTCGATGATGGATGTGGATGCTCTTATACATGTATGCTTGCTCTTTTATAGTTACTACAATTTCCTTATCTCAAAAAGATTCTTGGCTACATTACACCTAATAGTGAGTTAGATTCCTACTAATTATGTGTTAAGTACTACAATAATACTTAATATTGGGTTGGACTTCACTAACTTAGCACCAGGTCATTACAAGGGGTACTTGTGTTATTCATCTACAATTAATAAAATTCACTTACAATAGCAACCACTACTATAGCATTGGGATGACTCCTTTTGAAGCATTATATGAAAGAAAAAACATTACACTAATTGCTTAATCAGAGGTAGGTAATAATTAACTTTTTTGGCTCTAATATAGTTAAAATTGCCACTTTATAGATTAATTTTATTTAAGCTAGATTAAAAATTGGCCAAGAATGATAATATAAGTACTTCAACCCCACTCATCATTGCATGAAGGATTTGGTAGGAGACTTTGTATATGTACAATCTAGACTTTGTGGGGTATTAGATAAATTGGCAAAGTAGGGAAGCTCAATCCTTAATTAAGTGAACCATTTAAAAATTATCCCAAGTAAGACAGAATGCCTACATGCTTAAGTTCCCTAAATATTTAGGTGTGGTTTAAAATGTGTTTTATATTTCCACATTCTAAAAATGAATATCAAATCCATTATCAAAAGTGTTTCTTAAATATTTCATTCTCCAACTAAACTTAACAAATGAAGAAGTATTGGAAAAGTTATTGGATGTTAATGTCAAAAAATTAGTAATAAGTCTATTCCTATTTATTGAAGGAAATTAAGAAACTATAAAAAGGATGAATTAACTTAGGAAAAAAAACCTAACTTGTGTTATGTAACCCTTTCCTTTCCATACGTAGCTACAATAAGTATGCCCAATGCACTTTAATTATTTAAAATAACATTTTAGTTAACAATTCTTTACTTTGTAATTGTAATTTTATAAATATTATTAATGTTTGGAATAAAGTTCCTTTAAGTTATAGAGTTTTTAACAACCATAGGTTGTTAGAATAATATACCTTGAAAAATACCAGACTTGGTGGGCTTAGTAGCAATAAAAAATGTGCATAAATGCATCACACCCATACACAAATACATGAGTACCCAAGTGATCATAACCATATGTATCATGCCTAATGATGAGTACAAAAAAGTGTGATATAGTGTTTAAGAAATACTCAATAGAACCCACATGGTGCTGATAGATAGGATCATGCCCAAACATTATCAAGTTTGCAACTAGGCATGCATGGTAGATTTTCTAATTCCAAAGATTATGTATTTGAAGTCTCAATAGTCATTGTCTTACATCCATATGTGATCAAGTGTTTACTTAGGCACATCGGTTGACAAATAAATGCAGAAATTGACATGGTCGTGTTTTGACTACCATTATTCATGCCTAAATATAGTTAAGTTTGCATCCCAAACATAGGTAGGCCAACTAAGTAATACAAAAATTTTCACTTGGCCATCAGCATCACAATTATACACACTTAGGCATGTTTGAACTCACACGAGGATGTGCATCGGCCAACCAGATGACTTGGATAGTTGGATCAGACCACAATATGTAAGCTTATCATCACATGCTTGGATGCACCTAGGAGCATGAATAAAAAAATCATGAGTGTCAATTCAAGTGTTGAGATAAACATTTATGAAAACTTGCTATGCAATTTATTGATTGAGCTTTTGCTTCTTATTTTGGGTTCATCTAAAATAGTGTTGATTGCTTTATCAAGGAGCATTAGTGTAATAAGAAGAGATAGTACCCATAGGAAGGGGCACTAACTTTGTTGTGAGTGGGTCATTATTTTAAACACAATTAATGAGTTTGCATACTGACTTAGGAAGTTGATTATCTAGGTCAATGTCCTAGGTGGCAAGTAAGGTTGAATCCATATATATATGTGAAGTTAGTGGTCTAGTTAAGTGTTCTGAGGATGTGAGTAAGGTTAGAATCTCAATATAGTGTGATCACAAGGTAAAGATGTTAATTTTTATTCATTAAAATAATGAAACTAATACAAAGATTGACATATTTATACTATAATTGCTCATGTTTTTATTATCCTAGTTGCAATGATTGTTGTATGCTTACCAAAGTTCATTCAAATATTCTACCATTATCAATAGATTTGTTCATGCCTTACTTATCAAGTTGCTACATATTTCTTTATCTATAATATACTTAAAAGAATGAATGTCATAAAAATTTTATTGCTTTCAAATTCTAAAGAAAAATGCTAGTTGCACTTTTATTATTCTTATATTGTAATTTTTTTTTCATGGTAGACATATGTGAAAAATAATTTATGAAAATATTACATGATATTAGTTTGGCTCTTTTGTATAAATAGATTTTATATTTAAAAAAGAATGTTCACAATTTTCTTTTGAATTTATATTTATTTGAGTCACTAAACACATTTTCTTAGCATGCTCAATGTAGTGCCACATTATAAGTTTATAATGATAGTAAATAGTGAATAAGTCAAAAAATGTTGCATTGGGGTTGTGTGTAATAACTAATTTCAAGAATTATCTAACATTGAAGAAGGTGAAGCTTGTTCCAGAATACATTTGAATCTAATATCAACTGAATGGCTGGACGATGAGGAATATTGTCACATATTTAATGATAAATAGAAGAAGTTCTTTGTAAGAAAAACTAGTAGTCATTGATGGATGCTATATTAAGAACCCTTTGGGATACAAATATAAAAAGGGGATGCATTTGTTGTTGAACAAGAAGTTCTCACTTGAAGTTTAGAGTGGAGCCTCAAAGAAATACCAGTTGTGCTTTGCAGATAAAGTAGTTAATAGTGAATCTAAAGGGCTCCAATCACTTAATATCTATGTGACCATGGACATAATATCTATGTGGAATATAAGATCCATCATGTTGAGAAGAGTGGAATTATGTAATAGTTCAATGGTAACTCCACACACCACTATTCTATTAAAGGGTGAGTAGAAGTTGTTGGCAATGGTAGGGTGGATGAGTCGTTGATTTGAAAATTTATACAGACAAAGCCACTGAGGATGAAGGTGGACCCATGCTTTAAAGGATCACAAAGAAGATGCCCCATGTTGCATACAATCAGAGGCCTCAAGGAAAAACAAGTTTGTCAATGCCTGCAGGGTTGAAGGAAAGACAAGTTTGTTAATGCCTGCAGGGTTTGCAGGAGGTGGAGATATGTTGGTCTAGCACAACCAACTGTTGGTGTCTTGCCAAGGTGCAGCTATATGGTGCCCAAGCGTAGGTGCAAGTCCAAAATGGTGCCCAAGCATGAGTCAAGCTAGGGCTCCTAAGCACAAGCACATGATGCACCCGTGCACGTGTTGTGCAAAAATACATGTAGCAACAGTTCACGTGCCCAGACGCGTGTAAGCACGCACCGTGATAAATCAATTAATAAATCTTAATTTTTATGCAAAAATAAATAACTAAAATACGACTTTCTGTTGTAACTAATACATAAAATGAAAATTTGTCTGATATATAACCTTTAAAGTGGGCTATGCATCCAACCTTCATTTTCAAGTGAAAATCATCTAAAGTTTTGTTAATATTAGATAATTAAGATTTATATTTAAAATATATATAAAAATAGATTTAATACCATTTTTAAGAAAAATATTTTTAGAGTTATGCATCAAAATTCATTAATCCTTGAGACTTAAATAGAAATAAAATATATAACTCATACTTAAAGTGTAAGAAGCTAATCATCTTTTAACATTAGATAGTAATAACTTATTTTTCGATAAAAATAAGATAATATAGCGTTCCCTCACTGAGGAATTTTTTAGCATAAGAAAAAGGGTGTCGGGCGATAGTATATTAATGCTTTAGTCCTCAACGAATCAAAATGTCAAATTCCGCGCTTAGAACCCGTGAGACTCCAAAAGGTACCACCACTGATTAGGGAAAGATTAATAAAACATTAGAGATATTAATTAATTAGTTAATTAGAGCCGTGTTTTCGAAGTCTTAGAGGAGTATTGTTACACCTACACACTATCATACATCCAAATATATAGATGATGTGTTAATTTAATGTATAAGTAAATAGATTATTGATTGAATATATTTTTTTGTGGAGCCTGAATATTTCTATTGATTCTGAATACTTTTGCAATTTGGTTGCTTCAACATTTTGTTTATTTCCCTTAAAATATTATGATGTGATCCGAACTTTTCTAGCGGCTTTTGAAAGATGGATGTTCAGAGTTGAACTGTGTTTGGAAAAGAGTATCGAATTGTTGACCTTTGTGCAATCCCTGTATTCATACAATCAAAATCTTGCACATTTTCTATAGAAAATAAATCAGTTAAGAATTCGGTCAATAGAAGAGATGTATAATCATGGGATGCTCAACGCTTTACTATTCTCTTAGAATAATAATTATATGTTTAATTGATCAACGGAGGAGCGTTAGGACCGGGTGTTCGGACGACATACTTTGGAGAGTCTCCGAGCCATATGTTAAATATAAACCGGCACAAACAATCACGTGTACAACACACTCATTCAATCAAATATGCGTACGAACACAAAGAATTTTACTTGACAAACTTAAGAATGAGAAAAACTGCGGAACCACAAAAAAATTAACTATGAAAAGATAATTACGGAGTTATATGAAACTTATCAATCACTTGGAGGATGAAATGATTCACCGCCTTTGAGCTTCTTCTTCTTCTTCTTCTATTCTCTCATATTTCTCATTATTCTCACTCTAGGATTTCAAGCCTCCAAGCCTCCGCTCAACTCGAAATGGCAGACCCTTAACTCTAACATAATATGTTAGCTTTTATATGGATCCCAAACTAGCTCCAAAGTGCCATAAACAACTTAGGACAAGTCACGCCCCGAACAATTTTCGTGGGCACCTGGACGGCGCCTTGATGTTTCTGGAGCGCCCAGGCATTGGGCTCTCTGACTGCTAAGTTCTCGGGGAGCGCTTGGGTGCCAGACTCTCTGTCTGCATGGCATCAGCCATGTTGTTGGCCACTGTAGGTCTATCCCAAAATTCATCAAGACATTGTTTGTACATCCCTTGATGATCCAATTTGTCTCTACACCATAATAAGGAGCTCGGTCTGGAGTTTGAGTCTATCTAGGATATTATCTGAACTTGTATAGTAAATTCCCGAATACATAAAAATTAGTCCGAAAATTCCACTTGAGCTTAACTAAAATTTCAATAAAAGGGCTAGCCACCCACGATTGATCTCTATCAGTAAGGAAAGAAAGAAAGGGGAAGAGCAAAGAGAGAGCTTTCAAGTCTTTAGTGGTTTGTCGAAACCTTGAGTTGCTATAGCTTGAGAAGTTGTTGAGAAAATATACAATCTTTAAGTAGCTTGGGGAGATTCCTCGTAGGCAAAATATAAGTTGGGAGGTTTAGTTTGAAGGACTGAAACAATGTGCTTTGGTAAAAATTAGATTATGTTGTGTAGACCAACATGAGTTATGTTGTCATTTGCCATGTACCCTGATTCCATCAAATTGAGTGTTGGCCAAGTAATTATGTATTTTTATTTTTTTTATTTATCATTGTGTACTCTAGTCTAAAAGCCACAATGAATAGTGAATAAATTATTGCTCATTTGTTGCTTCATTTCTTTTTCATCTTCCTCTTATAAATTCTTGCTCATTTATTGCTTCATTTCTTTTTCATCTTCCTCATTCTACCCCTTAATCATCTAAGATTAAGTGGTTGTCGTCATCGGGCAATCCTTCACTTAAAATTGAGCAATCACTAAATGAATAATAATTTCCTAATCCATTGATAAGGGTAGGATATGCCCTAAGTAGAAGCAAATTGAGCAATCACTAAATGAGCATACAAAAAGTATCAAAGTGCGGAAGAAAGTACCAAATAATAACATCCATGCATCCAAGATAAAATAAGAACTATACAACTCTGAATAATTAAGCAAGAAAGGAAAAGCATTTTATAACCTGTATTATTACAAAACATTTAAAAGTTTTAATAACAGAAAGAAAAGACAATCAATCCTCACAACAGAAAGTAAAGAAACTAAAGATCTGCACCGACACGCTCCTCCTCTTGAACAGGCTCTTCAGAAGGTCCTACCTCAAATAACTCGGAGTCTGTCATTGTCGGTATCACAATGACAGGGCCCCAGCAAAAAGAAAAGAAAAATTTGATTAGACAAAATGTCTAAGTACATTTTAGGTTAAACATTTTATGAATTAAATGATATCACCAATATCTATGCAATTTTAGGAGCAGTAAAGCAACAAAGAAAGTGGTAAAAATCATAATTAACAAATTATAACTTAAATATAGTGTAAGGTCAACACATACCTCAACTCAAATTGTAGAAAAAGTTAAGCAACATAATAATAAAAATCTACTAAGTATAAGAAATATCCTAAGTAATATGATCAATTCTATATATGCTGATTTGCAATATAAAATGAAAATACTGAACTGAAATAAAAGTCTAACATCCTAACATACTTTCATAAGTAAATAAAACTACTGAATAAACACAATTTACAGGAAATAATATAAATGCTAAAATACTACAATTAAAATAAATGAAAGTGTTGAATTAAGAAATATGCTGAAAATATAAAGTGATAATACTATCTCATATGGCATATTCTTACTTAGTTTTGCCAAAAGGTAAATACCACTTAAACCTTTCTGATCATCTAGGAGAAATATCTCAAATTAAATATCACCTTCTAGGAGAAATATCATAGATAAATATCATCTTTTAGGGGAAATACCCTAGATAAAACTTCATCTCAATATATTGTCACACTATCACGGTAGACTAAGTAAGACATATTTCACAAAGTTTTAATTAAATTTTTTACTTTAAATTATTTCTTTCAATTATGAATATGCTTTATGAATGAATCAAAATTATCATAAAATATCCATCAAATCTACTATGGTCCATCTAATGTTTCAAAAATATATATGTCCAAAATAAGGAAACAAAGCATTCAAATACAAGTTATAAATAGCACTAAACAAACTCTCTAATATCACTTATTTTTTAATTAAATTATTCTATCTAATATGAACTTATAGAAATTTAAGATTTCTAATATCTAACTATCGAGTATAAATCTAGAATATCGGTCCTATTAGGTTAAAAGTAATTAGAACTAATAAAGTTCTAATATATTTCAATCCAGGATGCTTATTTAAATTAATAAGTAAACCAAACATCCTAATTGATGACTTTAACAATCCCAAACCCATCTTGATAAAGACCAAATCAAAGATAGAAGGATTAAGAATTAAACTCCAAATATTAGGGTTCAATTACTTAATCCTAAGGTGAATCTAAAAGACTAAGTTTAAAACTCAATCTCGCAAATTAAAGATTAAGGCAAATCCTATTAAGTAAGGTCTCCTAAATAAGGTGGATCTCTATTCTTAAGTCTAAGATTGAAAGATCAAATAATCATAAACAAACTATGAAAATCTATAAACTAGTAAAACCAAAGTTTTACCTATTGAGTAACCAAATTTACTCAATAGATGAAACCTAACTTAAGTATTATTCCTATTCCAAAGGAAAGAGTTCCTAAGCACTAAGATGAATTCTCAGACATAAAACCTAACTAATATTAATTTGAAAGCTTAATTTAATGATTAGATGATTTTTAGGAAGATATGATGTGAGATGGATCTCACATCATGAAGCTTAATATTTAATTATTCAACATAAAAAGAAAAGCTACTATTCAACTTGCAAATTTGCTATTATTCAATTCAAATATTTACTATTCAATTTGCTATTTTTACTTTCTATTTATTCCGCTGTTTTTACTATTCAATCCGCTATTTTTACTATTCACTCCGTTATTTTCTATTTAATCCGCTGTTTTTACTATTCAATCCGCTATTTTTACTATTCAATCCGCTGTTTTTACTATTCACTCCGTTGTTTTCTATTCAATCCGCTGCTTTGGCATTTAACGATTATATTTCATCACAACTTCTATAGCAAAAAAAATTACAGCAATTATGACCAGTATAAACAATTTGATTTGAATTACTATATTTATATAACAACAAAACAGCAGGAAAATTTAACGCATAATTATAATGGTTGCCTAAACAAAGGCCATCCAAATTGTAATATGGCATTACAAAGAATAATTATGCATAGTCATATTAAAATGTAATAGAGATTTGATAGTAAATATATGTATTCCTTAACTTCAAAGTGGTAAGAGTTTTTAACTGACGGATTTCTATAAGAGCGCAAAACAAGAAATTATATCACTACTTTATCTAGTAATAAACAACGTGCATAAAATATGATATTGAATAAGTTCATGAAAAGCTGGATACCAATTAACTGTTGGTTCTATACAACACAGTTAAGCTACTATTATTTCAAAATAACAAATCTGAACTTTGCCATATGCTACACATGACGCTTCTTTATAACAAAATGATAAAGTACAAGAAACGTGTTTAAAAATAACAAAACTTAATCAACTCATAAATGAGTAAAGCATGAGTTTAAATCAAATCTGAACTTTGCCAAAATCAAATAGCCTCTTAAATAGACTTAATGATTCATACCAAAATTGAAATTTGTATTTAGTATTCTCAAGATTTTTAAATCTTGATTAAGAAATTCTTACTAAATCCTTCTTCAATTAATTCATACTATGGCCAAATAGTTTTAATATAGGCTAAATAAAAAAATGTTGAAATTTTAAACATGTCTATAAAGATAAAAATAATGGTTGTAGAAAATGTTGAAATATCATTGTCATAAATAATGGTTCTTCTAATAATATTCTTCATTGACACCACTAGGAAAATTTGAGTATCAACTAAAAATCTTCTTGTCTAATGATTGGTTGTCAGCCTCATCACTTGAATTTAACTAGTACATTATTCTTATAAGCAGCCTCCTTTATATAAAAAAAATATATACATAACTATTCTTGAATGGTTCTTTTATGATCACAAAGATATTGTTATGTGAACCACACTTAATCTTTATATGTTTAAATGAGTGTGAAGAGCTGAGAACTAAGAAAAAAATATGTTTACACGCATGCGTCCGAGTGTATATTAGTAAAAATGATGTAAATATGCCAAACTAGTATGGCTGCGAACTTAAAATTTGTACTATGTAGTTCTTTATACAAGTCTAATGTATTGATATTTTATTAAAGTGGTTAATTTTCTGTGTTTTAGTTCTAATTCATTGACACGACCACCAGTATTCGCAATTGATAAACAACATTCTATTAGTCTAATATGGATATTAAAGTTCTGATTGCCAAAGTATAAAAGTAATATCCATGGGAGAAAGCATACAACAATGAAATTGCATGTAGTCTTAAATAAAAATTATATGTGTTTACACCTCTGAAGGAAAGAGCCTCCACATGCACTCAAAATATGTGCTTAATTCAAGTTTAATAAAGGAATTGTTAAGATTTGAAATCGAAGATTACTAACTGATAATTGGAGATAGTATTTAAAATCTGCATATCAAAACAAACTATAAATAATAAAGGTATTATTTACTGAATTCAAAATTTCTCAAAGCAATTTCTGATAGCATTTTGTGCATGCTCGTTTTATCTCAGCAAGAAATTGGAGTACTCAAGTATGCTAGAATAATTAGATTATGGTAAAGCAAGAAGTAAGTGGTTTAACCGAATTCAGATTGTTGGGCTACGAGGTACCTTGATGGCGCCGAATGGAGGAGAGGTCGAGGCTGAGGGACTCGGCTTTTTTTTTTTTTCGAAACGACACAAGCTCCCGATCTTAATCCCTCGGCCTGTGCTTCCTTAGAAGAAAGATAGCGAGGGTAGAGGAGGACGCGTGTCCAGTGATGCGAGCCACGCGTCGAGAGGTTCAAGAGCTCAATAGGAAAGGTGTCGGCCGATCCTCCCTTGCGTGTGAAGAGGGGTCGGGATTTAGGGCAGGATGCGGAAAGAGGAGAATAAGATAAGGGAATATATATATAAATATTAAATTTAATTTAAATAACTTTAATATTTAATTCCCTCATTTTTTATTAATTGCTTTTAATTAATTGAATGATTTTCAAAAATCACCAAACATTCACTCCTAGCAAATTGAGGGCAAAGAATGCAACAACGAAATTGAATTTCGATTCTGACGAGTATTTAATTATTCGAATTTCGAGGTATTTAAATATAATAAAATATTGGCTGAAAATTCAACGACTTTCAAATGCATTCAAAACATCACCCTTAGCTAATTTGGGGGTGATGAGCGCAATGGCGAAGTCAAATTTTTGATTTGAGCTCAATTAAGATAAGTCAAAATCCAGGGTTTCTGAAATTCCCAAAATTAGGATTTGATCAATTTGACTCCTGATTTGGACTAGGTCTTTGGGTAAATTCCTAATGACTAAATTAGAGTATTAGAATCAAAATTAGGACTTGGTTTAGTCCTAATTGACTTAAATAACAACCTGGGTTGTTGCAGTTGGCCACTGTAGATCCATCCCAAAATTCATCAAGACATCGTTTGTACATCCCTTGATGATCCAATTTTTCTCCACACCATAATAAGGAGCTCGGTCTGGAGTTTGAGTCTAGCTAGGATATTATCTGAACTTGTATAGTAAGTTGCCGAATACGCAAAAAGTAGTCCGAAAACTTCACTTGAGCTTAACTAAAATATCGATAAAAGGGCTAGCAACCCACGATTGACCTCAATCTATAAGGAAAGAAAGAAAGGGGAAGAGCAAAGAGAGAACTTTCAAGTCTTTAGAGGTTTGTCGGAACCTTGAGTTGCTATAGATTGAGAAGTTATTGAGAAAGTATACAATCTTTAAGTAGCTTGGGGGGATTCCTCATAAGGAAAAGATAAGTTGGGAGGTTCAGTTTGAAGGATTGAAGCAATATGCTTTGGTAAAAATTAGATTATGTTGTGCATACCAACACGGGCTATGTTGTCATTTGCCATGTGCCCTAATTCCATCAACTTGAGTGTTGGCCAAGTAATTATGTATTTCTACTTTTTCTATTTATCATTGTGTAACAACTCTCGTCTTAAAGCCGCAATGAATAGTGAATAAATTCTTGCTCATTTGTTGCTTCATTTCTTTTTCATCTTCCTCTTATAACCTTGCTTGTTATTAAAACTATCAATGTGGAGTAATACACTCGTGTTACTGTAACCCACACTTTTATACTAGATTAAGTTTGAATTGAGCTCCATGTTGGACAAGTTTAGATTAAATAATTATTTGGTATCAGAGCCTTGTATTTCATAATAAGTCAAGAAAACAAAAGCTAATAAATGTTGTTAAATCTTCAAGATTGTGAAACTTAAGGAGATGAGTCAATTCCAGTTGAAGAACACTTGAGGAGAAGAAACTAATAACCAAAGAGAACGACTAGCACTAGTAGAGGAAGCATTGTTGGGTGAACATAGGAATAACCAAATGAACACAATGCAAATGCAGATGTATCTTATAATATGGATGATGAGAAACATATCTAATCATGAGAGAAGGACAAAAAAGAAAGGATCTAAGAAATTAGATTCTGGATGAGTTAAAGTCAGTGTAGTAGAAATTGACAAATGACCAAATAGGGGAAGTCTATCTCGAGCTAAGACGAAGAATGAATTCCATGAATGTAGAAATAAGAATTGTGACAATGTTGTTGGCTTGAAGTTAAGCCACAATGCTTTCATATGGTTGAACACTCGATTATGATCAAGTATAAAAATATCAAAAAAGAATAAGTTCAAGAAACTCTTCTAAGGAGAAATTTACTCAGTCAACATGAATTTCACTACAATCTCCTAATTTTTTGGAAATTTTAAATATTACAAAAGCATACAAATTTTCTCATTATAAACCTTTTAAGCATTGCAAAGAGCAAAATTTTTATATTTGTGATAATTCTTTGGGATATATTAATATTTTTTGTGAGAATTATGAATATATGTATTTGAATAGAAAGTAAAATAAAATTATTTAACTTGTTTAAGAATTAACAGAATTTTAAGTTTTTTTTTTTTCCTTTAAACGATCGATGGTTTCACCAAAATTGCTTTCGAGCCTGCACCCAAACACATTTTAAGACTCTCATGGGAGCATAACTTTGAACTTAACCATCAATGAGCAGCTTGTTTATTCAAGATACTCATATGGTTGATAAGCATGACATTGCTCATGCGGTTCATTAAGCATGGCATAACCATCCACCTTAGCGTGTACTCTCACTCGTCTAGATGTACCAACCGTTGCATGCATTCAGGTGACTCCCGAGACAGTGTGTGAACTCGTAATATCACGTTCATCTTTAGCAGTAACTTAGGCACCTGAGCAAGCCTTGGCGTGCACTCCTCTGGCCCGCTTTCCCTGGTGCTGTTCTCGGGCACCTTCTAGCTTGCACCTATCCTTGCTGGGGAATCCTCGCAGTTGGGCGCGACACCAACTCTCGGTTGTGTTGGCCTCGGTAGAGTTTCCATCCTTTCTACTTCACATTCAATTCTGCAACAAAAGTTTTATTTTTAGGAGTATTTTGCATAAAGAAGCCTTTTTCTAATGATTTTTTCATATGCCTCTTTTAGTCTTTTATCCCTCTTTAATATCATCAAAATTTATATACTCAATACTTCTAACAGAGGCATCGAATGGTTTACGCTTAATATGCCCAAACCATTGTAGAAAATCTCTTAATATGGACAAATCTAATATTTCTATTCTTATCTACTATTTCAGCCACACCAAACTTGTTAGATTGAAGTCATTTGCCAAATAATTTTCAATATTGAATCACCATATTTAAATATCTTGTTCTTCTTGATCTTATGTTCCTTAATGATTTTTTTAATTAAAATCATGGTTTTATTAGGATCAAAGCTTTACTCCACATGTTCTGTTTTTAATCCATAACTCATGTTTTATTTAACGACATCTCTATTCTTATAAATCAACGTTATGTCCTTTGCAAATGCACCAAGGAACATCCTCTTGAATTTGTTTAGTTTGAACATTCATAATTAAAGCAAAATTATATTGGCAATAGCTAGTATTGAATTGGATAGGAAGTTGAAGTTGCTTTAGACAAATCAAATGGAGCAGCATGCGCTCAAGCGCGCCCTTGGCGCATTAGAGATAGTGGGGCGCGCGCCTAGGCGCCCGACAATCAGAGAGACTAGCACACAAGCGCGCCCCAGGCGCCCCAATGACAGGTGCGCCTACGTGTCAACAGACAGAACGGTAGGTGCTTAAGCATGCCTCAAACACCTATTGACAAAGCGTTAAGCGCCCAAGCGCACGTGGTTTTACAAGCAAGATTTCTGGGGGCTATTATTTGTTTATAGCCCCTTTTAGGGCATCCCAACTTTGTAATACCTAAATTTGTGCTATGTGATGGCTAAAGAAAAAGAAAAGTTCATTGTTGAGGTTTAGGTGAGGGTTTTGGTGAAACCATAGTTGTATTCTCTTCTGGTATAATTAAATTTCTCCCCCTTACTCCCTATGAACGTAGGTTTTTACGTCGAACGATGTAAATACTTGTGAAGTGCTTGCACTTAGATTTTGTGCGATTTTTCTCTTGTTTGTTTCTTGTTTGGGTTGTGATCTTCCGTGTTCATTGATCCTAACAAGTGGTATCAGAGCTAGGTTTGCAAGAGAAATCTAGGAAGATAGAGCTGGACGAGAAGTTGCTGGTTCTTCATCATTATTGATGGTGGAGATAATATTCCACCAAGTAGTAACACATTTGGAAAAGATCGATGTGGTCAAATTTGATGGAAAAACCAACCTCTGAATATGGAGATATGAAGTCATAGTTGCACTTTGCACATTGAATCGGAATTATGTTCTTGATGGTGAAAAAAAACTGGAAGAGATATTCGAAAGAGGTTGAGTTAAGCTGAACTGCATCACATGCAGCTTGATTCAAATTGTTTAACCCCAGATATAAAGTGTGGCACCCCAGCCACACCGTAGTCTTATTAACACTTAAGTTAACATGATTACGGTGAAATGGTCACCAAATAACAAGTTCCGTAATTATAGTCATGTTAGGTTTTCACCGTAATCCTTTATAACTAAGGAATTTGCCATTATCTGAGAGCTTTTCACTAAATAATAATACATGAATTATTCATAGTACGGAAGCAAGAAACATACACATCTATTTCACAATAATTTAGAAAGTGAATACATTCAACTCATAATAAATATGCAGCACGCTTCCTTCTGAACAAGCTCATCAGAAGGCCCAACTACCTCAAACAACTCATAATCTACCATTGTCGGTTTCACAATGACAGGGCTCCAGCTAAAAGAAAAGAAAATATGATTAGATAATTTGTCTAAGTACATTTAAGGCTAATAATAGTTTTAAATTCTTATAAGATATCACCATTAACTAAATGACGAAGCAAGCATAAATAGGTTCAACAAGCTATAAAAGAATAAGAGAAAGATATAAATAACATATTTATAACTTAAGCAAAATGAAGTAAAGCACATACATCCACCCAAAGCTGTAACAAAGTTAGGCATTTATATAAGTGTAAAATAACTATAAATACTAAAAAGAAGACTCATCATAACATGCTTATGATCATATAAAATTATGCAGATTAGCATAAAGTAAATAAAACTGTGATACATATAAGTAAGCAAGCAAGGCTAGCATCCTAAAATATGTAAGTAAACAAATAATTACTAAACTATAGTAAAGGTAAGCAAGAAGCAGTAAAGAAAGAATAACATGTAAAATTTGCTATATTAGAAGAATTGGCTAATAAGCCACTGAACTGAAACTGAACTGAAGCATGTATATCACTTAGCTTATCAAAGCAAAGGTAGATATAACTATACTAAACTAAAGATGCACAAATACATATATGTAGTAAGTCTTAGTTAGGTTACTTTACTTCTATGGATTCAGAAGAAAAAAAAACTAATAATCTTCAGTAACAGCACTTTCTTCCTCCTGAAGAAGCTCTTTAGAAGGCCCAATTACCTCAAACAGCTCAGAATCTTCTATAGTCAATTTCACAATGATAGGGCCTCAGCCAAAAGAAAAGAAAATCTGATTAAACAATTTATCTAATTACATTTTAGGTTGATATTGGTTTCAAAATCTTTTAAGATATCACCATTAACTAAACAACTAAGCAAGCATAAATAGGTGCAATAAGCTATGAAAGAATAAGAGAAAGCTATAAATAATATGTTTATAACTTAAGCAAAAGGAAGAAAAGTACATACCTCCACCCAAAGTTGTAACTAGGTTAGGCATTTATATTAGTATAAAAAAACTGTAAATACTAAAAAGAATACTGATCCTAACATATTTTTGATCATATAAAATTATGCAGATTAACATAAAGTAAACTGAACTGTGATACGTATAAGTAAGCAAGCAAGACTAGCATCCTAGCATATGTAAGTAAGCAAACAAGTACTGAACTATGGTAAAGGTAAGCAAGAAGTAGTAAAGAAAGAATAACATATAAAATCCGTCATATCAGAAGAACTGGATAACAAGCCATTGAACTGAAACTAAATTGAAGCTTGCAATCACTTAGCTTATCAAAGCTAAGGCAGAAATAACTATACTGAACTGAAGATGCAGAAATACATATATGCAATAAATTTTAGTTATTTTACTTTACTTTTGTGGACGCATTCCAAATTAGAGGAGGAGTCAAGCATATCTTTAAGACTAAAGCGGGTACCAACTTAACACAACTCTCCTCAATGAGTACGTGTTAAGTAATCCTTATTTCTCCTTACCATTTGTCCATTGGAAGTAAAAGTGCACAAATATCCGTCCATAAATGAACCAAATGCAAATGTTATCCTAATCTTCAATGTTTTCATTTCATGCAGCAAGTTATCTTGTATGTTATGCTCAATGTAAAAAGGCTCAAAATACAAGGAATACAAAGTAACAAAATTTAACATTAAGCAAGAGACTCTACTAAAATATAAGTGATATCTGTTATTGTCTAATTTATCTATTTTAATTATTCTAAGTTTATACAAGCTTAGGCTATTTAATATCCTACTCTCCAGTATAAACTCATATTCACGACCTTACAAGTTAAAGATTAAAACTTATATAGTTCTAATTTAAATAAAAAATGTCGCCTACATAAGTCAAATAATTAATCATTCATTTTAATTTTATAATTTTCAGCAACTCAAGCCAATCTTGATTAACATAAACCAAGACTGAAGGATTAAGAATTAAACTCCAAACATTGGAGTTTAATCACTTAATCCAAAGGTGATTCTAAAGGTTATGGTTTAAAAAATCCAAATCTCATGAATTAAAGATTAAGGCAAATCCTATAAAGCAAAATTAAAACTTAATAGGATGGATCTCTAACCTTAATCTAATGTTAAAATACAAAATAATCATAAATAAAGCATGAAATTCTATGAAGCTATAAAACCAATGTTTTATTCATTTAGTAACCCATTTACCCAATAATGAATTCTAACATATTTCTATGCCTAATTCCTAAGGAAGAGGATCCTAAATTTAAAGGAAAATCTTAAGAAAAAGATTTGGATTGCTACACATTAAAGTTAATTAGATCTTAAGTCTACTTAATTATTATATTAAAAGGCTTGAGGATGATATGAAGTGAGATGAATCTCACATCATATATATTTTAAGATGAAACTTAGGGTTTTACTTAGAAATTAAATAACATAAAATCGAATCTAAATCACTTTATTTACTGATTTTAGTGATATAATTAAGATTCTAAAGTTTAAGGATATTTAAACCTAAATTTGAGTAAAAATGATCATTTTGCCCCTACTTAAGGGTCTAATATACTACTTTTTGATTTAGGATTTTAAATTAAAATTTATTAATACCAAATGATTACTTACTATCTAATGTGAAGATAGACAGTAAGTATATCAATTTTTGAATGAGGATTAATCCTTGTGAGCTCAATTTAAGATTTTTTAGCTCATAAAGGTAATTTGGTAATTTTACATAGAGAAGTCTAAAAATTTAGTCAGTTTATTATTGTTTGTTGCCTAAGGATTACATATAACTTAAAATTATTGAATTCTGATATCAAATGGCCAAGTTATGGCCAAAATAATTTTAGGGTTCAAATATGTAAATTATGAGGTTTATAAATAGGTCAAAAACCTAACTTTCTCAAATTATGTCCAAATTTAGTAAACTCATTGGCTATATCTTCCCTATAATATATTGAGAAATATGACAAAAAGTAGTCCTAATTTGAACTTCATTTGATTAAGTTATGTGCTAATTAGAGTTAAAGGTGATTAGTGGGTGATTAGTGAAATTAATCATAAAATCACAAAACCAATCATACCACTGAGTTCTATCATACTAAAGAAACTATTAACATCTTAAATCTCTTAAATTGGATCATTAAATTTATTAATATTCACTAATCAAGATTTAGGATGATTAGGGCTAATTAATAAATCTAATTACCAAATCCTAAATATTTTTGCAGTTTACTATTGTAGCGCCCCGCCCCGTCGTTGCGCGCAAACAAAAGTATAGTTATAACTAGCGGCGGAGCGGTGCGCTACTCGGGAGGACGAGCTTACAAAACCCATCTTCCCGAATAGGACAGAAGGCTGAGCCACACTGAAGGTTGTTGTCTCGAACCTGAGATTATGATCGATCGAGAGTCAATACTTAAGATAAGAGTAGATTACTTATCTTAAGTATTAGAGTAATACGTACATTGGATTTAAAAATATGATTCCAATATACGTTATCAATATATCAGCATTTCCACTATACTGATCACATCACAATACTAAGTATAGTAGTAAAACATCCAGAATACATTCATCACAGAGCAGTAGTAAACATTCATCTCAGAAAAGAAAAGTAAAATATATCCAGAGTTATTACAAACTGATTTAAAGGATGACAAGTAAAGTCTATCTTAAGTACTGAAATAAGCAGTAAGCAAAAGGTGGAAAGCTAATCCACTAAGGCTCCACGTACTCCTCCGGAATCTCCTGTAGGTCCTCGTGCCCTGTCTCCACAAGCTGCTCGGGATCTAGCAAATTGTCGGATCCCAAAAGTACCCATGTTAGACAAGAAATCTAACACCTTGCAACTAACTAAGTAGTTCTAAAGTAAAAGCAATAGACAATAAAGTAAACACGACTGTAATAAAAAATATATAGTAAAGGCACTATATAACTGAAACTGTAAAGACTAAGCAAAGTAAAACTGCATCAAAATTGAATGCTGAAAGTAAACGAAAATAACAAAAGCTTAGAAATCAATGTGAAAAATGTCTAATACTGTACTATATATCACTGGAATGATGCACCCAAATATGCTACAAAATAGTATGCCACAGTATGTAACGGAACTATCACTGAAAGACTATAAGTCATACGGTCCAATGTATACATACACCTAGTTGGGAAAACAGTACGGTGATGACGATGCATCCTGAAATTCCCCAGTCAATGTATGCAACATTCTGTAACCCATAATTTATCATTGATACTCATGCATCACTGCTGAAATGATTCCTCAAACTTATGCTTATGTCTATGCCTATGCTTCTATATAGTACATGAGGAAAATTTAGAAATCTATAAGACTTTGAACACTGATGATGAATTCTAAGTCTCCATTATGCAGAATCCTACTAAGAGGATTCTGACTCCTAGCTTCTAGAACGATGATTAGTTAAAGTTGAAGATTTACTTAAAGATCATTAGATGGGATGATTATATACACATATTTAGCACGTTTGCAAGAAAGGTGATTTTTATCACTTAGTTTGATTAAGCCACCCTAACGAAGCAATCTTCGATAGGAGGCATTGCCCGTTGGCAATTTGTATCTCAAGCTAAGTTATTAAGATGCCTAACTCACAATCACACTCAGTGTCTTAAAGAAGGTGATTCTAATTACTTAGTTTGTTTGAGCCACACCTATTGAAGCGGTCTTCGCTAGGAGGCATCGCCCGTTGGCGGTTTGTATTTTAATCAAACTAAGAAATGAGTACCTATTTAATACACTCTTAGTATTGGGAGATTTACTCTAAAGGGACTCTGTTCGTCTAATCCCTTGGGATAGCACCTGCTCATAAGTCCACATTGGAGTGAATCAACCAATCCTGAATACTACTGAAGAAAATCAGTACTATAGGTATACCATACTACACCAACCAAAAATATGGGTTCACACAATTTTATTTAATTAACAAAGATTTATCAAGACTATAAATTCTTATGTTAAATAGGTAAGTCCTATACAAGGCTCCAAGAAAATGTAATCAAGTATCACTCAATATAGATTCTACCACAAGGAAAAGTGTCATTCTAATATCTTAAGCGATTCCAACCACGAGAGGTTAAGATCAACTTCTAAAGTTAAGGGATCATCTAAGCTTCTACCTCAATGAGTTATGCAAAGTCCTCCTACCTTAAGGTATATTCAAATTTTGGTCTTTAAAATATTACAGAAATAATCTTGTGCTGAGATACCTAAGTTCTCACACTCTTAACTCTTATGCTAACACTATAGTTTTTACTTATCATTTAGACTTAGGATAATCATATTAGATGATTAAGTCATCTGATCATAACTTATTCTAAGATCATGGGATTTAAATCAATGATATTAATAGAGTTAGATCACTTATTCAATCAATATGGTTCTATTAATCTTATCATGATAATAGTCTTATTTAGGAGAAAATCAAGAATATAAGGTTCAGATTCAGATTAAGCACTCTCATAGGTTTATTATTAACCTTAATATGTCTAATCCAAATGTTTAGGATCATTATCGAATCAGATGCATTATTGGAATAATGCAAATTATATTATCTTAAAATCATGTCCATTTAATTAAGGTTAAGAGTTTGAATCTTAATTAAGCAGGTTAGGGTGTAACCCCTACTCATGTCCAATTAGGATCAAGTGTTTATTTATAGATCAAATGTTAAATCAGTGAATTAGGTATGTATTATTGGTGGCAATCTTAGACCTAGATCAAGTTTTAATAGCTTGATCAAAGTCTTAAGACTTCTTAAGTTAATTAATATGATTAAGTTCTCCAATTTTTTCTTAGGATTATTCAAGTTATACATTATAAATTAGCATACATGGTTTCCATACATTTACCTTAGTGTTATAAAGCATATTAACTAAAAAATTTATAAAAATATAAAGTAATTAGTGCTAATCAAACCCTAAATCTATTCAAAAGGATTAGCACCTAATTACAAATCTAGCCATCAAAATTCTATACAAATTCTCACATAAGTTCTATTTAATAATACAAATAATCAGAGACTAAGTTTGCTAAGATCCAATATATATACACCATAATTTTTACTAATCATGGTTTAACAAGATTAGGGCATAAGTTGAAATACAGAGATCAAGAAAAAAATTCACTTAGCATATTCATTCTACTCTTCATAAGAAGATTAGTGGCACCATAAACATACAATTTAGTTAAGTATAATTACTAATCAACCCTAATCAATATTTGCAATAATTAAGCAAAAATGGAAAATATAACCATTAGATGTCAATAATATTTTATATTCAAGTTCCTGAGGATTTTCTGATCAACTTCATATATAATATTATAAGGATTGGACCAGTAGATTAAAAGTTATTTAATTAATACATTCTATATTTTTATTTAAATGATTTCATATGATTTGAATAATTGAATTATTTTCATTAAGGAAAATAATTCAAATTATTCGAATAAAATTAAAACAGTTTTGGCCCGTTAACCAAAACATGCGGGTTGACTGGGGCCTGAAGACCCAGGACTGTCGCACCGCTCGAGTCACGGGTCGGCCCGACCCGCACAGGGGCTTCGTCCCCGAGCCTCTGTCCCGACGGAAGGGACCCGATTCGGGGAACCCCAATCGGCCAATTCTGGTGCGTCCCGACCACAGCATGACCCACCATAGGTCACTACTCATTCACCGTGGTCAGGCGCATCGAAGGGGACCCAAAGCCCTCTGTGAGGTGGTCTAGATCAGCGAGACCCTACTCACCTGAGAGCTCCTATAATGGAGCTACTGTGGGGAGACAATTCTACCCCACAGAGGCCATGCGAGACCTAGGGCTCAATCCCTACACCTTTAGGGAGGTGAGACGGATTGAAGCCCTCTGGTCTGAGGGCCTGAGATGGTCTGGAACGTCGGGACCTTACTCACCCGAAACGTTCCTTAAGGGACTTAGCCAGATCGATTGATTCAATTGGTCGGGGATAGCTTAGGGCTCAATTACGATACCCGTGAGTTAATTTTGACAATACACATGTAATCGAATCAAAAGGAGGAAGGTCCAAGCCTCATTGGTTCAAAACTGACAAATGGGGGTACCTGGTTTGACGGGGGAGCACAGGAAGATCGACTGAGGGCTCGGCTGGCTTTAGTTGAGGTTCCAAACGCTGCAAAAGATCCTGAACACCAGGAGCGTCTACTATCAGCGGTTCGAGAGCTCCTGGGATTGCCTACGCAAGTTCGAGGGTTCAGAAATGGCGGAAGTTGTAGAGAGCTCAATTGATCAGCAAGGATCAAATGGAGCAATGCAAGGGTTATTTATAGCCTTGGCAGAGGATTGTGAAGCTTCTAGAGTGTTGGCTCGGGCTGGCAAAAACCTGAGAGATCGGGCCATGGCCGAGCTCTCGAATTTCCAATTCGAGCTCGACCGAGTCACGAGGCCCAATCGGGTGTCCTTGCCAAGGCAGGGGAGATCCTAACGGCCTTGCTGAAGTGGACGTAGGAGTGGGGGACAAGTGGGGCAGCTGGCGGTATGGGGGATCATCCTGTCGGGTGCATGAGTCAGTGGGGAGGAAGATCCATAATTGCGGGAGGGTTCAGAGCCGTTTGATTGATCGATCGAAAAGACGCGACGGTCCTAGTCTTCCAGATCCTAACGGTCGGATCGGATTAAATCCACGCTGTGGGATCTTACGGGTTGATCTAACGGCATATCTGCGGTTTCGCGGGATATAATCCTAATCGTTGGACTAATAGAACGGATGGCGGATATGACGGAAGCACCGCTGTCGCGCGACCTAGGCTCCGCAGCGGATCGCCCACGGTCCACACAGTGGATCCTAGCCGTTTAATTAGTTTAAAGGTATAAATGCAATTTTGAATTGTTGGAAACCTAAAATGCAATTAGACCATTTTAATTAAATGTGAATCCAAATTGCACCAAACTTTCACCTTTAGCTAATTTAGGGGTGAGGAATTCAAAAATGTAATCAGAATTTAATTTTGAAATTAAAATATTTTAGGTCTAAACTAGGCATCTAGACTGATCAAAATATCATTTCGGACTTAGAGAAGTCCAATGGACTCCAAATTTTTAGGATAGGATTGATGTTCTTAAAGTAATGGAATCAAAATTAATGATTTCTTAAACTATAGATTAGCAGAGTAACAACCTAGGGTTATTACAACTATTTATTAAGATTTTTTTATCAAAATATTATGTTGGATGATCTAATTTGGAGTTGAAGGTCATGAACAAAATATAATTTTTATCAGTGAACTCCTTAATAACTTTGATATCAGAAAGAGAGACATCCTCTTTGCTACTGCCCATCATCATGACTAAGAATGCTACACAACCCTTATTTACTAATTTCTCTGCTTTAATTGCATTAATCAATCAACTTTGGGTGCTAAGCCTTCCTACAAAGGTTTCAGAAGCATCAAGTGACTGTAGGGTGATCTTGTTCTTCTGGTAATTTATCGTGGCATTATGTATGCTAAGCCAATTCATGCCTAAGAAAATATCAAAGTTCACTATGGGAAAGATCATAAACTTGGCTTGGAATGTTTTCTTATTCAAGGGTACTTGTACATCACATAATTTAGCAGTACTGAGTTGGGCTCCAGAAGGAAGTTCAACACTTAAGTTTTAGCCAGCTTATACAAGGGTAATTTCAAACTCTTGGCAAAACATTTTGATATAAATGAATGACTAGCCCTAGTATCAAATAATACTTTGTAGAGTTCGTCATTAATGCAAATGGTTCCTAAATTAACCATATTTAGCAATTATTAATTCAATTTACTTAATGATGAAAATAAAGATATGATAGGATATGTGTACCTGAGATAACATTGTTGTCTTCAGCTACTTCCATCGGAATTAGATTGTATACTCTAACAATCCCAGCAAACCTTTTGTTAGTTGTCCTTACTTGAAGGTGATTCTGTGTTTGAGGTTTAGGAGCAGCTGCTTGCCACTTAGCAAGTGTATGACCATCAACAGATGGTGGTGGAATTATAGCATCATAAGTTCTCTTCTGTCGATAGAAGTAGCATGGAAAACTTGATTCCGATGAGAATGATTGATCAAAACTCTATCTATTATCTTTTGCACAGTGCATTGATAGTATATGTGGCCTTGATGACCACAAGTAAAGCAACAATGGCCATAGTGATAGCACTTACCATAGGGGTGTAGTTTGGTGAACCCTGAGATTAGTTCAGTTGAAGTGCTAGCTTCCATTTGATAAAACTAGCTTTGGTTCGGCCTATGCCTTTTGAAGGCTTCATGACAACTTGGCATCATATGCACATTATGCCACAGATCCTTCTTAGATTGATGGTGCTCTACTACCCTGGTAGTCTCAACCAACAGGGAGAAGTTGGTAAGATGAAATGGATTGATGTGGTCCATGATGGAGTCATGATGACCACTCTGGAAAATTTAGCACTTATCTGCTTTTGCAGGGACCAAGTTTCGAGTGAAACGAGTCAACCTTCTAAATTCCATTTCATAATCCGCAATGGATGGTTTCCTTGGGTTAGCTTTAACAAGGAATCCCCAATAGAGTTCTGTGGCGATGGTGGAACGAACTCTTCATGAAAGGCTTCGACAAATAAATCCCACAATATATCTTCTAACTCGTAGTCAGTGAAGCGAGTATCTCTGGCGTTGTCCCACCAATACTCAACTTTCTCTTGAAATAAATGAGTAGCTAATCATATAGTTTCAGCATTCGGGCATTTAATACTAGTTAGATTCTTCTTGATTGACTTTAGCCAAGTTATTATCTAATGGGAGATAAGCTCTATAACAACCCAAGGTTGTTACTCTGGTTGATTAGGACTAAATCAAGCTCTAATTTTGATTCTAGTACCCTAATTAAGTCATTAGGAGTTCATTATAAAGACCTAGTCCAAATCAGAAGTCAAATTGATCAAATCTTAATTTTTTGGAATTTAAGAAATCCTAGAATTTGGCCTATTTAAATTGACATCAAATCAAAAATCGGACTACGTCATTGCGTTCATTGCCCCCAATATAACTAGAGGTGATGCTTTGGAGGCAATCCAAAGTCGTCAGAAAATTAGTCGAATATTTTAATATATTTAAAATACCTTGAAATAGGAAAAATAAATACTCGTCGAAATCAAAATCTGACTTCGTTATTGCGTTTCTTACCCCGGCATTATCAAAGGGTGAATATCTGGAAATTTTTGGAAGTCATTTATATATTTAAATTTAAATTGAAAATTACGTGTAAAATATTTAAATAAATATTATATTATCTGATCCTAAACGGTGCCGTTCGCCCGCACCATTTACTATGTGTTTTCTGTCAGCCTTCTCGTCTGATCAGACGGGAGGCTGAGACGTTCGATCGATGGATCAAACGGTGCCAATGCTTTGTCCCCATGCGCTCTCTGCGTTGCTCGCGGTAAGTGGATTCCACCGTGATCGCCAATTCACCACACATGGAGCTCCCTCGTCGGGTCCATCGGACCCCATTAACCATCTGACCTTGTTCCTTTTGCTCGATTGGAACCTTAGCATGTAGCTGGAGCTCGAACTCTCGATCCTTAATTCTAGACCGTTCCTCCAAGTACCCCTCTAGTCTTCTTCTTTAATCAAGCAATCATTGATTTCTCGTTTCATTTCCTTATTGCATGTTTCTGATTATCGAATGACCGAGTTCGATCGGATTAAGATGAATGCGATCAATCTAATTTGAGAGGAGGGCTACAGCACAAACTATTACCCCTCTGTCTCACCGAACCCTAGCAGCTAGGGTTAGCTCTAGCCGGTGGCTACGGCCACCTCCTTCGTCGATTCAACAACCGATAAGTATGCCTAGTTGAGCCCTTCCCAATGTTGTGCGGTTCGAGGTCCGGATCTAGCCCTGGGTCAGGTCGGGCCATTCCTGACCCGCATCCCTTCAAACGCATGATGCGCGAGAAGCTGTGGGCCCTGCAATCCTACGTTTGACAGCTCGTGTGGGTCCCGCCGTCTCACCCGAATGCTTCTATCATGCCACGTATCCATGGGGTCCCGCCCGAGGGTCCTGCGCTCGACACATGTCCCTGTGGTCCCACACCGTCTGCTATACACTGAATGGGTGGGACCCGCCGCCCTGTTTAAATTAAATTAATATGAATTAATTCAAAATAGTTAATTTAATTAATTAGTTCAAAATAATTAAGTTTAAATTAATTATAGAACCTTAAACCTCTTTAAAATGAAATCAAATAATCCAAATATAGTAAATATATATGTCATTTTGATCAGCAAAATTAGAGGATCATTAGGTAGTGTTAATTTTTCAGTAGTATAAATATTTCACCTATTGACATTTAGGACCCCTAATTAATGACCTAAATGCTCCTAAACTTTAATTATCCATAACTTTGCACACTAATCCAAATATAGTTAATATGGGTCTCATTTTAATCAGGAGAATACCTAAATTAGTCTGATAGTATTAGTATTGTTGTTTTGTCAATAATTTGACTAATCATTTTTAGGACCCTTCCCTAATTACCCTAATTAACCTAAAAGTTGGTTTGATAATAACTTAGTTAATTTAACTCCAAATTTGGTCATCCAATATACCATTTACATCAGAAAAACCAAATTAACAGTACACTAAAATAAAATTTAGGTTTTGATAACTAGAAATCCTAATTTTCCCTAATCACCCTAAAATTGGATTAAGTCATAACTTAACCAAATGAAGTCCAATTTGGGTCTACTTTTAGTCAAAGTACTCAAGTGTATTATAGGGAAGCTAGTGCCATTGAGTGTACTGAATTTGAACCTCATTTGAGAAAGTTAGGTTGTTGACCCATTCATAAACCCTAAATTTACACTTTTTGACCCTAGAATAGTTTGGCTATAACTTAACCAATTGATATCAGAATTCAGTGTTCTTAAACTCTATAGAATCCTTGGACAGTAAACAGTAATAAACTGACTAATTCTTTTGACTTAATTAAGTAAAATTATCAAATTGCCCTTATATGTTAAAATCTTTAAATTGAACCCATATGACTTAATACATATCCTTATTTTATGTACCTACTATCTATCATCATGTTAGATAGTAAAAATCATTTAGCATATAAATAAAATCCAATTTGGAGCCCTTAATCAAAAAGTAGCATCTTAAGCCCTTAAGTAGGGGCAAAATGGTCATTTTGCCCAAAATTTTGGTTAAATGCCCTTAACCTCTAGAATATCAATTAAAATATTAAAATTAGTAAAATGAATGATTTGGAATCAATTTAGAACTCTTAGATTCATTAATTGAATAATTTGAGAAAAATCCCCATTTGAGGCTTAAAAATTCTTAAGTAAAACTAATACCTCTCTAGCTTAGTTCTTAACTCATATCCCAACTTCCTTAAGTAAATTAGACCAGTAAATAAAGAAAAATTGCTTTAATTATCATCAATACCTAAATTTCCTAAGTCTTCCATTAGAAGCTCCCTTATGGTCTTCACTTTCACTTTAGGATCCCTTCCTTAAGAATTAGGAATATAAATTAGGTTAGATTTCATTCATTGAGTAAATGGGTTATTTAATGTATAAAATCTTAGTTTTATTAGTTTTTAAATTTATATTTTAATTATGATTATTCTATCTTTAACCTTAGATTAAGATTAGGAGATCCACCCTATTAAGCATTGACTTTACTTAATAGGATTTGCCCTAATCATTAGTTTATAACTCAGACTTAAACCTTGGTCCTTAAGTATTACCTCTTAGAATATGAGGTTAAACCCCAAAACTTGGAGTTTAATTCTAAATCCCTAGCTTTAGTAAATCTTGATTGATCTTAGCTCAAATCATCTAAAATCATCAAATATGATGTATTGATTAATTATTTAACTTGTAAGCATTATTGATTGAATTAAATTAGGACCTGGTCAGTTTTAACTATTTTTAACTCATAAGGTAGTGGATCTAAGTTATTCTTAATAATAGGAATTGTATATATTGAACTTGTATAACTTGGAATAGTTAGAATGGATTAAGTATATAATATTAGATATCACCTATGTATAGTAGAGTCCCTTGCTTACTATTGAGTTATCGTTGCTTTTGCATTCCTTGTACTTTGTGCATTTTTTCTTGAACATGTTGTACAAGATAACATTACTGCATGAAATGAAAACATAGACAAAATTTGCATAGGGTTTAGTATTTGGTTGATCTTGCGCATTTTACCTCCACTGGACAGGGGGTAAGGAGAAATAAGTATTACTTAACACGTACTTATTGAGAGTTGTGTTAAGTTGGGACTCGATCAGTCTTGCAGACGTGATTGACCCCTCAGCCACTTCTGGACATGTCCATAAAAGTAAAGTAAAATAACTAAGAACTTACATCATGTGTATTTTTTGCCTCTTTAGAACAGTTCCATTTCCTGCCCTAGACGAGAAAGGCTATGGGATCTTACATATCCTGCCCTAGCCCAGAAACGCTATGGGATTCTTACAGCATAGTGGCTCATTTGGCCAATCCTTCTGAAATGACAGTCTTTACATAGTTACTTTTCTATCTTACAGTTTACTTTTACCGTAGTTAACCTTTATATTACTTATTTACTTGTATACTTATATGATGCTAGTTTTCTTTCCTGCTTATATATATGTATCACAGCTAGATTACTTTTTTTAAAACTTGCATAATTCATATGATTATGAGCATGTTTAGGATGAATCTTTTCTTTCAATATTTTCATTACTTATTAAATATGCATAACCTTATTACAGCTTTGGTGTTGAGGTATGTTCCTTTACCTCGCATATTATTAGTTATAAATGCATAATTTATAACTTCCTCACATTTCCTTTGTATGTTTGTTGCACCCATACATTTTGCTGCTTTGGTAGTCTAAGTAAAATGGTGATATCATAAAACTCATGAACTTAAATAACAAAAAATATACTTAGATAATATGTCTAACAAGATTTTTCTTTTCTTGGCTTAAGCCCTGGCATTGTGAAATCGATAATGTCAGGTTCTAAGTAATTTGAGGATCTTGTGCCTAAAGAGGAGCCATTCATGGAGGAGCATCAAGTTGGTGCTGCGGAGCAGTAGAGTAGTTGTTTTTTTAATTTTGTGAAGATGAGCAATATATGTTGTCTTCTATTTAACTTATTTAATTAATGTAGTGATATTATGGGTACCTATATATGTCATTTTACTGTACTACTTTATTATGAATTACATGCTTATTCCTTATCTTTTATTGTGGTGGATTTGGATGTAACCTTTTACTCTTTCCTTGCTTCTGCACTCTCTTGAATATATATACTTAGTGAATGATTCCGCTGCATTATTCAGGGCACATCCTTCCCGTATTAGTGGATTGAAAATTACATGTTAATCTAATGATAAGTGAGGGATTTGCTAGCATGGCACACCGCGCCTTGATTTAATCTTGTGGATTGGGGGTCGGGCGCCACAAGCTATCATCAAAGGTTGGAGGTCTCAAGTACAAGAAGATGTGAAGTAACCCATCAGCAGATTGATGAGAGGCATGAGGGACATGAGGAGCAGGGGAGGTACTAGTATTCATAATAGGATGAACATATACTAATTTCTGAATAGCCAACACTTATTGTTTTTGATTTTTTAGCATGGCATTTATCATATTCTGGAGTGAGGTAACCTCGTCGGCAACGCTGTTTGATGCAAACGATGTTGTGGGGAGTATTGTTTGGTGAAGTTGCTAGATTCATTCTATATTAAAGACACTTATTTTTAGTCTAAGAAGGAGAATCAAAATATTCTTTGTGAAATTTAATTACTTAAAGGACAGAATTGTAAAATAATTATAAGAAGATACAAGGTATACGATAACTGCTTGAACTAATAGAGATCCTATCCTATGTATTTAGTATTAAAAGCTAGACAGAAAACCTCAAAGGTGACTTCACAGCACTCCTTTTGAAATTTTGGTTAGATGACAATAAGTGGTGTCCCACTATTCTCCAGCTTTTGCTTGGAGAAGAAAGGTCATTAGTGAGACCCTAATGCCATCTGAACACTTCATTTCTTTAAGGATCATATCTACTCATTTAAGCCACTCCTTGGTTAGAATAGGGAAGTTAAGACCTCTGAAAATGGCATATTGCAACATGTTATCTAGCACTAACGTTCCTTATTCGAAGGCATCATTAACATGTATCCCATATTTTTGACCAATTTGGAAGTCAAACTCCCAAATGGATGCAAATTTCTTAAGGTATTCCCAGATCTACATTCTTAAGTATATATTGTTCCTATATGTGTAATCAAGTAACATTAGTCAATTTGAGCTATTTATCATTTTTAAGATTATTAATGTATGGGTTTTATATTTGAATGCTTCATATTACTTATTTGGGTATTCTCAATTTATGTTTTTCATTATGAGTATTTGATTATGGTAATATGGATGCTTTCAAGTATTCATTTACTGATTGCATGGCATAAGAACAATCCATCTGGTAGATAGGAATGCAAATTCTAATCTGACACCTTATGGTGTTCTTTAATACTAACGATGGCACCCCAGCCCTGCCGTACTCTTGTTAATACTTAAGTTAACATGATTATGGTGAAGTGGTCACCAATTGACAAGTTCCTCATTTATAGTCAGATTAGGTTTTCACCTTAATCCCTTATAACTAAGGAATTTTCCATTATCTAAGAGCTTTTTACTAAATGATAATACATGAATTATTCATAATACGGAAGCATGAAACATACACATTCATTTTACCATAATTTAGAAATTAAATAAATTCAACTCAGAACAAATATGCAGTAACATAAAATACAAACAGAACTTGTATTATTATAATATTTAAGAACTTAACTGAAATGAAAGATAAACACTCACTCTCACTAATAAAATAACAAAGAAAACTAATGATCTTCTGTAGCAGCATGCTCTTCCTCTTGAACAAGCTCTTTAGAAGGACCAACTACCTCAAACAACTTGAAATATGCTATTGTTGGTTTCATAATGGTAGATTCCCAGCCAAAAGAAAAAAAAATCTGATTAGACAATTTGTCTAAGTATATCTTAGGCTGATATTGGTTTCAAAATCATTAAAGATATCACCATTAATTAAATGACTAAACAAGCATAAATAGGCACAATAAGCTATGAAAGAATAAGAGAAAGCTATAAATAAAATATTTATAACTTAAGCAAAAAGAAGTAAAGCACATACCTCCACCTAAAGGTGTAACAAGGTTAGGCATTTATATAAGTATAAAATAACTATAAATACTAAAAAGAAGACTCATCCTAATATGTTTATCATCATATGAAATTATGCAAATTAACATAAAGAAAACGGGATTGTGATATATATATAAGCAAGCAAGCAAGACTAGCATCTTAACATATGTTAGTAAACAAATAAGTACTAAATTGTTTTAAGAGGAAGCAGGAAGTAGTAAAGAAAGAATAACATGTATAATCTGCCATAGTAGAAGAATTGGCTAACAAGCCACTAAAATGAAACTGAACTAAAGCTTGCATATCACTTAGCTTATCAAAACTAAGGCATAAATAATTATACTGAACTGAAGAGGCATAATTATATATATGCAGTAAGTCTTAGTTATTTTACTTTACTTCTGCGAACACGTTCAAAAGTAGCTAAGGAGTCAACCTCGCTTGTAAGACTAAAGTGGGTTCCAACATAACACAACTCTTCTCAATGAGTACGTGCTAAGTAATCCTTATTTCTCCTTACCACCTGTCCATTGGAAGTAAAAGTGCACAAATATCCGTCCAAAAATGAACCCAATGCAAATGCTATCCTAATTTTCAATGTTTTTATTTCATGCAGCAAGTTATCTTGTATGTTATGCTCAATATAAAAAGGCTCAAAATATAAGGAATGCAAAGCAACAAAATTCAATTGTAAGCAAGAGATTCTACTAAAATACAAGTGATATCTATTATTGTATAATTTGTCTATTATAACTATTCTAAGTTTATACAAGCTTAGGATCTCCAATATCCTACAATCTAGTATAAACTCAAATTCATGACCTTACAAGCTAAATATTAGAACTTAAATAGTTCAAATTCAAATCAATAATGCTGCCTACATAATTCAAATAATTAATCATTCATTATAATTTTATAATTTTTAATAACCCAAACTAATCTTTATTAAGATAAACCAAGACTGAGGGATTATTAATTAAACTCTAAATATTGGGATTTAATCACTTAATCTAAAGGTGATCCTAAAGGCTAAGATTTAAAAAACTCAAATCTCATAGACTAAAGATTAAGGCAGATCATATTAAGCAAAATTAGAACTTAATAGGATGGATCTCTAACCTTAATCTAAGGTTAAAATACAAAATAATCATAAATAAAGTATGAAATTCTATAAAGCTATGAAACCAAGGTTTCATTCATCAAGTAACCTATTTACCCAATAAATAAATTCTGACTTATTTTAAGCCTAATTCCTATGGAAGAAGATTCAAAAATTAAAGGAAAATCTTAAGGAAATTATTTGCATTGTTGTGTATTAAAGTTAATTAGATCTTAAGTATACTTAATTATCAATTTAGATGGCATGAGGATGACATGATGTGAAATGAATCTCACATCATAAATATTTTATGATAAAACTTTAGATGTTACGTAAAAATTTAATTAATAAGCTTAAATAACATAAAATTGAATCCAAATCACTTTATTTATTGATTTTGGTGAGTTAATTAAGATTCTAAGGTTTAAGGACACTTAAACCTAAATTTGGGCAAAAATGACCATTTTCCCCCTACTTAAGGATCTAAAATGTTATTTTTTAATTTAGGGTTTCAAATTGAAATTTATTGATGTCAAATGATTACTTACTGTCTAATGTGAAGATAGACAGTAAGTACATCAATTTTAGACAAGGATTAAGCCTTGTGAGCTTAACTTAAGATTTTTAGCTCATAAGAGCAAGTTGGTAAATTTACTTTGTGAAGTCTAAAAATTTAGTCAATTTATTATTGTTTATTGCCTAAGGATTATATAGAACCTAAAATTACTGAATTCTGATATCAAATGGCTAAAATAATTTAAGGGTTCAAATATTTAAATTAGTAGGTTTAAAAATGGGTTAAAAACCTAACTTTCTCAAATGGTGTCCAAATTTATCTAACTCAGTGGCTATAGCTTTTCTATAATATACTGAGTACTATGACTAGGAGTAAACCTAATTTGAACTTTATTTGATAAAGTTATGTGCTAATTAGGATAAAGAGTGATTAGTGGCTGATTAGTAAAATTAATCATAGAATCACAATTCCAATCACACCAATGAGTTCTATCTTACTTAAGAAACTATCAGTAATTTGAATCTCTAAAATTAGATCATGAAATTTGATAATATTCACTAATCAATATTTTGGGTGATTAGGGCTAATTAAAATATAATCATCAAATCTTAAATATTTTTGCAATTTACTATTTATTAGGATTTTCTGATTAGAATGGTATATTGGATGACCTAATTTAAAGTTTAATTGATCAAGTTATGATCAATTAAAGTTTCTTAAGTTTAAGGGTAATTATGGAAGGGTCCTAAAAATCATTAGTTAATATATTAGTCCAATAGAAAAATTTACATTATAGAAATATTCTTGATGATCTCCTTATTAAAATGAGACCCATATTAACTATGTTTGGATCAATTGGTGCAAAGATATGATTGTTTGAAGATTAGGATTAAATTGGTCATTAATTAGGGGTCCTAAATGTCACTATGTTAAATACGCATCTAAATGGAGATTTGACACTACCAAATTGATCTTCTCATTTTTCTGATTAAAATGAGATATATATTTAATATATTTGGATTAAAAGATAAAAGTTTGAGATTTTAAAGTTCATAAATTAATTTATTTAATTTCCTTACAAATTAATTTTTTTGCTATTCGGCTAAAATAAGACAGCGGACCCCTCCTAATAGCCGTAGCATAGAGCGGGCCCACAGACAGACCCCTCATGATAATTAATGAGTCGAATATTCACTAATCTATTTTTAGAATAATTAGGCTAAATTAAGAAATTTAATGATAGAAATTAAAATTTTCTTGCAGATTAGTATTCCTTATATTTTTTTTGATCAAAATAGAATATTGAATCAATATATTTGAATGTACTTTGGATAAATTATAATATTATCAATATATTGAGGTTAAGTGGTTAGTTAGGCAAAAAAGTGATTAGCAAAACTAATCACCAAATAGAAAAATTAATAGAATAATTTTAATCCTAACATAAGATGTGAACAAATTTAAATAAAAAAAAATGAACATATAATATTTATTCTTATAGATGTAAATTTAAAGTTTCTAAATACATATATTTTCATCATAATATGAGATATTATTTTACAAATTTTATTTAAATGTGACGATAAATCTAAATTATAATTTAACAAAATTTGAACATACAATATTCTTTCTTATGGAAGCAAATCTAAAGTTTCCAACTACATATATTTTCATTTTAATATAAGAACTTGAACATGTGAAACTCATATTTATGTAAGATATGATTTTGCAAATAAATTTAAATCTAAACATTAATTTAAATAACATCTTGAATATATTACATATATATCATCATCCTAATTATTAACATGAACATAAATATTTAAGAAAATTTCTTAAAAATTTGCAACTTTCTTATGACATAAGATTGATGATTTAAATTAAAACTAAGTCATCACTCATGACTTTAAAGTTTAAGTTAAGCTTAATACAAAATATGGAGAGGAGTATTTCTTGCAATTTATTTTCTCACCTTGGGACTAAAGAAAGAATGAAGGATGATGATGATTTTGCTAAAGTTCCTATCACCTTGATGGGAACTTAAAGTCCTCTTGATGCTCCTTTAGTTTTTGAGAAAGTGTAGGGTGAAGTGTTCTAACTTGAAGGAGAAGTATGAGAGAAAGAGATAGAGAGGGTTTTGAGTGTTTGCTAAAGTTAATAATGGAGCCTTAAGAGGATAAGAAAATGTCTATCCCTCTTTATGATTAAGTGGATTTCAAAGGTAAGCATTAGGATATATCCAATGGAGAGTATTTGATCTTGGAGAATTTGAATGGTTAAGATTGGATGGTACTCATTTTGTCCTCTAATGAAGAAAATATCTGTTATAATATGAATAGCATATTTCTATGAATAAAATTAAGATAAAATTTTTGTAAAATTTTTGTTTAATTTGCCCAAAAGTGCTAAAAATGAAAGTTTAATTATCCCTAAAAGTGATCACATAAAAATTACCAAAATTTCAAATTAAGGGGTCCATTAGATAGGTCTTGATGAGAAGATTCCATAGACACTAAAATTGTCCAATTTGGATATGTGGTTGAGCCAAAATTTGCATTTGAAATTTCAGATTTTTTTCTTATTTTTAGCTGACCCGTCTATTAACGGCGCCGTTAACGGAGCCGTTAACGCCGCTAACAGCGGTCCCTTTCACCATGAACGACATCAGGCATAGATTATCTCTGTGCCGCCCGCTTAAGCGGCAAAAGACAACAGTCATAGGATCCGCTGCTTAGATAGACGGCGCGTTGACGCGCGCGCCGATAACACTATCTCTTTTTATTTTATTTATTTATTTTTAACCAAAATTGAATGAGTTCCTAAAAATTCCAAAATTTCACTTTTTGCTATTTTGGGGGTAAAGAACACAACGTTGAAGTCAGATTTTGATTTCTAGATCAATTTAATTATCTTAATTTTTTGGGTATTAAAATATATTAAAATATTTGAGAAAATTTGACAACTTCCAAAATTTTTCAAAATATCATTCCTAGCTAATTTAGGGGTGATAAGCATAATGGCAAATTCAGATTTTTAATCTGATGACAAAATAATTTAGCATATTTTTCTTAATCAAATAATATAATAAAATAACCAGGAAACAATGGAAAATTGAAAAATTCCAAATAAATTATCAAAATGTTTTTAAAAATATTCCTAGTAATCTTATAATTTTATTTTATTAATTTATTTTGAATTTTAAAATTAGGAAACTAAATTTAAAAAGAAATATGATATTTCACATGGGGTGTGCTACTATGCTCTACAGGTCCCTAGCTTCTAGACTCCATTCACTAAGGGGCACTGCAGTGCCATGGCCTTTGTCTGCTACCTGCCAAGGTGTGCTATGATGCCTTTCTCTCGAGTGCTGGATGCCCTGGGGTGTTACGGTGCATTGTGGCACCTATGTTGCAGCTGAACTTCCAACTTTGTTCTGAATCACCTCAAAACCTTTTGGAAGCTCACCAGAGCTCTATTTGCATCTCCATGATGATATGAATGGTCTCCATAATATAATAATAAGTATTTATAAATTGAAAAAAGTTGCTAGAAAATCAGACTGGCAAGAGAATCAAAAAGATTCGGCCAGACAATGGCGAAGATTACGCTTTTGATTATGTTATGCATGAGTGCTAAAGTTATGGGATTGAGCACTACGTCACAGGAAGAGAGACACTGCAGAGAAAATGGGTAATTGAGTATATGAATAACACTTTGGTAAAGAAGCTGTGATATATGTTTTCCAATACAGGTTGGTGAGACACTATTGAGCGTATGCCTTAGAATATGCCCGTGTAACGATCTGAGGTTGTTACTGGAGAAATTAATTCCAAAATTCAAGAGGATTAAGTTAAAATTAGGATCATAACTCAAATCAAATAAAACACCCTTAAATAGAGTCCAATGCAAGGATCCAACAACGAAAATTGGAGATGCGTTGACGGTTACCAAGCGATATATAGAATCCCAAATATAATAATATAAAGATTATAGCACATGCATGCATCAAAACTATAAGCACATCCAAAGACAAAAATTTATGCGAAAAAATCAAGAATTGGAAAAACCACGGAGCCACATCACACATAAATTTTTACTATATAAAATGAAAAATACAAAGTTACAATGAGCTTCACCTTCTCAAGGAACATTAGCTCTTATTCTTGGACGAAGGAGAAGAGAAGCCGCCTCCACTTAGTTAAGGATTTCTTCACATGCTAGAGCTTCTTTGCACAACAGCTCTCCCTTAGGGTTCTCCCTTGGAAACTCTTCAATAGCAGCCAAAGCACTTGGAATCACTTATTCCAACCTTGGAAACTCCTCCTTAAGTTTTTATTAAGTATCTAGCTCTATTTTGAACATTAAATGGTTCAAAATACTCCTCAAATAGCTTAGGGTGTAACTTGAATCGGAGCTGAAATCTGCCAGGTGCTACAATTCACCGTAGTGCCCAAGCCTCGGATAGCCAGGCACCAGGCAGTGCTGCAGTGCCCTGCTCTTGGGTGCTCTGGTGCTGGGGCGGGCTAAAGAACACGTCAAGGTGCACTGTAGCACCATGTTCTTAGGCTGCCTGCCACTAGGGCATGCTGCAGCGCCCAAGTCTTTGCCTGCTTCTGCTAAGGCGCGCAACAACGCCCCTACCTATGGACTCCATCTGGCAAGGGATGCTACAATTCCCTGGTCTCTGTCTGCTAGCCGCCAAGGCATGCTACAACGCCTTCCTCTCGGGTGCTAGACGCCCTGGCGCGCTACTGTGCATTGTGGCTCCTATGCTGCATCTGAACTTCCAACTTTGTTTTGAATCGTCTCAAAATCTTCTGAAAGCTTACCAGAGCTCCATTTGCATCTCCATGATGATATGAATGGTCTTCACAACATAATAAGAGGTATTTATAAATTGAAAGAAGTTGCTAGATAATCAAACTAGCAAGAGAATCAAAAAGATTACACTTTTGATTATGTTGTGCATGAGTGACAAAGCTCTGGAATTGAGCACTACTTTACAGTAAGAGAGACACCACAACAAAATTGGTAGCTGAGCATATGAATGACACTTTGGTGGAGAAGTTGAGATGTATGTTTTCCAATACTGGGTTGGTGAGACACTCTTCGGTGTATGCCTTAGAGTACACATGTGTAACGATCTGAAGTTGTTACTGGAGCAATTAGCTCAAGAATTCAAGAGGTTTAAGTTGAAATCAGGATCAAGACTCAAATCAAATAAAAACACCCTAAAATAAAGTTCAATGCAAGGTTCCAATTGCGAAAATTGGAGCATGATTAGTATCCCAAAATTTTCCTAAATTTTTAAAGTTGAACTTTGAAAATAATAGAAAATAAAATTTAAATCAAAATTCAGAAATTTTTGCAGTCTTAGATCGAACATCAAAAGAAGATGCTATGTTTCATATTTTGTCGAATTTTGACCACCGAATTGAACGTAATTAATTATAAAAGTATTTAACTTCATAAATTAATATAAAATAAAATATAAACCCAAATTCAATAATTTTTGTTTGAGAATGTTCGTTTTATCTAGATCTCGAATCAGTCTAAAATTTGTAATCATTTGAGGCAAAATATTGGTCATTCTCAGTTTAGAAATATTTGTATATGATCTCCTAATACTAGTGCCCTAAATTTCTTTAAACTTTTGTATACATTATAAAAATATACCCCATTACACACTACTTATGCTTCTTATTGTTAAACATGATTGTAAATCACTAGTATTCAAGCATTAACTTCTGAAAGCCTGTTTTTTTTTTTTCTTAAATATAGGAGCCGCATTTAACTCATCACTATAACAACTATTTTAAGGTTTATAATCTATTATATTATTTCTTTTGTTTAAATTTTTGTAGAAATCCTTTGGGAATTACGTGCTTACATTGGTTGGATGCCTTAATATATTACACATATTTAATTGAATACATATATACATATATATGTGAGTTAAAGATAGAGGAATGCTAAGGAACATTGCTTAAATCTAAAACACTTGTAGTAAGAGAGCCAATAAATTAACAAAAGAAGGATGATTAAAAATTAAATGCAAATAGACTTAATAATAAATTATGCATATTTATATCTGGATCCTGATACATTTGGTAAACAAGTTGGGAATATACATGGATACTTTCTTTTACTTTTAAATTGTGTCATTTCTTTTATTTTGTAGGTAACATGCAAGTGGCTTGGTAAATAATGTTAATTGTGACATAATGTATATGTATTAACATTTGCTTTATAGAAAAATTAAAATTGTTGCCTCAAAAGGGGTATGCTTAATTGTTTAATACTATGCAATTATTTCATTTCTGCATTGCAAATTATTCATTACATGTCATTATTTATATTGTGAGAAACATCAATTTATTAGTAAATGTTATTATTTGTGGTACTATAAAAATTCTCTAATACACAAAATCTGCAGGTGTTTTAAAGAAAATCATTGCTTAGGAAAGAAGAGTTCTGCCACTAGGAATAGCAAAAGATGAAGTCAAAGCTTATTTACATAACTTTTAGTTTAAATGTAACATTTTAGTTATAATCAAAGATTTGTAATAATTTAATACTTTTCTTTTTAAGTTGAATAGAAATGGATCTTCTTTTTCTTCTTAAATAGTTTTGAGTTGCATTTGTTCATTTCTTTTTGTCACTTTGCTTAATCACCCAATAGGATCAAAGGCAGTTAACATCTAATGTCAGTTTAGCTTTACTAACATAACATCGGGTCATTACAACATGTTACTTGGTGAACCATTTGCCCTCTACTACAATTAACAAAAAGACTCTAATACAGTTATGGTATGGATGTCCTACAGCAGAATATTATTAATTGAAGATTTTTGGGATCTTGGACTACTACCATGTGAAGAAGGATAAGTTGGAAACACAGGCTAGGAAATCAATTTTTGTTAGTTTTTAATGCTGAGTAAATGACTACAAATTGTATAGTCCAATAGACAAAATGATAGTTATTAGCAGAGATGTCACATTTGATGAGGAGTTCTTTTTGAGGCACTGTAGTTTGCATGAGTTGGAGGATGTTATTGTGACTTATACAGACAGACAGAGAGTGTTATTCAAGATACTTTTACAATTAAAGGCTACATTGGTGATGAGCAAGATGATAATGATACTACAGGTGAGGATCTTATTTTAGAGTCAATTGCAAGAAACAAAATCTGATGATAAGCAGCCCAAAGACCAGTTTGACTAAAGGACTACCTCATCTATGCTTTGTCAATATTAAAGGATGATGTTCCCTCTCATTACAAGAAAATAATGATGGGCCCAGAGAAAATTATATGGAAGATCCATGGATGTAGAGATGAAATATCCTCAAAAGAATAGCATATGAAGCTTAGAAAAGCTCTCTCTATGAAGAAAAGTAATTGGGTGCAAATGGGTGTATGTGAAAAAATAAGGTTCTCCTGGAGCTGATGTGAGATACAAAGCTAGATTTGTGGCAAAGGGCTTTGCGCAAAAGGAAAGAATTGATTATGGTGAGGTGTTTTCCTTGTTGTCAAGCACTTATCGATCAATATGATTCTAGCTTTGGTGGCATGGTTTGATTTATTATTGGAGAAGCACAATGCCTAAACTACATTCTTATATGGAGAACTAGAAGAGGAGATCTGTATGGTGCAAAACCCAGGGAACGTTGAGACATGAAAAGGAAAATTGGTCTGCAAACTAGACAAGTTTCTTTATTGTCTAATGTAGTCACCTAGACAGTGGCACAGAAAGTTGGTCAATTAATGCATGAAGAGAAGTATACGAGATGTCAATTGACCACTCCATGCATTTTAAGAGGTTATCCCAATGTAACTACATTTAACAACTCTTGTATGTTAACGACATGCTGGTGGTCACTTCAGATCAATCTGAAATGAGCAACAAGAAGGAACAATTGCCAGTGAACTTTGAGACAAAGGAGTTAGGAGAAACAAAGAAAATTCTTGGGATGGAGATCTATGGAGACAAGAGGAACGAAAGCTTCGGCTCACTCAAAAGAGGTATTTTGAGAAGGGATTGAAAAAGTTTTGAGTTAGTGACTTCATAAAGTTAGTGAGTATTCCTTTGCACCACACTTTCTTATATCTGTTGATCTGTGCCCCAAGAAATTTTTTGAAAATTATGAAATACATTCACTGTCATATGTTAGTGTTGTATGTATCTTAAAGTATGCCTTGGTTTGCACTAGACTAGATTTGTCATAAGCAGCTGGAGTTATAAGAAGTTATATGTACAATCCAAGTAAAATTACTTGTAAGCAGTAATGGGGAGAATTCAATATCAAAAAAGAACACTGTGTTTTGGTTTACTATTCTAGAAGCAATCATCTATTGCAGACCTTTATGTCAGATCACGAATTCTGACTATGCATGATATTTGGATTGAAGGCTATCATGATATGTTATGTATTCACTTTGTCAGGAGGTCCAATTTGGTGGTGATCTACACTACAACCTTTGGTTGCCCTGTCAACCACTGAAGCAGAATACAGGGTAGTCACAGAAGCTTTCAAGGAAGCTATATGGATGAAATGCTTGCTGGAATATTTATGTATGAAGCAAGAGAAGAGAGCAGTATATTTTAATAGTCAAAGTGCTATATTCTTGGCTACCAATCCTATTTGTCATGCTCACACAAAGCACATAGACATGTGACATCACTTCATTCGAGATATCATAGAAGATGGAGAGATCTTATTGAAGAAGGTTAACATAAAGGACAACTTGATAGATATGCATACCAAGGTATTAACTGTTAAGAAATTTACTCACTGTAAGAATTTGGAGAACATGTAGAAGCTTCACTAAAGCTTCTCATTCATCAAAACTACATATAACTTGATTCATTTGGGAGAAGGATGCATAGGCAACCTAGTTGGTGCAGTTGCTATGCTGGAGAGCATATTTTGTGCCAGCTCTTATATGACCCATATGAGATCAAAAGTGAAAAATTGTTGATTTGGAAAGGAAGTTAAGTGGTTTTAGACTAACCAAATGGAGTAGCAAGCTCTCAGGCTCTCTCAAGTGTATTGGAGAAAAAGGGGTAGACTCCCAGGCACACATTTTGGCGCCCCGCCCCTTAATCCACAATCATTAAACTAAGGAGTGGAGAGTCACTTTGGCAAATCCCTTACTTAAACTTAGATCAAGTATAGACTCTAATCCACTAGTAAGGAATAGATAAGCCACTGCATGCATGCCATAAACTCAATCATTAAGCGAATACAAATCAGAGTGCGAAAGTAAAGAAAAATAGGTATACATCTAGTGTATCACAATGAATAAGAAAAATGCAACATAGAGCTCAAAGTATAAAGTACAGTAAAGAAAAACACAATCAAAGGTACCTGTATTACTGCAGCATTAAATGAATAGCTTAAGAGATTGAAATAAAAAGTCTCTCATCCTTATAGAAAGCTGAAAAAGGGAAACTAAGCAGTATTTGGCTCTCCTGGCTGATGCTCTTCTTTAATATATGGCTCCTCCTCTTTAGCACCCAGCTCCTCAAACTTATATGAATATGACATTATTAGTTTCACAATGCCTGGGCCCTAGCTAATAAAAGAAAATCTTAATAAATAATTATTTAAGTACATTTTAAGCTAAATATTTATGTCACCATTTATACTTAAGCAAAACAAAAGTGAACTAACTAGCATAGGAGCAGTAAGCATACAAGGAGCAGGATAAGTTATAAATACAGCATTTATAACTAAACAAAGGCTAAAGCAAAAAGGCACACCTCATGCAAACTAAGTAAGGATAGGCATACATACATAATACAGTAAGTAAAAATACTGAAAGAAAAGTCTAATGCTAAATATGATGATGATCATATGACATATGCTGATTTAAAATAGTGAATCTGAAAGTGGTACATGTAGTAAGCAGTAAAATATAGCATTCTATAAGTATATACAAGTGAGCATGTAAGTAAAATACAGCTGACTAAAATAACATACATCATTAAAATAGTAAGAAGTAAACTTAAATAGAAATAGGTATGTACAATTACCATATTAGGAAATTGACTAATCGAGCCTAGACAGAATTTCCCAAAACCTTTCTGGGCTAGGGAAGACAAAACAAGACAGTAGGACTGAAGAGGCAATAAATACAAAAATATAATCTTTTAGTTATTTTACTTTTGTTTTTGTGGACACATCCAGAAATAGCTGAGGAGTCAAGCACGTCTACAAGACTATACGGGTTTTAAGCTTAACATACACTCCTTAATGAGTAATGCTAAGCATCCTTATTACTCCTTACCCCTGTCCATTAGGGTAAATGTGCACCATAACCTACCACAATATAACTGAACATAAGGCAACTATTATCCTAATTATTCTATATTTTTATTTCATGCACAAAGTTTTCTTACATGACATATCCAAGTAAATAAGCTCAAAATACAAGGAAATGCATGGCATAAGAAATCAAGTAGTAAGCAAGGGACTCTTCTACACATTGTGACACTGTTGTTGTCTAATTAAACCATTCTAACTATTCTAAGTTACACAAGTTTAGGATCTCCAATTCTTACTATCAAGTGTAACTTAAAAATACAACCTTATAAGTTACAAAATATTAGGACTATCTAGGTCCTAATATGATCAAATTAATGTCAATTATGTATGTTAAATAATAAATTATCACAACCTAGTTTATGAATTTAGACATTCTATGCTAAGATCTAATCAAGATTTACTGAACTATGGATTATGATTTGACACCATGAATTGGAATTAAGCATATAATCCAAAGGTAAAGTCTAGGGATCTAAGTTTCAGACTTTAAGTGAACTAATGATTGAGGCAGATCCTATTAAGTAAAATCAAGCTTAATAGCATGATTCTCCTAATCTTATTCTAAGTTTGTAAGACAAAATAATCAGAATAAAATTATGAAAATCTAGAAACTAATAAAATTAAGAATTCATTCATTGAATAACCCCGTTATTCAATGAATGAAATTTAACCTAAGATCTATACTTAATCCTAAGGAATAGATCCTAAGGTGAAGTGAGGATTTCTTAATGAGCTCATAATGAAGAAACTTAGGGATGTTCTAAGACTTGACTGAATTTATGATCATTTATTAATTAGGGAAGGTTAAGGGTGCATTTTAGCTAAGTAAGGTATTTTATCATTACTTAGAGGATTTTAAGCCTTTATGAGGGATTTTTAGACAAGTGATCAAATTGTGAAATTTATGATTTAAATTGAGTCTAAATCCATTTTATTTTTGATTTTAATGATCTAATTGATATTTTAGGGGTTAAAGACACTTAACCTAAATTTTGGGCAAAATGACTATTTTGCCCCTACTTAAAGGTCCAAAAAGCTACTTTTTAATTTAAGGCTCCAAATTTAAATTTCTCACTGCCAATTGATTTCTTACTGTTTAACATGAAGATAGATAGTAAACACACCAAATTTGGATAAGAAATGGGTCATATAGGTCCATACTAAGGTTTTTGACCTAAGGGGAATTTTAGTAAATTGCACCTAATGAAATTAAAATTTTTATACAGTTTACTGTTGGTTGCTATTCAAGGAGTCTATAGAGTCCAAGAACACTAAATTTTGAGGTCTATTGGATTAGTTATGGGCAATTCAATTCTAAGGGCAATTATGGAATTTTTCTAAATTAAGAGGGGTCAAAAACCTAATTTTTCCATTTGATATCCAAATTTTTCAGTGGCCATTGCTTTCCTATATTACACTGAGTAGTTTAATTGAGAGTAGACCCAAATTAGACCTCAATTGGTCATGTTATGACCTAATTAGGGTTAGGGGTATTTTGGTCAACTTAAGCTTCTAGGATTCAAAACTAAAATTTTAATGTAGATTATTGTTGGTACAAAAATTCTAAGCTATCTAGAACTTTGAATTTTCTAATTTAGAGTCAAATTGACTAAGATATGGTCAAATTAAAATCTAGGGTTTTAGGGGTACTTAGGATAAGTCCTAAAAGTCATTAAGCAAATTATTAATTAAATAGCAAAGTTAATACTATAAAAATGTTCCTAATGTTCTCCTGATTACTTTAAGACCCATATTGACTAGGTTTGGGTCACTAAGTACAAAGTTATGAGGGTTCAAAGTTTTAGTATAAGTGAGAGGATGTCCTAAAATGTCTCTTATTTAGGTGTCTTACAAGAAAATTAACACTACCAGAATATTCCTCTCATTTTTATGATTAAAATGAGATATAACTTGAGTATATTTGGATTTATGGTTAATTAGATATGAATGATTAAAGTTCTACATTTAATTTAATTAAATTAATGCTAGTTAGTTCACTATTTGAAATATTAAAACAGAATTAATTAAAAAGTAATTAATTTAAACAAACGGCGGCGGAGGGACCAGCATCGCGACACATGGCGCACTCTTAGTAGATGAGTCAGAGTGGCAGGTCCCATGACTGGCGACAGAAAGGACGCTGAGCCCCACCCGGGACATGTAGCGGCCTCGGGTTAGACTTCAGACGTGACGCTGGTCCCCATGGCGCAGCTTCGGGTGCTGACGCGGATGACACGGTGACTTCAGAAGGTGGACAACGCATCATGGTGGACCCCACGACTCGTGGACAATGGACACGCGGACCCGATCCTTGGACACCAGCTTCATCGCGACAGACCCCGACTTCGCACAGCTAGGGCTTCGAATTTGGAGGCAATTTTGGTGACGACCAATTTGGCCTGCACGACACCTACTTGGGTTCGAAAAGTGCTACCCGTCGGTGGTCTCACCGACGGCTAGGGCAATCGGTACCACCTGCTAGGGCTAAACCTCAATTCCTATAAACTTGGTGAAAAGGCCAGTAATGGTAAGTACAGCAGATGCCCTATGAAATTTGAGTGATCGAACTCATTTGAGTTCTATCAGACCCATACATACAATAATCCACCTCGTGAAATAAGCATGCAGATCAAAGGGATTAAAATTGCTTGAAATGGTAGGGAGGATCGAGCGATACCTAATCGATGGTTTTGATGGCTCGAGGACAAACGGTTTCTTTAGGAGCATGCTAGGGTTCAAATGGATCACTTGAAGTGAATCAAGTGGCTTAACGGTCCCCCAACGGACCCATCGAGGCTCCCTCGAACTCTGGATGGATGATCGCGGCGGTGCCCAATCGCGACGAGCCACGCAACATGCCTGCAAATAGCCCGAGGAAGGAGGACGATAGTCGTTTGATCAGTTGATCGAACGGTGAAGATGGGTCGTCTGATCGAATGGTGTGGAAGGAGACGGCTTGAAGAACATGAGGGCGCCGGTTTGATTATTAATATAAAATAAATTAAATCCAATTAATTCCTATTTAAAATTAAATCATTAACTATAATTAAAAAAATTCCAAATATTCATCTCTAGCTAATTGAGGAGTGAGGAACACAATGGTGAGGATGAATTCTCGATCCGATAAGTATTTTAATATCCTAATTCTCGGGGTATTTAAATATTATTAAAACATTCGATGAAAATTTGACGACTTCTGATTGCCTCCAAAACATCACCCCTAGCTAATTTTGGGGCAATTAGCGAAATGGCGAAGTTCGATTTTCAATCTGAGGTCAATTTAGATAGGTCAATTTCTAGGATTTTTGGATTTTCCCAAAATTAGGATTTGATCTATTTGACTCCTGATTTGGACTAGGTCTTGGGGGTGAACTCCTAATGACCTAATTAGAGTATTAAGACTGAGATTAGGTCTTGGATTAGTCCTAAATGACTTGGGTAACAACTTGGGTTATTACTCACATAGGCACACAAAAGATAGTGAAGTAGTCACTCAGGCACACCCTAGGATCCACATTGATAGAGCACCCAACGCATCTGGGTGTGTAGCAGACAAAAATGCATACGCTCAAGCGTGGCTCAAGCATCTATTGATAGAGCGCCTAACACCCAGGAGCACTCAGGAAGTTTTTAATCTCAATTTATGGGGCATATTAATTTGTTTATATCCCATTTTATAGCATGGCAACTTTGTAATCCCTAAATGTGTACTATGTGAATACTAGAGAAAATAATTTCCATTATTCAGGCCTTGGGTGAGATTTTGTTGAGATGTGAAGAATGATTTGATCATCATCATGGAGGTGCCATTGGAGCTCTGATGGACTTGTAGGAGGTCCTGGGGTGTTCCAGGATAAGTTGGGGGAAGTTCGGGCATTGCAGCGCACCATGTCACACTTTGCTGAATTTGATGATAAGGGCCAATCTTCGTAGCGCGTTGTGGTGCGCCCTAGCACATCACGGTTCGAGCCTAGACATCGTAGCTGTGGCGCCCACCACCCTTAATCCCGCCAAAGGATTAGGTTAAGGGTGGGGAGTCACTCTGGCTAACCCCTCACTTATCATTGGATTAGGATAAACTCCATAATCCACCTGATTAGGGAAGGATTAACACAGAATCAAACTAACAGTCATTGTATAAGTAAACAAACAGAGTGCGGAAGCAATTTAAGGAAATATAAACCATCCAAGTATCATAAGACAAATAGGAAAGAAAAATAGAACTCATAATATAAGTATATAATCCAAAAATCACAGTCAACAGTACCTGTATTATTACATAATTTAAAATGTTTAAAGGAAAAATAGAATGAAAAACCACTCATCCTCACTCGAAGCAAAAGGGAACTAGACGACAGCTTCTTCCACGGGTTCCTCCTCTGGGTAAGGCTCCACACCCAACTCCTGCTCGTCTAACTGAAAGGAGTCTGCCATTGTCGGTTTCACAATGTAGGGCCCCATCCAAAGAAAAGAAAAATCTGGTTAGACAATTGTCTAAGTATATTTTAAGTTGAAGAATTATTGTAAGCGTTAAGTAATATCACCATTTAACAACATCTAAGCAACATATATAAATAAAAAGGAGCAGCAAGCAATACAAAGAAATAGGGAAGCTATAAATCATCATTTATAACTTAAGCAAAGAAAAGAAAAGAGGCTGAGACATGCCTCGCATACAAACTAAACAAGGAATGGTGTATAAATATACATAACTAAATAAGTGCAGTAAGAAAAATTCTACATCCTAAACATGCTGGTGATCAACAAAAAACATGCTAATTAAAATAAATAACTTAGCAGTGGTACATATAAATAGTAGCAAGAATCTAATATCCTAAATATATATATAAAAGCAGTACAAGAAAATAGCTGACGGAATAGAATACTGAAAAGTGAACAACAACAACTGCATATAAAGTCACACGTGCATCGACTACCATACAGAAAAGAGCTACTTAAGCCCATCGAATACCAAAGAAGCTTAGCACCATCATGGCTAAGACATAAAACTGTGTACTCCTAGCGACATAAGGAGGCTAGGCATATAAGCACACAAAGCAAGCGAAGGGTCTTAGCACCAGTACGGTTAAGGCCCAACTGTATGCCCCTAGTGACATAAGGAGGCTAGTAAACTAAGCATACAAGGCAACCTTAACGCCAATACAGCTAAGGCACCAACGGTGTACCCCTAGCGACATAAGGAGGCTAGTAAACTAGGCACACAACAAAACAGATCCTTCCCCTAGCGACATAAGGAGGCTAGGCAATAAGGATATAACTAAGAGGCAGTTCATAAATTCATTATCTTTTCATAAATCACTATAATATTTTTATAAGGAATCTAAGGAGTCTCCATATTTTCCTAACAGTTTATTCATGCATCAAATGTCTTATATGATATGCTCAAGGAAATATGGCACAAAAATACAAGGAATGCGTAAGCAACAAAGTATCAAAGTAAGCAAGGGACTTTACTAAATATGGTGATATCATTTGTTTTCTATTTAACCATCTAACTATTCCAAGTTACACAAGTTCAGGATCACCGTTTTCCTACTATCGAGTGTAACCCAGAAATTTGTCCTTATAAGTTAAAAAGGATTGGAACTAATCAGGTTCCAATCTAGCTCAATCAGATAGACAACTACGAATTAAATAAATAAATCATAAGTCCTAGTTTTGTAAATTTAGACATTCTAACTAAGATCTGATCAAGATCTTTTAAACATATAGATTATAGATTAAACACTATGAGAATTAGGTTTAATCATATAATCCAAAGGATAAGACCTAAGTTCTAGGTTTTATTCTATTAGTAATCTACTAGTTAAGGCAAATCCTGTTAAGTAATCAAACTTAATATGATGAATCTCCTATCTTAAATCTAAAATTAAAAGACAAAATAATCAGAACGAGTTGTAAAATAGAAGAAAGTCTAGAAACTAATAAAACTAAGGTTTCACCCATTGGGTAACCCAATTTACCCAATGAATGAACTCTAACCTATGATCTAGTCCTAGTCTCAGGAAGTGTCCTTAAAGTGTAGTGTTACAGACTTAGAACTCTTGGAAGTTACTTAAAGGTTTATTTCGCTCACTTACACATTACTAAGAAGATTATAAAATTGGTCTTAGGGTTCTGGAATGTTATCTAAGAGGTAGGGATACTTAACTCAATCTTAGGGCAAAATGACCATTTTGCCCCTACTTTAAAGGTCAAAAAGGTCAACTTTTGACTTAGCGGTCAAAATTGATTTTTCTTAGTTCCAATTGATTCCTTACTGTCTAACTTGAAAATAGACAGTAAGTACGCCTAAATCGGGCGAGAAACGGTCAAGTTATGACTAAAATAAGGCTATGAGTAATTTGGTCATTTACCTAAATTTCCAGGGTTCAGATCCTAAATATTATTTTGTTATAATGATAACATTGAAATTCTAGGCTGGTTAGTATCTTGAATTTTCTAATTTGGAGTTGATTTGACTAAGTTATGGCCGTTTGAATTCCAGGGGCATTTTGGTCTTTTTTCACCAAAGTCAATTCTAAATTCTAGGGTTGACTTTTTATCCTGATGTCCGAATAAGAAAACTAATACTACTACGGTGATGGGGCCGCTCTCCTGAGCATTTTAAGACCCATATTGACTATGTTTCGATAACCGGGTAAAAAGTTATGAGGCTCTAAAGAGGTCCTAAATTGTTACCTCATTATACATACCCCGAAATAATCTTTTACATTACGTTATTTGAATCCTTACATTTTTTTGAATATTTTAAGACCTATATTGGCTATGTTTGAATCATCCTATAAAAAGTTATTAAACTTTTAAGATTTACTATTCAAAAATACAATTTGAATTATTTTACTATTCATTTTTTCAAATTATATTATTTTACTGTTCATTCCTAAAGTTTTTATATAAAATTTATGAAATCATTAATCTTTAATTAATCTGTGATTAATTAGGCTTAATTACTAATTAACATTAATTAATCTATTATTTAATTAATTTAATTATATTTATTAATATTTTTACTGTAGCAAAATAATTAGTGTTAATCACTATTTAATTAGCCCTAATTATCTGTTAATATTTATTTAAGAACATTTTACCGTTTAATAGTAATTAGGGTTTAGGGCTAATTAACCTTTAATTAATCATAATTAACTTCTAATTTTACTAAATTAATTAAGGTTACTGTTTAAAAGTAATTAACACTAATCCTAACTTAATTAACTACTAATTAATCATTAACAGTAATTAATTAACTCTAACAGTAATTAAATTATTTAATCAAATTTCTAATTTAACAGACAGTGGGCCCCACTGGACACGTAGCACTGCTAGAGGCTGCCACGTTGCACTGTGGGCCCCACAGGGAGCTGACTCTGCTCGGGTGACTGGGCGGTGGGCCCCACAGGGAGCTGACTCAGCTCGGGTGACTGGGCGTGGGCCCACCTGACACGTGGCACTGCCAGAGGCTGCCACGTGGCACTGTGGGCCCCACAGGGAGCCGGACCGACGCGGTTGACCGGGCAGTGGGTCCCACTTGCCACGTGGCGGGCCCAGAGGCTGCCACGTGGCACTGTGAAGCCGAACAGCTGCGCGGGCTCGGGCTGTGGGCCCCACGTGACACGTGGCGTGCCGGCTGGCTACCACATGGCATTGGTGGGCCCCACGGCCGAAGCCGAAGCGTCGCGGCTTCGGCTGGTGGGTCACACTGGACACGTGGCAGGCCCGGAAGGCGCCACGTAGCACTGGTGGGCCCCACCAAGCTGACGCGGACCCGGCTCGGGTCGACCCGGCCCGACCCGGACTTCGTCTCCCTCGTGGAGACGGCCCGAGGGCGCTAGGCTAGGGCACGGCTTTTGCCGGCCTTCCTGTCGCCGGACCACCTCGGCCCGCACGGCCGCCGATAGCCCTCGACGAGGGCTACACGCCGGTGGGCGGACGTTCGCCGGAGGTGGCCGGGAGACTGAGGGGCACGGGGGAGGTCCTTATGGACCTCCGGACGGAGCAGCCGAGGTGTGGGAGGCCTCTGGTTGGCCAGGCGGGCGGCGGGCTCGCCGCGTGGCGAGCGGGCGACGGGGCCGAGAACGACGGCCCCGGACCGTCGGATCCGCGCGATCGCGGACGGTCGATCAGCCCGGACCGCGCGACGCGGATCGCGGCTGCGGGCCGTGGGATCCGCGTGGATCGAACAGTCCAGATGGATCCGTCCGATCGAACGGCGCCGTTAGCGCCGTCCACTTAAGCTGACGGTGTCGTACGACGCCGTTAATTAAATATATATATACATATTTTTTTTTATTTTTTTTTTCAGAAAATTTCCAGAAAATTTTGAACATATTTTTCCTTGCTAATTTGGGGTCAAGGAATTCAATGGCGCGGTCGGATTTTCGATCTGACGAGTATTTTGATACCTCGATTTCCGGGATATTTTTATTATTAAAATATTTGTTGAAATTTCGACGACTCCCGATTGACACGAAAATTTCACCCCAAGCTAATTTAGGGTCAAGGAACGCAATGGCGGTGTCCATTTTTCGATTGGAGGTCAATTTAAATAGGTCAATTTCTAGGGTTTCTGGATTTTTCAGAAATTAGAATTCGATCCATTTGACTCCTGAGTTGGACTAGGTCTTAGTGGTTGACTCCATTTGACCTAATTAGCACTTATAATTATGTTTAAGACCTAGGATTAGTCTTAATCAACTATGGTAACAACTCGGGTTATTACAGTAGCTCTTCCTAGCACCTCGTATCTCGATACTAAACGCTACGGCACATTGTAGCGCTCGTTGGAGACCTTCTTCAAATCTAGGCACTACCCTAAGTGTTTTGGGGGAAATTTTGGTCTATTTGAGGTCCAATTGAAGCTTGGGTACATAAGGGAACAAGATGGAATGTTTCCTAAGGCCAAACAGAAGTTAAGGGGAAATTTCGGGAGAAGAAATCTTATGGTGGCTAGGTTTGAGTTGAGAGTCAAGGAAAGGGCATAGAAAAAATGGGCAACACTTCATCTTCTTCTAAGGACTTAGGGCTTCTCAGGTACTCTGTAAAATCCTGTAATCTTCAAAGTGGATTTTCTTGGTTGTGTGGCTGTAGTTTTTCCCAAGTTTTTGGATTTCCACATAAAGTTCTTCTTTGTTCGAATGCTTATGATCTTCTATTTCTTATTTTGCTAATGTATGTTCTCATAATCACTCGATATTGCTCAAATTATGATCCCTAAATTGGCTTGATAAATCCTTGCAATTCATAACAGTGGTAGCAGAGCAAGGTTCTAGGGCTTGTCAATTTCAGTGGGAGCGATGGGTGATGAGATGAGATACAATGTGGAGAAGTTTAATGGGACGAACTTTGCTTTCTGGAAGATACTAGTTGAAATCTTACTGTATCAGAAGAAAATGTATTTTTCACTAGGAGGAATAGACAAGAAACCAGATACTATGAGTGATAAAGATTGGCATGTTCTTGATAGAGCAACTCTAGGATTAATACGCATGTCCTTATCTTCTTCGGTTGCTTTCAACATCGTTAACAAAAAAACAACAATCGATCTATGGCGGCTTTGATAAAGATGTATGAAAAGCCTCCAGCTTCTAACAAAGTTTTCTTGATGAAGAGGTTATTTAATATGAAGATGGTAGAAAATGGTTCAACAATTAAACATCTGAATGATTTCAACACCATAACCAACTAGTAAAGCTTAGTCGAAATCAATTTTGAGGACGAGGTGAGAGCTTTGTTATTTCTATCCTCATTGCCATACAACTGGGATGGATTAGCTACTGCGGTAAGCAGCTCATCAGAAAATACGAAGATACACTTCGATGATGTTGTAGGGCTGGTGATATATGAGTATATTTGGAGGAGGGCTAGTGGTGAGGCTTCAACAACAACCCTAAGTGTAAAAAGTAAAAGGCGGCAAAAGGTGAAGTCGGAAAAAGGGAAAGCGGAATGCTGGAGTTATGGAAAGAAAGGGCACTTGCAAAAGGACTGCCCAGCTTTGAGGAGAAAAGATGATGGAAACCAAGTCAAGGGCCATTCTGTGAACATCACAGAAGAAGGTGATCAAGACTCATTGGCCTTGCCTTTGGTGTGTACTGAATTCTGGTTTGTGGATTCAAATGCCTCTTTTCAAGCAACGTCAAGCAAAGAAGCTTTCTGTAATTACATTCAAGGAGATCTGGGAAAGGTATATGAGGATAATGATAATACATACAGTGTTATAGGTAAGGACGATGTGAACATCAGGTTACCTAGTGGATATGTGTGGAGACTGAAGGATGTGAGATAGATTCTGTGCCTGAAAAGAAATTTGATCTCGATTGGTTAGTTATCCTGACAATTATGCAACATCATTCAATAAAGGTCAATGGAAGGTGACAAAAGGTGCGTAGGTTATAGCTCAATGCAGTATGGAAGGGTCGCTTTACTTGATCAATAAAGGGACACAATTTATTGCAAGAGCAGAAATAAAGAATGAGAAGAAGGTTAACTTCTCAACAGAAGTGAACAACCTAGAGTCATAGAAACTGAAGCCGGGAGTAGCTTTAGTTGACCTTGAAGTGTGAACAAGGTGGGGTGTGCCACACCACGACCTTAGCAGTTGAAGCTATGGTGGGAAAAGAAAAGATTCCATAAATGAAGATGTATTTATCCAAATCATTCTTCTAGTGGGAGATTATTGGGATATGAATACTGATTTGATCATCTTTGTGGAGGTGCCAATGGAATTCGATGGTTTTCCAGAATGTCCCGGAGTGTTTCGAGACAAGATGGGGGAAGTTCGAATGCGCGCGCCCAAGCTGGGCAGTCCTTTTGCAAGTGCCCTTTCTTTCCCTAACTCAAGCATTCCGCTTTCCCTTTTTCCGGCTTCACCTTTTGCCGCCTTCTACTTTCGACACTTACGGTTGTTGTTGAAGCCTTACCACTAGCCCTCCTCCAAAAATCCTCATATATCACCAGCCCTACAACATCACCGAAGTGTATCTTCATATTTTCTGATGAGCTACTTACCACAGTAGCTAATCCATCCCAGTTGTCTGGCAATGAGGATAGAAATAACAAAGCTCTCACCTCGTCCTCATAATTTGCTGCTAAGATCCAGGTGTTGTAGCGTGTTGTGGGGCACTGTCTAGAAGCCATAGTGCGCCCTGTAGAATTTTCTGCTGAGGGCCAGACGTTGTAGCGCGTCGTGGCTCGCTTTCTAGGCGTCGTCGCGTGTCATGGCGCCTTAGCGCGCCCTAGCGCCTCATAGCTCGAGATTGTGCGCTACCGCGCGCCGTAGCGCCTATCGAAGATCTGCTTCGGATCTAGGCGCTACCGTAAGTGTTTTGGAAGGAATTTTGGGCAATTTGGGGTCCAAATGAAGCCTGGGTATATAAGGGAACATGATGGAACGTTTCCTAAAACCAAAAAGAAGTTAATGGGAGATTTTGGGAGAATGAATATTGTGGCAGATAGAGTTTGAGTTGAGAGCAAATGGAAGGACATAGAAAAAGTGGGGGAGCACTTCTTCTTCTTCCAAAGGTTTGGGCTTCTCGGGTGCTCTATAAAATCGTGTAATCTTCATAGTGGATCTTCATGGTTGTGTGGACGTGATTTTTCCCAAGTTTTGGGTTTTTCACGTAAAGTTCTTATGCGTTCGTTTGCTTGTGATCTTCTGATTTTTATTTTACCATTGAATGTTCTCATAATCGCTCGATGTTGTTCAAACTATGACCCCTAAAAGGGGTTGAAGAATCCTAACAATTCATAGAAAATAATTTACGAAAGAGAAAAGCATCTGCAATCATTATTACAAGTCTATTCGGATAAATTGAATCTGTAGGCATTGAGCAACTTATCAACTAAGGCAATCATATTAGGCTTGCGTGGACATATTACTAATCTCGTGCTGAGGTGCAAAAAAAAAGCCGAAACGAAATGAAAATCACACCGCGAACGTTTGGGTCAAAGACGCTTCGCCGCTGAAAGCGAAAGCAGCAGCGCATTAACCCTAAAATTAGTAAAAAAAATGAATGCAGAGAAAGACCGAAAGAATCAAGTAAAATAAGATCTATAGTCTCAAAAGCTGTAAATTGGGACAGCTGATCCCAATTCAGAAGAAGAGAGGCAGGGCTTCGGAAACATCATAATCAGTCTTCATTAAAGGATTAAGAAAGTAAACCAATCACTATGCTTATGAACAGTACTTAAAAAAGGCCCACTAGAAGATAACGAAAAGAGAAGGATTTGTCAAGATTGCGAATTAAGCAGACGAGACGAATGAATGAAATCCCCCCCATCCAAACAAAGCATACCGGAAATGGCCTGCCTGCATACGAACTTCCCGAACAATGCCTGAAGACAAGCAAGCAGCAGGCTCCGCAGTTCTTTAACTCTTATCATAATCAGAATTATAAGCATCATTAACTAACTATAATCTCGATTACTCATCTAAAATGGATTTTATCATATTAACTCATCTTCTTCTTTATAATATTTATTCGCAATAAAGCATTTATTTTGACATGAAGGTAGAGCTGATTAGGGCTGGACTTTATTTTTTTATTTTGAGGAGTGACAAGCCTATCAAAAATTACAGTACAGCTCAAGAGAAATAGACTGTGGCTGGACAAGACAGAAAGGAGAAGCTTGAAATCTAATAATGCCATTACCTTTCTTAGAGTTCTCTTGCACTCAACTAGATAAGCTACGGGATAATGTTTTTAGGAAAATTCTTCACTTATATAAAAATGTTCTTATGATTAATATAAGTAAATTTTATTTATATTTTTTTTTTTTTCTTGCGCCGATCTTGTTTTAGGGCTTCATTTAGCAACTTTATTTCAGCTTAACTTCATTTAGCAACTTCATTTAGCAATTTTTATTAGGGCTTCATCGGGTGACATTACTATCTAGCTAACTTTATTTCTCCTTTTTCTCTTTTTCGGCTCCATGCTCAGGTAATGGCGGCTCGGTCCGCTCCTTTAGAGATAATCGTTGCAAACCTCTCTCCGTCCATCTCAAAACCGGTTAGCTCATTTAATGGAGGTCCCGCTCTTTTCTTCGTCCCACTGGCTAGTCCGCACGCCCTTACTCTAGTTGGTAAGTTTGCGAGGATTAAGCCTAGCTTTGATTTAATCCTTGATTTTATCGAAGGACTTAAATTATTATCCCCGGTGAACATCAGATCCTTTGATTCTCACCGGGTTTTTTTCACGTTTCAGTTGGATTTGGATCATGCCCGTATTTTCTCAAAAGGTTCTTATGATAAGGCAATACCATGCCTTTTGTAAATGGGATCCTTTCTCAGATGTTAAGCATAATGTTCCGATTATTCCTATTTGGATTAACTTCCCCGGTCTCCGTCTGCAATTTACTTCCAAAAATATTCTCTTTAACATAGGGAAAGCCATTGGAAAACCTTTGCAGCTAGATCGAAATACTACGATTAATAGAAACATAGCAATACCTAGAATCCTGGTAGAATTAAACATTTCCTCCCTCCCCCTAGCTCCATTTGGTTGGGATCAATGGAGAGGGGGCTATTCTCGTGAGATAGTTTATGAAAATATGCCTATTTATTGCAATTGGTGTTATACGCTAGGTCATAATACAGATTCCTCTAATTTTAAAAACCAAAATTCCTCGGGTCCTTCTTCTAGAAGGCTTGAAAACATCTCCGAAGTGTTAATGCTTTACGACCCTTATACACTGAAGATAACAACAATTTGGCTATTATCGCACACAATCAAAGAGTTGGTTGTAATATTAGCTCTGGGGATAATACGAGATCCCCTTGTAATATGGCCAACAACAATATTGCGCTCATTCCTTTTTAACTTCAGAACAAAATGTTGTTGAAAATATTTTTGGTGCTTCTGTTGAAAATGTTGATGCTCTTAACATCAATACTATTGATACTAGTCTTAATATTAATGCCACTTATGGAAATGATGGTTATAATATTGTGTTAGAAAACTCTGCTAACACTGATGTTGAAACTATTAAGGAGACTTTTCAAGGAAATGCTGAAGCCTTAGTTATAACTGCTATGGCAGAAAATCTTAATACTATTGAAACTATTGGAAATGCTATTTCAGTTTATGACATTCCTACTAGTTTAGATAAATATGTTTGAGAATGCTTATGATAACACGTGTGGCACTAATGTCAGCATTGATGTTAATGAGAAGGAAAATGCTGATATTGTTGTTAGTGATTATGAAGATATTCTTTTTAGTAATGCAAATGATTTTGATGTAGCCATTGTTAGGGCATCAGAAATAAAAGTTATCGCTGAGCAGGAATCGAGGTCAATTGAGCTCGGTAAGGCATTAGAAATAATCATTTGCATAATATAAAGCTTGAATAAAATTAAATTAAATAAACACAGATGGAAATTAAGTGCATACACATAAGAAGGTCGGGTACCTTGACTGAGCATTGGCTAGAAGTTTTGAAAGTTCAGGACTTCAGATCGGACTGACAGAGGATTCGAGGTCTTCTATGCTCATTGATTCATCAAGCTATGGATTAGGGTTGAGCTGGGATTGAAATTAATGTGTTTGGAAGCGGTGGAGGATATTACATGCACGAGTTCGATTGCGCGAAGGCGAAAGCTTCGGGCATCTGATCGAGACGGCCCGATTGATCTTCTCAGATTGAGACAATCGGGGTCATCGGGCTCGACCCGGATGCAAATGGTGGGAGATGGGCCCAACTTGTATTAATTTAAATTAAAATATACTAAAATTCCTATTTAAAATTGGACTATCAATTAGGCTCCAAAAAATTCCAGAGTTTCACCCCTTGCTAATTGAAGGGTGAGGAACACAATGATGAAGTTAGATTTTGATTTTGACGACAATTTAATAATTCTATTTTTCGGGCTATTTTGAATATATTAAAATATTCAGGGAAAATTCAACGACTTTCAAACACTTCCAAAAGATTGCCTCTAGCTAATTTGGGGGTGATGAGCGCAATAGTGAAATCCGATTTTTGATTTAAGGACGATTTAATTATCTCATTTTTCAGATTATATGGATTTTCCAAAATTATGGTTTAGTCCGATTGACTCATAATTTGGACCAAAACTTCAGGGTTCGCTCTTAATAATTTATTAAGACTACTGGAATGAAGATTAGAACCTGGTTTAGTCCCGATTGATTAGTGTAACAGCCTTGTGTTGTTACAGTATTCCAGAGGCCATTTATGGCGACTCCGGGCCTGACAACCCAAATTGAGATTCCCTTCACTTAGTGAAACAATTGGCGACGGCTTGGGGACGTGGGGGACAATTTTGTATGGGGGATTCGTGGATGTTAGTTGAATCTTTCAGTGATTGAATGAAGTGATGCAATTTGAGTTATGCTAGAAAACATGCGCAAACTAGAGGTATGCTAAATTAGAAAAAAATCCTTGTAGAAGTTTTTAAAATATGTGAGATTTTGGAGATATATATTAAATACTTAAAGATCATCATGAACAGAACTCAGATCTTGATGTAAGCATATTGATCTAGCTCTCATAAAATTTGGAAGAAGAGTACTTGAGATTGGGTGTGGGTTGTAGAGAAGATGGGGGAGTGAATGATGAGAGACTTGCTCAATTTCCCAATTGATTTCTTGGTCACAATTTTTTTCATGCAAAAGTTTCTTTAGTGAAATAAGCCTGATGCAATTTGAGTTTGACACATAGCCACATATGTTGTGATTCACTTGAAAATGTTGAAGGAGCCCTTATTAACATAAAGTCATATAGATTTGCAAACCCTTGATCTGATTGTTCAGTTGACAGTGCAGCAATTGTCTCAAACACTAATTACTAGGCGATATACATAACTTTAAAAAATCAATGAGTTCAACACTTGCTAGAAATGTATTTCTCTCAAAATATAAATTGTCTTATCATATTTTATTCCACGCTATCTCTGATGACTTTGCAATAGAGTGGGTAAGATGCGATAAAAGTTAATTTAAAGGCTTAGCACAAGTCTTTGGATTTAAGAGGAAGCCAGAGAAGGAAGGAATAAGGTGAGCACAACAAAAGAGACTCCCCAAACCTTGACTATTCTCATCATATAGGGATCGAAAGGTATTAGGATGAAGAAATATGAAAATTTAGCAGCTTCAAATGAGGTAGCTAACAGTCATGCCTGGTTTTGCTTAACTAAAAATGCTAGCATTAAGTTTTTGTTGATACCAAATGAATAATAGCAAGAGAAGAAGAGGAGATGTTCAATTATCTCCTTGCGTGATATCTTAAACTCCTCCGAACAAAATTGCCCAGCTTTTATCCCACCGGTTCCCTCTAGGGTGAACATCCCAGAAGAAGAGAGAGATGCTTTTTTCTAGAAGGCATAGAATATATATATATATATATATATATATATATGCACGCTATGTTCGAGTTTAAGCTTTTATTCCTAAAGCCAACAGAGTTTCAGGCTTTGATCAAACGACCTGAAACAAAGAATCGAAGAAAGATGTTTGATATGGACGTGTTGAGCCTTCAGTTATTGACATGGGTTAAGCAATTAGTTAAGGCTGATGCAAAACTGATTAAATTACTAATATAGCAATGAAGAAGTACTTTGTGCGAATTCAGGTAGTGTTTTTATCTGTATTTTTATTTTAGATTAGTTCGTTTGTGGTATTATTTTCCACCAAGTTTTTTTTTTTTTAGGAAAAATTAATATTTAGCAAAATAAATATGTGATTAATGAGATTTGAATTCTTAATATTTTAAAGTTTGTAACTTATCACTCAATTACTAAGACATAATATCATTGAGCAGCACACCTTGCAAATTCTCTATCACTTGAAAACAGCTTCTGCAAGCTCTTCCTCATGTTTGTGGAACTAGTAGATGGAAGGCCGCAAGATTGAAATCTTGAAAATACATACACGCAAGCACGTACGCACGGACGAACACAATGCAATCACAGCATAATACATACATTTGCAGGGTCCGGAAGATTCACCTATGCCCATGACAAATAGAAAGAGTTTTATTTGCTGAATGTGGTGAGGATGAAGATACTATAAGAATATTACGGCAAAAAAGGCTGTTACAAATTTTTGATGAGGCAATTCTCATGTGTTACAAATCCCAAAATACTTAAAATAACTTATATATTTAATATTATGGCCAATAATTATCTCCAGATTACTTAATTAATGCATTTTCGACATTTCATGTATTATTCTGCATGTTTGAATGTCTGCTTAGGCGCAGCCATGCGCCAATCCCTCAGCTAAACGACACTAGAATCAGTCTGCCGAGCACCCATGCATCGGCAACATAGGCAAAAATTACCCAAATGCAATGCGCTGGGCGCTTGAACGAGCCAAATAGCTTAACTCCTATGTCGGCTATAGCCAACTTACACCTTGGCAAGCTAACCCGTGCAACTGGATGCGTTTAATAAATTTCTAACTAACAACAATAAGAAAATCCCCATCTCGGCTCTCCTTTGTGGCAAATGTGAGATGACAATATCTCTTGAAGTGACTGAATTGGTTGGATTCAAATTGGGTGCCTACTTTCCACTGGAAACATGAAGCGTATAGTCCATCCAACGAATGAGCTATCAGCACTAGACCTTTGGTAAGGATGTATGTTAGATTCTCCTTAATGTCAATCTTCTTCAACAAGAAGATATCACCATTCTCCATCATATCTTAAATAAAGTGATATTGCACATCAATGTGTTTAGTCATAGCATGATGAATTAGGTTGGTAGTCAAATAAATTATACTTTGGCTATATGAAAATATAATCAAGTATTGTTAATACATCCCCAAATTATCCAATAGGCCCTACATCTAGATTGCCTCTTTCATTGCCTCTATAACAACCACATTTTTTATCCCTGTTGTGGACAATATAATTGAAATTGTGAGCTATAATGTGGACCTTTAGTTTTCCTGCCCATGGGAGCACATAGCCCATCATAGATCGAGCACATAACCTTCATAATAGTTTTAATCCACATAGCCAACACATATGCTAATAATTTATGAAATTCTCTTAAATTTAAGATTCTCATTGGTTGTTCTCTTCAAGCACCTCAACATTTTCTTCACACCATGCAAATTTACTCTCTTTGGATCATACATATATCTGCTCACTGCCACAACTACTTGTGCCATAGTAGGTCTCATACAAATCAATGCATATACCAGATTTCCTATTGCACTAGCTTATAGGATCCTCCTCATCACTTTTCTCTAATCCTCATCTTCGGAGTATAAGCAGCACTCAACTGGATTTGTGATACTAAATATTTCTCACACCTTTGGATGAATTATCAACCATGAACCTTTTAATCACCTTATACAAGTAAGCCTTCTTTGTAAGATAGATCCCCCTATTTGCCATATCTCTATTAATCTTCATGCCCCAAAGTTTGTGAGCTTCACCTAGTCCCTTCATTTAAAAGTGTGTCGATAGATGCTTCATTATTTCATCTACTTTAGTCAAATTGTTCAATGTTATCAATGTATCATCCATAAAAATTAACAAATAGATGAACTTCTCATTTCTAATGCTACTGAATAGGCATAGTAATCATATTGACTTCTTATATATTATTATCCAAGTTTAAATTGATCAAAATTTTAATACCACTAGTGTAACAAATTTAGCTAGTTACTTACGCTAAACCTAGCCTAATCAGTCATAAACCACTTTTATTAGTCTTTAATCGTCATTAGAACATAACCTTGAATGTTTAGGATCCATTAGATCTCGATTGGATCATTTGGCTATTTTGTCGATTATTTGACCTAGAAATATACCTAAATTAAATTGACCTCCAAATCAAAATTGAAGATCACCATTGAATTCCTCACTCTAAATTAGCTAGGGGTGAAATTTTAGAAATTTTTGGAAGTCATCGAATTTTTTTGAATATTTTGTTATAGTACCCAACCCTGTCGCTTCGCGCAAAAGAATAGTATTAGCGATGAAATGGGTCATTACTTAATATATAAGTTACCTTTTATTTAATGCTCCAAGCTAAACGATGAGAACTAACCCTAGACATTAATGAGAGAAGGTGCAGTAAGAATTGTAATGCCTCATCATTTATCAAGCTAAGTGTTTCATTAACTTGATTAATATGCAAGCCTACTAAACTGATGATCTCTGCACAATATTTATAGTATAGTATAACATAAATAATAGAGTGCAGAAGCTAAAGACATATCATCCACGCATTCATCCATACTAAAATAGTAAGGACATACATCTCATAAAAGAAAGCATAAAATACATCTAGAAAAGTTTAATTATTAGAAACTTAATAAAATGCAGAAGTAAATGCTCATCTTACTAAAGCAAAAAAATAACAAGGAAGTAGGCTACAACAGCTACTCAACAACTCCTCGCTTCTCTTCCTCTTTAAGTCTCATGTAACTCCACTACCATAGGCTTTTCAAAGCAAACTGAATCTGACATTGTCGATTTCACAATGCCAAGGCTTCAAACAAAAAAGGAGAAAATCTTACTTGGACAATGAGTCTAAGTACATTTTAGGCACACTAAATGTATTAACTAAGTTATAGGTATAGTTAACTTAAAGCAATAAATAAATAAGAAATCTGACTAAAACAACAAGTAAACCACTGTAAACAACTGTAATTACTATAAAATAAGTAATCCAATCTACAAAAAATATACTTACAACAAGTGCAGTAAACATCACTAAATGTCATAATATGAGAAATGAAAATCTAATATATATGCCCACACTATTGCATATGTTACAAAATGTAACATATATGTGCTCCAACAACACCTACAAGAGATGTGCCCAATGGAAACCATACAAAGAAAGTGTGCCAACGCATTGAATCAAGAAAATATGCCCAATGCACCAAAATAAATATGAGTCCAACGCTTTTATATAACAAAAATGAGCCCAATGCTCCCATATTATAACAACCCTAGTATTGTTACCCTTTATTTAATAGCCTAATTAACTCCATATCACATCTAGTACTCTTATAATAATATTATGAGACTTCACCTCAAGTTTGGTGCAATTAGGATATCGTTACACATATATAGTCCTTAGTTTGTGCCCAACACACCAATAATAGGGATTTACTCTGATTAATTAGATTTATTTTCCTTAAGGAAAATAATCCAATTAATCCAATCATAGAAAATAATTTAAATTAAAATACAGAATGTATTAATGAAAGAACTTTCAATCCACTAATCCAAACCCTATGATATTATATATCAAATTAATCAGAAAATCCTCAAGGATTTGAATATAAATTAATATTGAATATTTAATGGTTAGATTTTCCATTTTTGCCTACTTATTGTATATCTTGATTATGGTTGATTAGCATGTATACTTAACTAAACTATATGTTTATGGTACCATTAGTTTTCTTATGAAGAGTAGAATGAATGTACTAAGTGAATTATTATTTTTGATCTTTGTATTTCAATTTATGCCCTAATTTTATTAAATAATGATTAGTGAAAACTAGGGTTTTTAACCATTAGATCTTAGCAAACTTAGCCTTTGATTAATTATATGATAAGATAGAACTTATGAGCTAATTTGTATGAAATTTTGATGGTTAGATTTGTAATTGTGTGCTAATCCTTTTAGATTGGTTTAGGGTTTGATTAGCACTAATTACCTTCTATTTTCATGAATTTTTTTATTATTATGCTTCATGACAGCAAGTTGGATGTATTGAAGCCATGTATGCAAATTTATAATATATAAATTAAATAAACCTAAATTTGAAGAACTTAAATACCTTAATTAATCTTAAAAAGTCTTCAGACTTTGATCAAGCTATTAAGACTTGATCTAGGTCTAAAATTACCACCAATAATACATACCTAATTTATTGATTTGACATTTTATTTGTAAATAAACATTTGATCTTAATTAGGCATGAGTAAAGGGTTAAACCCTAATCTATTTGATTGAGATCCAAACTCTTAAATCCTTAATTAAAGTGACTTGATTATAAGATAATGAAATTGATAGTATTCCAATAATATATTTGATTTGGTATTGATCTTAAATATTTGAATTAGATATGTTAAGGTTATTGATAAATCTATGTGATTGATTAATCTGAATCTAAACTTTAGATCCTTGATTTTCACCTAAATAAGACTACTAATATAAAAATATAATATAATTAAATTAATTTAATAATTGATCTGACTCTAATAACATCCTTGATTTAAATCCCATAATCTTAGAATAAGATATGATCAAATGACTTAATTATTTGATCTGATCACTCTAAACCTAACTATTAAATAGAACCTAAAATATTAGCTTTAGAATTAAGGGTGTAAGATCTTAAGTATCTCAGCATAAGATTGTTTCTAAGATATTTTAATGACCTAAATTTAAATATATATTGAGGTAGGATAATTTTATATAACTCATTGAGGTAGAAGCTTAGATAATCCCTTAACCTTAGAAGTTGATCTTAACCCCTCGTGGTATGAATCACTTAAGATATTAGAATGACACTTTTCCTTATGGTAGAATCTATATTTAGTGATCCTTGATCACCTTGATAAATCCTTGTTAATTAAATAGAGTTGTTTGAACCCAAATCATTGGTTGGTGTAGTATGGTATACCCATAATATTGGATTTCTTCAATGGTATTCAGGATTGGCTAATTCACTCTAATATGGACTTATGAGCAGGTGCTATCTTGAGGGATTAGATGAATACAATCTCGTTAGAGTAAATCTCCCAAGACTAATACTCATTCCTTAGTTTGATTAAAATACAAATCGCCAACAGGCGATGTCTCCTAGTGAAGACCGCTTTAATAGGTGTGGCTCAAATAAACTAAGTAATTAGAGTCACCTTTTTTAAGACACTGAGTATGATTGTGAGTTAGGCATCTTAATATCTTAGTTTAAGATACAAATCGTCAACGGGCGATGCCTCCTATCGAAGACCGCTTCGTTAGGGTGGCTTAATCAAACTAAGTGTTAAGAACCGCCTTTCTTGCAATGTGCTAAATATGTGTATACAATCATCCTATCTGATGATTTTTAAGTAAATCTTCAACTTTAACCAATTTTTGTTCTAGAAGCTAGGAGTCATAATCCTTTTAGCAAGATTCTACACAGTGGAGACCTTGAATTCATTATCTATATTTAAAGCTTTATGGATTTCTAGATTTTCCTCATATATAATAGAAGCATCAGCATAAATATGAGCATTAGCATGATGAATGATTCAGTGGTGATGTATGAATATCAGTGACAAATTATGGGTTACTGAATATTGCATACATTGACTGGGAAATTTCAGGATGCATCGACATCACCGTACTGACTTTCCAACTGGGAGTGTGTATATATTGGATCGTACGACTCATAACATTTCAGTGATAGTTCTGTTGCATATATGTGGCATACCGTGTTGTGGCATATTTATTTGCATTATTCCAGTGACATATAGTACAGTATTAGATATTTTTAGCTTGGTTTCTATGCATTTGATGTCTTCACTTACTTTTATCATTCAGCTTTCAGTTTCTTTTTACCTTATTTAGTCTTTACATTTTGTAGTGGTTTAGTGTTTTACTGCTTTATTTACTTTACTGTCTATTTGTATTTACTTTAGTATTGCTTAGTTTAGTTGTAATATGTTAGACTTCTTGTCTAACACGGGGTACTTTTGAGATCCAACAATTTGCTAGATCCCGAGCAGCTTGTTGAGGCGAGGCAGGAGGACTTGCAGAAGATCCAAGAGTAATACGTGGAGCCTTAGTGGATCTGTCTTCCACCATTTTACTTATTGCTTTATTTTCAGTACTTCGGGTAGACTTTACTTTTCATCTTCAAAATCAGTTTGTATTAATTCTGGATGTATTATACTTTTCTTTTTTGAGATGAATTTTTACTATTGCTCTGTGAAGAATGTATTCTAGATATTTTATTTTAGCTTCCGCACTCTGTTATACTACCATACTTAGTATTGTGATGTGATTAGCATACTGGAAATGTTGATGTATATTGATAACGTATATTGGATTCATATTTACCACTTTAAATTCAATGTATGTGTTAGTCTAATACTTAAGACAAGTATTCTACTCTTATCTTAAGTATTGACTCTCGATCCTACTGTTAGGTTTGAGTCAGTAGCCTTCATTGTGGCTTAGTCTTTTAGGCTATTCGAGGAGATGCTGTTGTCAGTTGCTCTCTCCCCGAGTAGCCCACCGCTCCGCCACTAATCTGAGTATACTTGTCTTCTGCGCGCGGCTATGGGGCGGGGCGCTACAGCTGTCCCATGTGTGGGATTGTGCAGCGGATCTCCGCTATTTGGAATATCAGTTAATGGCTGATTTATTAAATATAATATAAATATATATATATATATATATATATATATATTATGTAAATACTTTAATTATAAAATTAAAATATATATAAATATATTTTTTTTAATATTAAAATTAAGTCATTAAATTACCTCCAAAAAATCTAAAAAATTTACATTTATCTTAATGAAGAGTGAAAAATTCAAAAATGAAGTGAAATTTTAAATCAAAAATCAATTTAATTATCTTAATTTTGAAAGCACTTAGATATATTAAAATATTTAGGGAAAATTTGATGGCTTCCAAAAATTCCCAAAATATCACCCTTAGCTAGTTTTGGGGTGAAGAGTTCAATGGCGAACTCTGATTTTTATTCTGAGGCCAAATTAAATTAGGTATTTTTCTTGTTAATTAAAATATTCAAAATATTTGTTAAATGCAAACAAACCTGAAATCACACCAAACTTCATGTTTATACTTCTAATGCTATTATAAGTGCACTAGTAGTGAATAGGAGCTGATTGGGCTAACCAATAATGAGTAACAACACCAGGGTTGTTACAAGCCAGTCTTTGTATAATTTATAAAATCCTAAACTCTTAAACACCAATATATTATCCGCTTTGACCTTAAAGGCCTCACAATTTTTTCCATATAAGATAACTTTATAGTAGTAACCCATCCTGGGATTGCTCCCTCTTGAGCATTCTTAACTTTAGAGTTTTTATTATGAACTTCATTGTTATCTAAAAAGATGCATGAATGCTTAAGAGCTCTGCTTAAGACTTCTTAAGGGGGTCATTACACACCAGCATGCAATAGCCTAAGGAATAACAGAGGAAACACTAGCTCTAGCAGCATCAAAGTTAACACTAGCCCTTGCATTACAAACAACACTACCGAAATAATAATCAAGTCAACTTCAGCCCAGCTGCAGTATAGGTAGTCCAAGCCCCTCTATCAGCAAAGCACTATCCCAAGCACAAGGAAAAAGGATAATAAGAAAAACAAGATTTCCCAAAATCTAGAAAAAAGTTATAGTTTAAATGATATATTTGACTACTTATAAAACTAATAATAATAATAATGTAAATATTGAAAGCAGTAGAAGGAGAAGTACCCCAAGTTGTAGTATAAGTAGAAGCAGTCCTACAATAGCAAAGGAAGTAGCAAAATTATATTTTTAAATACCATTATAATAATAAACAAAGAATATCAATAATACCACACATATTAGAAGTAGAAGAAAAAGCAATATCCCAAGAAAAGGCAGACACATCAGAGGCAACAGCACTGCAGTAGTCGAAATAATGTCAGAGGGAGTAATAGTCTGCAGCCCAGCTCTAGTAGAGGTAGTACCAGCCCCAACAACAATAATAGCAATAGAATCTTCAGTAACAAGATTGATTAATTAGATTTGTTAAATTCCAAGATAAATAATCACATATCAGAACTACATGAAGCTGCAGTAGCATAAATAATAACATAACCCTAGGAGTTTAAGTGGAAACAACAGGCTAGTAGCCCCGGTATTTGCTCTTGCAAGAAAAGAGTAATTTAAAATAATCATGACTATCCTTAAAAGGGTCTAAATATTATATTATAATTTAAATTGATTGTCTCTCATCATACTTACCAAAATTTAAGAACTACTACAGTATTTAGAAACTCCAACATTAACAAGTCTACAAAATTAAGAATTGCTATTTAGGACTCTTTGATCATATCTATTTAGGACTCTTCTTTGCACTTAGTAGTTTACATTTATAAACTACTTAACTTTTTCTATAGCTTTAATGAGGTATTTTTGCTTACCTTATATTTTGCTTAAGTTATAAATACATTGTTTATAGCTTTTATCATTTCATTTAATGCTTTGTAACTCCTAATTGCTTAGGATGATTTGTGATATATTAAAACTTAAGAAAATATCAACCTAAAATATACTTAGACATATTGTCTAACCAAGATTTGCTTTTCTTAGTTGGGACCCTGACATGTAAAAACTAACATATCAGTCCTATAACAGCTTGAGGAGCCAAATTTAGGTGAGGAGCTGAAGCAAAAAGAAGATTATTCTACAGCTATTTAGATTTTATTTCTATTATAGAGAGAGTATTTTATTTTAGTTTTAATTCTTCTTTCCTTTAGAATTATTTAAATGGATGTAACAATTAATTTAAGTATTGTATGCTTTTATTTCAGCACTATGCAAGTTGGGATGTATTAGTCACTCTATTCTCAATTATTGTTGAAGTATGATGAAGATAATTAATTTAATTATGTCAGCTTCCACATTCTATTTATTTTTTGTACTTGCTTATTTGTACTCCGAATTATAAATATCCTTATATGATAATCCAGGGCACAATCGTATATATAAGAAGTCAATTACTTAGACACTCTAGTAGTATTAGTATTGCCAAAGTAAGTGGCTTCTTGGTAGAAAAAGTATGTTAATTTGAGAGTATTGTTTAGGATTTTACTAAGGATTTAGACTTAATATTGCTTAAGTTATTAGTATTGGACTCTTATTCCCCATTGGATGCAAGAGGAGGAAAACTAGGGTTTGACCTAGCTCCTTGCTCCGGTGAAACTAGAAGTAGTGCAAACAGCTGATTGAAAGCCCGAGACGAGGGCTAGCCATTGGGCATAAAATTCTTATGAGCAATGGATTAGAATGCATAAACCTAAACCGGTGCTCCAATTTCCATTATGGTTCACTATGGATGGGCAATACTCCTTCCACTATGATCCATTTGGCTCATCGATGGTCCCGGTAGATTCCCTGAGTCATGACTGGCCCAAGGACAACCTTAGCATGCAGCGGGACTGTCAGGTTGATGAAAATGCTAATTGGGAGGGCTCAAGCACTGTTCATAAATGTACATTCTTGAGCCAATTCGGTGCCACCAGGCACTCTTGAGCTCAATTGAGCTAGGGGATCGAATAAGTTGGCTTGGACATACAATTTTGAAAATTAAATCACAGGTAATGAGTGATAGGGAGAGACCTAGAGGCATACTTATCGTCCGTCACTGGGAAGCTTCGGTGAGGCCTTGAAGTCTCCATAGCTACTCCTAGCACTAGGAAATTATCTCAATCAAATAGGAAAGAGTTAAGCTACCAAATGGTGGACTTAATTGAGGCTGAGGAGGACGAGGTGGTCAGGCCGTACTACGGCTTGCAGCGATTGAGCAGTTGTGGGTAACTGGGCAAAAGATGACAGGGTAATAGTGCCCCATCGCCATCTGGTCATTGTATCGAAGGTTGGATCTAATAATTAGATCCCAATTAGCGCACCGTTTCACCTCTCAATCGTCGGATCGACTGGGCAAATAGGCGCGACTGCCATAATGGCTTGGGACCGCTGTCCCATGTTCTTGATTGTGCATCGGATCTCCGCTATTTGGAATATCAGTTAATGGATGATTTATTAAATATTATATATATATATATATATATATATATATACATACATATATATATATACATACAAAAATATATATATATATATTATTTAAATACTTTAATTAATTAATTAAAAAATATATAAATATATTTTTTTTAATAATTAAAATTAAGTTATTAAATTAGCTCCAAAAAATCTAAAAAATTTACTTTTATCTAAATGAATCGTGAGACACTCAAAAATGAAGTGAAATTTTAAATCATAAATTAATTTAATTATCTTAATTTTCTAAGCACTTAAATATATTAAAATATTTGGGGAAAATTCGATGGTTTTCAAAATTTTCTAAAATTTCACCCTTAGCTAGTTGGGGGTGAGGAGTTCAATGGGTCAAATTAAATTAGGTATTTTTTAGGTTAATTAAAATATTCAAAATATTCGTCAAATGCAAACAAACCTCAAATCACATCAAACTTCAGGTTTATACTTCTAATGTTATTAGAAGTGGACTAGTAGTGAACAGGAGCTGATTGGGCTATCCAATAATGGGTAACAACACCAAAGTTGTTACTAGCCAGTCTTGGTACCATTTATAAAATCATAAATTCTTAAACACCAAGATATTATCCGCTTTGACCTTAAATGCCTCACAATTTTTTCTATATAAGATAACTTTACAGTAGTAACCTATTCTGGGATTGCTCCCACTTGAGCATGCTTAACTTTAGAGTTTTTATTATGAACTTCACTGTTATCTAAAAAATGCATGGATGTTTAAGAGTTCTGCTTAAGACTTTTTAAGTGGTCATTACACACCGGCATGCAATAGCCGAAGGAATAACATAGAAAACACTAGCTCTAGCAGCATCAAAGTTAACACCAGCCCTTGCACTACAGACAACACTACCGAAACAACAATCTAGTCAACATCCTCCCAACTACAGTATAGGTAGTCCAAGCCCCTATAGCAGCAAAGCACCATCCCAAGCACAAGAAAAATTGATAATAAGAAAAATAAGATTTCTAAAAATCCAAAAAAAAGTTATAGTTTAAATGATATATTTGACTACTTATAAAACCAATAATAACAATAATATAAATATTAAAAGCAATAGAAGGAGAATTATCCCAAGTTGTAGTATAAATAGAAGCAATCCTACAATAGCAAAGGCAGTAGCAAAATTATATTCTTAAGTACCATTACAATAATAAATTAAGAATATCAATAATACCACACATATTAGAAGTAGAAGAAAAAGCAATATCCCAAGAAAAAGCAGACACATTAGAGGCAACAACACTGCAGTAGTTGAAGCAATGTCAGAGGGAGTAATAGTCTGCAGCCCAGCACCAACAGAGGTAGTACCAGCCCCAACAACAACACTAGCAATAGAATCTTCAGTAACAAGAAGCACAATAATTTGATAAATTAGATTTGAAAAATTCCAAGATAAATAATAACATATCAGAACTACATGATGCGGTAGCAGCATAAATAACAGCCTAGCCCCAGTATTTGCTCTTGCAAGAAAAAGTAACAAGGAAAGAATAAATTAAAATAATAATGCTTATCCTTAAAAGGGTCTAAATATCATATTATAATATAAATTGATTGTCTCTCATCATAGTCCATTTTACTCTCATGAACTAGCTTAATCCATAATTCAAACAAAAACTTGGCAGGTTAGCATCTAAATTCCAAACAAACGAATAGATTATTTTATAGCTTAGTGGTTAAATAAGAAAATAAAACAATAGCACTGTCAAAGAGTCCAAATGTGGCTGATCTTCTTCCAGGTGTAGCATTGTCAAAGAGTCCAAATGTGATTGATCTTCTTCCAAGTGTAGGGAAATATTTAGTTTACCAATTAACACCAAGCCACCATTCATACTTATCAAAATTTAAGAACTACTACAGTATTTAGAAACTCCAACATTAACAAGTCTACAAAATTAAGAATTACTACAACATTCTCCATTTGATGATGAAAAAACATTAAGAGTGAATGCAAGTCTGCAACATTCAACATTTAATATGCATACTAATTAATTAGCACAACATTAAACATTAAGTATTCAGCATGCAAAATAAGATTATTGAAAAAAATTTAAGAACTAAAATTTATTGCACGTATGAAATTTTTACGAAAAATCCAATAAAAAAAACAAATTGTAAAAAGGATCATAACCTTAGCTCACAATTGAAAGTTTGTAACCCTAAGAACGGACTCGAACATTTATTACATATCTACAAATTCGAAAAAAAATCCATAAATTCTTATAAGACAATAAACAAATTGTAAAGATGATCATAACTTCAGATCATAGCTATAACTCGAAGAACAGGATCACAACATACTACAAGTCTCAAAACTTTAAAAAACCTATTAAATGTTTGAAATAAAATAAACATATTTTAAACAAGATCACAACTTCATCTGCAAATTTTGCTCATATCTTTAACCTTAAAAGCAAACTCACATTTTACAGCATATATGAAAACCAGAAAACTATTAAAAAGTAAACCGACCGTAAAGTGTATGCTTATAGTTTTAACCCTAAAAATAGGTTCAAAATGTTAAAACTCAGGAGTGAGAGCGACGAGAGAAGATAAGAAGATAGACCACGAGAGGCCGAGAATTAACTCAGATGTCGAATAGAATACGAAAAGGAAACCCAATCGACACTTGATTTGGATAATCATTTTCATTAATAAGAAATAAATTTTATGCTGATTTAAATAATCATTTTCTCATAAATAAAAAAATGAGTATAAATTCTAGTGAGAGTGTTGTAAAAGAAACCACATTAAGTGTAATGATCATCCTAACATTTTCATAATGCTATATAAGATAGACAGAGCATTGATAATCTTTTTTTTTCTCAAAAACCTTGGAAATGAGTAATAACACTAAGTGTATGAAAAAGATGGGCAATTGAGCCTCAAATTTCCTTTTTATATTATATATGTCTGTGATAATTGTTATGAGAAATTGACATTTTTGAGATAGAACAGTATGAACTGCCACCTCATTACGTAAAATATAATTTATTCATAGCATTTACGACTTTATAACAGGCATGATCAGTCCATCGCTTTCCTATAACTAGGCTTTAACCATCCAAGATGATAACCTATCTTTGTTAGCCTTGATCCAATGCATATTAATAGCCGGCTAAAGCTATTGCCCGGCATTTAAGCTACCTTCATATTAAGGTTGGTTTCGAGTCGAGTCAGCTCATGCTTGAACTTGTTCGAATTCGAGTTCGAGTTATTTTAACTCATTTTAAAGAGTCGAGTCAAAATATCTCGAGTTTAAGTCGAATTGAGTTTAAATTTCAGGTCAAATTATTAGGCCTACTTCCAGGTAGGAACTATCAAATATTTAAATTCACTGATCCTAATCAAATTATGATTAAGGTGCACTTTATGGTATATCTCAATAATATATCAAATAATTGTGCTTCATCATAATTTATTTTTTGAAGTAATTAATATAATTATAACTATGATTTTTTAAGTAATTAGATACCATAGTAAAATCACATTAACTAATAATTTATGATTAGAATATACTTTAAATTAAACTTTTTTATTATCTTAACAGAAGTGCACTGCAATTCAGTCATCATGTATCCTTTTGAAGCTCTAAAAAATAGTGTTTTGAGATTATAATTTTAAATTTATTAAAAATATTTAAGAATATTATTTATTTTCAAAATATATAGATGATGTGTTAATTCTATATATAAGTAGATGATTGGTTGAATATACTTTTTTGTGGGACTTATATATATATAAAAAAAAAAAAATTTAAATAATTTTTGATATATATTTTTGTATAATTATAGTTAATTAGTTAAGAAAAGAATTCTTGTCTGAAAATCAAAGGGCAAGAAAAGCTAGAGAGCAGGTGATAAGACGTGGCAAATGCATGCATTTGATTGAGATATATAATAAAGTCAATAACTTTCATTTATGGCACACATCGGATACAATTTCGTTTCCATGATAGGTTCCTTCGCACTTACTCTCCTCTTCAGAACTCGATCTCTTTCTTAAGAGATCACTTTCATAATCCCTTTTGCTTCCACTAAGTCTTTGCAGAGGCAATAGAATCCGTTCAGCCGAAATAATCTTTCTTCATCCTGAGGACGCCTCCAGCTCAGGCATGATGAAGAAGAAAAGGAAGGGAGCGCACTACTGCCATGAAATGTACGCCAACTAAGCGTACAGCTTTAAAACTCTGGGGCTAAAGATACTCGTGTCGTTTTCAGTCATGTCTTAAGAACTTTGACTGACTCTGGAACTAATGTATGCTAGTAATTTGCACTTATTAATTTTATGGACAATCTGTGCGTGCGTATTTGCCTCATTTTGGATGAAAATATTCAATCTAATGGGTTATTCTTACATGTGTTTTCGTCATACAAGTGATATTAGTTCCTTTGGCCAAACAATTGCACTCATATTGCCTTTAGAGGAGAGCATGCCTTAGCGGCATTTCATGCGTCTGCAAATCTTCTGCATTTGATGGATTCTCATGCTAAGAAGCTGGATTTAGGAGACTAGTTGTGGATACGCACGTAAAGGGAAGACTGTTGAAGAATTGCAGGGCTATATATGTCTCATATTGTTTGTGGATGAAAAAATAAAGTGACCTGATGAATTTACTATTTGGTTTAAATATTAAGTTTCTAAAATATCTTTTTTGCATTTTATCCTTTGTATAAGTAGGCTATTATTTATGCACATTTTAGGGCCATCTACTATGTGGTTAGGCATGGTGTTTATGCATGATTTAAGGCTTTAAATAATATTTTTATATAGGTTAAGAATTAATCCAGTTAAAGGTAATTTGAAGATATATATATGTATATATATATTATAGGAAATCTTTGAGTTTTATTAATATGCAAAATAAAGACACAGTAGAGGTTGGGAGGATACAAAACTCCTAAATCTAAAATCTTGAAACTGTTGATGAGGAGAAGTTTGGAAGCGCGTCGCAGCACCAGTTGCCCGAGACGTGGGTGCGCCGCCGCGCTCCATAGCGCACCGCGACGCCCAGTTGCCCGAGACACGGGCCCTATAGCGCGCCTGGTCGTCTGGGCACCCATGAGGAGGGAGCTATAGCGCCTCGCAGCGCCTGAACGCCTGAGATTCGGGCACTATAGCGCGTCATGGCGCCCACGACTCAACAAGCACAAATCTAAGCCACCTATAAATATTCTTAAACCCTTTTTATAGGGTTAAGAGGCGAAAGTATCCAAAAATATCAACCTCCATTTGGTTTTGAAGGTGTGTGACTGCTCCATTGAAGAAAGAATAAGGCACCTAGAGTTTGTGAAAGGGATTGATAACCCTATATCTTTGTAAGCTCATATCTACATAGAGAAAATATTTTTGCTCTCCTCCTCATGGGCGCATTTGTTAGCATCGAACCACAAAAATCCCTTTGTCTGTGTTGTGATTGCTTGCATATGAGTTTTCCTTACTTTATTTTAATTTGCTCAACTTTTATATGCCTTTGTTCTGCATTGTTTAAACCCTGCCACCCATCTCATAGCCCAACAAGTGGTATCAGAGCGAGTTTGCACTATTTGTGCTTGAGGGTTAGAACTTTTTTTGAGCTGTGTATTTTTGTGTTTGAGCTTTTAAAGCAAGAAAGAAAACATGGGACATAGAGTAGAAGAGACGGTTGGAACTTCGTCGTCATCGATGGTGGAGAGATCTTTCCACCAAGTTGCGACACATTCAACGAAAATTGATGTGGTCAAGTTTGATGGGAAGAACAACTTTGGCATATGACTGTGCAAGGTGACAAATGCACTATGTGCACTATGTCTAGAGGATATTCTAGATAGCAAAGAGAAATCTGATGAAATTTCAGAGAGAGAGATCAACTGTAGCGCATGCAGTTTAATTCAAAATTAATTAATCCAATAGCTCAAGTATACAGTGATGATAGAGATGTCGACGTAGAAACTATAGAAATTTCTAAAGGGCAAGCACCTGACAAAGAGTATGAAGAATCCAATCCACCTGAACTGGCTACTATATTGGTTACAGATGAGAAAGAGATTCTCCATAGATAAGCACCTAAATGAGTTCACAAAGTTATTGCTAGATTTGCTGAATCTAGATGAGAATGTGGAGGATGAAGACAAGGATATGTTGTTATTGAACTCTTTACCAAATCATTTTGAGCATGTCTTAATGACATTAATTCATGGGAATGATGCTCTGAAGTATTAGGAGGTGACTGCAACCCTTATGAACCACGAGTTCAAGATAGGAGATAAAGATTCTACCAAATAGGATATGGCAGAGGCTCTTACACTGTAGAGAAGAAGCCATAAAAGAAAAAGCAATGGCCAAAGAAAAATGCTGACTTCCAGAAGACAGGAAAAGGCAAAGGCCGAAGCATCGGGCGCAATCAGCGTGCATTCTATTTGGAGATGGGACATTAGAAGAAAGATTGCCCAAAGTTAAAAAAGAAGCAGCAGGCAAATGAATCTTCTAAGGCAAAGGCAAATGTGATTCAGAATATGGTGGAGAGTTCAGACTCAAAAATATATCTTATTACTATTTTAATAAGTCTAGTAGTTGATAGCTCTAGTTGGATTATGAATATGGGTGCAATGTATCACATATATTTTCAGAATATTAGTTTTGTTCGTATAGAGAAATAGACAGTGGTACAATCACAATGAGGAATAATGTTACATGTCGTATTGCTGGAGTTGGAAGTGTGTTGATTATGACACTTATAAGAATAGTTCAAGAATTGAAAGAGGTCAAATATGTACTAGAGATCAAGAAGAATCTTATAACTATTGGGGACTTAAAAGCCAAAGGATTTAATATAGTGATTTTGGTAGGGTTCCTAATGATTAGCAAGGGTGCAATGATTTATTTGAGAGAATTCAGATAATAGAACATCTACTACCTTTTGAGAAGTATAGTGACATGTTTAGTGATTGTGGTTGAAGATTTTTAAGATGCCATTATATTGTGGCATATGAGGCTAGCATATACTATAACAACCCTGGTATTATTACCTATCAATTAGTGATCTAATTGACTATAATCTTCTTCTATTACTCTTATAATAGTGTTAAGAGTCACCACCTCCACTTCAAATTTCGTGTAATTTGGAGACTGTTTGACAATCTCTAATATTTCTTAGTTTTCTAATAATTATAAAAATGCCTAATTCATTTAAACCTCAAAATTGAAAATGGAGTCCGCCATTAGACTCACCACGCCCAAATTATCTAGGGGTATATTTTGGAAGTGTTTGTGAGTCGTCAATAATTTCACCAATATTTTAATATTATTTAAATACCTAGGAAATTAGAAAATTTAAATATACCTCCGATCAAAATTTTGATTAAATTTTTGGATTTCTCACCCCACAATTAGGTAAGGGTGAAAATTTGAGATTTTTTCGGAGTGTGTTTGAATATTTAAATTTAAGTAATTAAATAGGATGAAAATAACATTTAAATAATAATTTAAATCAAATATATATATATATATATATATTATAATTAATTTATGAAACGGCTATTTTAAGATTTGCGGAGATCCGCTGTTTCTATTGAAACACAGAACAACCGCCTGTTTAAATATTGACCATTCCATTTTAATATTTTAATCCAAGGGTCCTATCGCGACCCATCTTATCAGCGCTCTTCTGACGGTCGGATCGCATGATCGGACCAACGGCCTCGATTTCTTTACTGTATGTCTTCTTCTGCGTTTGGTGATTGTGGCCTGCAGTCGTACCCTATTCAGCGCCATCTCCTCAGCTATTCCTTATCCCTTAGTTATCCCTCTATCCTCCATTTGTTTTACTCTTCTTTCGTTATTGGGAGGATTTCTGAGAGTGCTATGAGCGCAATTCGTTGGTATCGCCGAAAGTGGATACTTGCCCTAGTCCTAGAACACGAAGCCATTAGAGCAGGTACATCATCACTTATTCCCCTTATTAAGTTCGTTATTTCATGAATTATTATTTGATTCTTCGATTTATGGAGCTGTCAAACCCTAACCGCCCATGGTATGGTCGATTTGGGTTTCTTTTTATCTGCCCAATTACAAACCATTTTTATTATCTACGATCCTCAAATTTCATTATTTTGTATATCTGTTATCTATGTTGTTTAATTAAAATATGAGTATAATCTTAAATTCGTAGGATTAGATAAATAATTAAACAGAAATACTAAATTTAATTATTATTAATTAAATAACTTCATTTAGATGTATCTTTCAAAATACATAACTGAACTATGCAATATTATATAACATTTTGATCGCAAGAGTGCGTAGATTAATAATATACCATTTAATTTTTGTTTTGATGACTATTTTATTTAACCATTATTTTAGATTAATTAATTAATTAATTTCAATTTAAATTCTAAACTTATATGTGACATAATTTGATCATTTGTTATCCAAACTTAATGATCAATAGTTCGTTTTACTCACAAAAATATGTAGAATAATAATGTGAGATCAATTAAAAGTTTTAAACCCTAGATCTCATAATGATATTTTAATCCTAATAGGACCCCTCCAAACCATAAAAATTCAATATTGTCTAAATTTAACCTAGTTAGTGTTATTTTACTCCTTAGGACATAAGGATCTCATTAAAATGTATATCATATCATTTGGATAATATTTGAACATTATAAGTATTTAGCTCCTTAATTTAGGTAAAATGATAATTTCATATTTTTCATATATGCTTATTTTAGGATTATTGAACCTTAGGATAGCAAACTTCTCTCATTTTCTTATCTCACACATAGCTTTAAATTGTATGTTTGAATCTTACATTTTCATGGATATGTTAATTAAAAATGTTTAATGCTCAATTAAGTTGAATTCTTTCATTGTAGAATTGCTTAGGAATATATTAATTTGAATTAATTGAATGAATCTTTTCAAGTTGAATTATTCAAATCTTTATTGATAGCCCTTACATTTATGTAAACTAAATGATATTGGAATTAGTGTGATTAAATTGCATGACATGTAATAGACTTAATTAATTCTATTATACTTTATATAGAAATTAGAATATTTAGTTTAAATGAAATATTTTATTCATGTTTTTAGAATGTAAATTTCATGTAGTCTTATCATGTTAGAATTCAATTTGAATTAATATTCTATGTATTAAATTAGCTTAATGTTAGTTCTTTAATGTAAATCCTTTCATTTGATCTTCTAAATAATAGAAGACTTATATGTTAAAATTCTATTTTGTTCCTTTTAAGAGAATGTAATAGAGTTCATGTCAAAATTATTTGAATTGGAATTTAATTCTTATGTATTTCCAAGTTTCTACTTCTCCTTTAAAAGTGCATGTTAGATTAACTTGAGAATCTTTTAACTTCCTTCATGATGTAATTTACTTATCATTTTAAAACTTAAGTTATAGTTCTTTGAAAGAACTCATAATTAGACTAGTGCCCAATCAATCTATTTGATGATTAGCACATATCTTCATTAGTCAATAATCTTCCAATTTAGTTCCTTAATGACTATATTAGAGAACATAAGATTCCTTTCATGCTTTAATAAGCTAATAGAACCTACAACTAAGAATGAATTAGTACTTGTAGAAAATAGTAAATTCCATTCCTTATACTTACATGCTCAATATCAATTAATCCTAGATAAGTTAATGATTAAATTGATTTGAAATTTTCTAGTTTATAAGCTAACTAGCTGAAGCTAAGATTGTTCTTTAACTTTTACTTCCTTTAGCTTAGTAAACTATTAATCTTACTCTTCCTTATTAGTTTTCTTAAACTTTAATCATTAATATATTTAATTTGATTAGTTTAAGATTACTATAGGATGAATTCCATTTACTTAAAAATACTATTTTTCAAAACTTATTTTACTTCTACTTTTATTTACAATTGATTGGAACATCAATATCTATAAGTAAATTGGGAGCTCAATTAGCTCCAATCATTAAGTAGATTATTAAAATTTAGATAACAAAGGATATATCACATAGTTTACAATTATTTGAATTTTCTTGAATGTTTGCTTAGCTTTGTGCCTAATTTTCTTGAACATACATACAACATTTATGCATAAATAAAACTTTCATAAGATTATAGGGGTTTGATATTGCTGGCTGGCCAAGGGCTGGCAAATTATGAGTAATAAGGAGACCGCATATTCTTATAGGGTGAATGTGAGAGTACATTATCTTTGAAACCCCATTTTTCTTTATCGGTTAGGCAAGCGTGCTTAACTCATCGTTTCATTTTGTATGTGCCTGCAGAATGAGTGTTTTCATAAAATAACTTCAATTAATAAAATATGAGTTCTATTAAAATCTAACTGATTGTAAGATCTCATCATAACTTTTTGGCTATGTTACTTTTCATAGTCCTAGGCTATGTATATCTTAGACCAAGAGGCTAAGATGTTTTCTTTAATTTTTATGTTTTGCACTTTCTATTTTCAGTATTGTATTTTGCTTACTTACATTTCTTATAGATTGCAGTGCATGTTGCTTAATTTCAATTAAGTGATTCATTGCATTTCTTTTGCTTATCTAGCATAAATTCCATAGAATATGTATTACTTTTATTTTATTTACTTTAAATGCACTTAGTAGTTTCTATCCTTTTATGATGCTTTTCCCTTACCATTTTTTGATGTAGGCTAGGATAATAATACAAGTGAGTATTCTGACTCGGCTTCTTTCATACTATTCTTCTTTACAATTATGTTTATTTATTTTCTCCTACTTAAATGCTTATATTGCTCCGCTGCTTAATATAAATTGTAAATTAGCTTGTGATATCCAAGTGAACTAAAATATAATCAATCTTAAAATGTGCTTAGACTGTTTAGTCTAACTACTCTTTTTCTTTTCTTGACTTTGCCATATCATATTTATATACCAAAATATGATAGATCACTACCTCTATAATTCAGGTGAAGTAGGACCTAGCACTTGAAGATCTCATAAAGAAATTTCTTCCACTATATTCCATTTATTACTAGCATTTTATTTAAGTGAGACAGTGATTACACTTACTTTACTTTTACTCTTTCATTATAAAAGGCTTGTAATAATTTAACATAAACTGCTTGAGTTATTTTTACTCATATTATGTGCTATATTTACTTATTTTGAAATTATTTGGATTGAATGAGTGGATAATTATTGATTGTATTGTTTATACTTGCAATGGTTTATATATCTTCTATTTATTTCATTGCAAACTTTATTTTAACTTAACAACTACTCACAAAGATACTTGGCCACTTAGCATTTAGCATTTGAGTAGCTTCCTTCTAATTTAATATTAGTTTCTAAGGTAGTGCTCCAATATTGGGTTAATTTTCTATCCATTATTGGGGATGTTACACATACAGAGGATCCTTCACTAAGAGCTTTGGAGAGTTACAAGACTTATTAAAGGTAAAAATTCTTGCAAATTACAATTTTGTGAGCATTGTATATTTGGTAAGAAAACATGCAAACCCTATGGTGTTGGCCACCACAGAACCAAGAATATATTTGAGTATGTACATACTCATGCTTGGGACCAATGAAGATAGCATCATTTAGTGATCATAGATATTTTGATTCCTTTATAGATGATTACCCTAGATTTGTGTGGGTGTACACATTAAAAAGTAAAGAAAATATACTTGAGGTTTTCATAAATTGAAAGAAGATAGTGGAAAATCAAATAGGCAAGAGAATCAAGATGATTTGATTGGACAATGGTAGAGAATAAACTTCTGATCCTTTTGTAAGAGAATGTCATAATTAAGGGATTGAACATCACTTCACAGTGAGAGAAAAACATTGCAACAGAACAGGTTAGCAGAACGCATGAATCGTACCTTGGTGGAAAATGTGTGATGTATATTGTCAGATTCAGTGTTAGAGAGAGCCTATTGGGTGGAGGCCCTAGGCTATGCATGGTACTTAGTGAACCACCTACCATCTGTAGCACTTAATAAGAAAACTTATATAGAGTTGTGGTCAGGACATTCTGCTATAGATTATGATCAGATGAAGATTTTGGCAACCGTGCTTAACTATCATGTCAGAAAGGATAAGCTAGAACTGCGGGCAAGGAAAGCAATATTCATGAGCTTTTGATGCAGAGTAAAGGGCTATGATTTGTTTAACCTAGTTGATAAGAAGATCATGGTAAGGAGAGATGTCACCTTTAATGAATAATTTTTCTTGACTAAGGAGTTCTTATTAGGTGAATAATAGTACAAAAACTCCAATAAATAGGTAGAGAGTGGAGTTTGATGCCACCCCTTTTATTCAACAATAGTTTTCGCATCACATCGATGATACTCCTACATACAAAGACAAAATGGGTGATGTGGAAGAACAATTCGATATTGATTATTAGACTCCTATTTAAAAGTCAATTACGAGAGATAGACCCAGAAGAAATGCAACTCAATAACTAGCCTGGCTCAAAGACTATATCACATATACATTGTTCATATTGGAGGATGAGGTTCCTTCTCATTACAAAAAAGTGGTGACAATTTCATAAGAAAATTTATGGAAGTAGGTGATGGATGAAGAGATTTAGTTTCTTCATAAAAATGAGGCATGGAGGTTAGAGAAACTCCCTATAGGAAGAAAGGATACTAGTTGCAAGTGGGTGTATGCGAAGATAGAGGGATCTTCAGAAGTTGTGTGGGCTACAAAACTAAATTGGTGACCAAGGGCTTTGCTCAAAAGGAAGAGATCGACTATGATGAAGTGTTCTCCCCAGTTGTTAAACATTCATCGATCCACATGCTTTTAGCTTTAGTGGCACAATTTTATTTGCTGCTAGAACAGCTTGATCTTAAAACAACATTCTTACACGGAGAACTAAAAGAGGTGATCTTTATGGCGCAACCCCTCTGGCACATTATGCTAGGAAAAAGAGACTTGGTGTGCAAATTGGATAAGTCTCTTTATGGGCTAAAGCAATCTCCAAGACAATGGTACAAGAATTTGATTAGTTCATGGTGAAAGATGAGTACCAAAGTAGCCAATTTGATCACAATATGTATTTCAAAAGGCTGCCTCAAGGTAACTGACAGACGGAAATACACGTCTGTAGTTGCACGCAAGTGTACGTGGTCTGAAGTAGTGGAAAGTTTAATTTTCGAGATTTATAGAACCTCAGGGAACGAGTGTTTTGATACCAAGTTTTATTTTCTTTCACTAATGTTTAGAAGACAAATTTAGTTTATTTTGTTGGTTCCTAATTAGTGATACAAAAGACCTTAAGTAAAGATATGTTATGATTAAAAAGGAGAGAGTTGAAATTTCATTGCAATATTTGCGAGGGTTAGTTATATAACTTCATTATTTGAATGTATACATTCAATTTATTTACTTTTTTAAATCAAGTGAATACTATTGGAATTAAAGTACCCTCCAATTACATTGGGTTCAACTTTAGTGCACAAAGAGAGGTCCTTTTGGGTTCTCCCTTAGCAAATAAACTCTTATGAGATAATGATCGATTAATTAGATTTTGATTCCCTACATCTAGGTTATCAAAAGATATCTTTTAATTATGATGGTCTCACAAGCATGACTTCCATTAATCATGCATCATGCACTTCACACGTGGCTTAGCTAGATGGGAGGATGCATTGGGTCAATGGACTATGTCACATCATCCATTGAGGTTCCCAACATCCTCTTATCCCTTCTACCTTGTTAAGTAGCAGAGCAAGGCTAATGGAGAACTTGGTTCTCAAGTGTTAATCTATTAGGAGATCTATTAAGAGGAGGTGCAAGTGAGCTTTGAGAATTTTATCACATAATTCTCAGCTCTACTTGCACTACCTTCCTTGCTTTTACCCAATTGATGAGCATTGGAACATAAGTTCTTTTAAATAAAATAATTTAGATTTCAGTTCATCCAAGCATTCATTTTAATATTAAATTTAACGACAAAAACATTCTTTTATTACATTCAAATAATGTCATCAAACACTAATGATCCCTCACATATTTTTATAACTACATCTCAACCCTCTCCAAGGGGTTTTTAGCCTTCTATTACTAAGCAAGAAAGAGCATATACACAAAGAAAAGTGAACGTTGCCATCAATTCATAGCAAGAAATAAATCAAGGGAGCTTAGGAAAAATACAAGGAATTACCCGAAAATTTTCTAGGGTTCTCTTTACTTTTCCTGTGCTGTCCTCTTGAAGCTCCACCCTTCGTTCTTTGCTGTCTTTTCTTTCTTCCTGTTCCTGGTCCTATTTTCCCCTTTGAGAGTTTTTCTTCTTTCTCTTCCTACAACATTTCTTTTTGGTCTTTAAATAATAAAAGTTGGAACCCTCTTAAGGTCTGAAATTGGCCCTTAAATAAGGATGCACTCAGCCTTAGATTGTTAATTATGTGCATTTTCCTCTTCCATAGCTTTATCCAATCCTTTTTAATATTTCCTTCATTTATTATATTGGGATTCAGCAGTAATAAAGCTCTTCAAGTTTTCAAGATGCTGTGGAAGGCTAAAGATTGTATTTTGTGGCCTTCCCTATGCTGCAATTATTACTGTTCTTGAACTTTCCAGATCGTCTACTGCAGCGCGCCGCGGCACACTGCGGCACATTGTGATGCGTGCAGCAGTAGTGTTCCGAACACTGTTCTGCTGCGGCGCGCTGCGGCAATCGCATTCCAAATCTTGTTCTGCTGCGGCGCGTTGTAGCAACAGTGCTCCAAACGCTGTTTCTGCATGCAAGTTAGTATCTCTTTCATTCGATCGCTGCAGCGTCCGCTGTAGTGCACTTTAGCGAATAAACTTTATAGTTTACTATTCAATTAGTTCATCTATAGTTTTATAAAATAAAAATTTACCCGCTACGGCGCGCTACAGCGGACAAACTTTCGGGTTCACTGCTTAATTAGTTCATCTATAGTTTTAAAAAATGAAAATTTACCCGCTGCAGCGGAGAAAGTTTGGTGATACTGCTCAATTACTCGTTTATAAAGTCTTAATAATTCCTCGATAAATGACGTCGTGGCGCGCAGCAGCGTGCAAACTTGCGTATTACTGTTCAATTACTCATCTATATGGTTTTAATTTATTTTTAGCAACATGACGTTGTGGCACGCTGCAGCGGTCTTTCTCCAGGTTTGCTGTTCTACTTCTAGGTAAGGAGTTTTTAATGGGCTGCCATGGGGCGCTGCGGCGCGCCATGGCGCGTTGCGGCGGGCCATGGCGTGTTGCGGTGGTTTTGTCCCAGAATTTGGTAATTCAGCCCATGCAATCTGTTTTCTTCATTTACCTGAAAAATCATCATTTTATACTCAAAGTATAAGGATATATATGGTGATGTGAATATTTAAGCACTATAGTTTTGCTATAAATTTTGGCTATATCAGTAACTTCATTTACCTAGTTTTGTATGTCGATGATAAGTTGGTGGCAACTTCAAATCAATCTGAGATGAATCACATGAAAGATCAGTTGTCAAAAAATTTTGAAATGAAGAACTTAGGAGAGGCAAAGAAGAGCTTATAAGCGCACCACAGCGCACCATAACTCTCCGTAGCACTAGTTGCCTGAGATGCAGGAGCTATAGCACATCATTGAGGGTCACAACACCCAGTTTCTCGAGACACGGGTGCTATAGTGAGCCACATCGCTTGGGCGCCCAAAAGGTGGGCTTCAAACCGCACCGCAGTGCCCAATTTCTTGAGACGTGGGCGCTCTAGCGCGCCTCAGCGTCTAGGCTCCTGGAGGCCGGCGCTCTAACTCTCCATAGCGCTTGGGCACCCGAGAGGCAGGCCCTATATCGTGCCACAGTGCTTGGGCGCCTAAAATGCGGGCGCTATAGTGTGCATAGCGCCAGCAACTCAGCAAGCCTAAATCTGAGCCACCTATAAATATTTTTAAGCCTTTTGTTTAAGGTTAAGGGGCAATAATATCCAAAAATATCAGCCTCCATTTGATTTTGAAGGTATGTGGCTGCTCCATTAAAAAAAGAAAAAGGCTTATAAGGTTTGTGAAAGAGTTTGATAAACCTATAGCGTTATAATCTATTCTCTACATAGTGAGCTCTCCTTTTTATGGACGTAGGTGTTAGCACCGAACTATGTAAATCTCTTTGTTTGTGCTGTGATTGCTTGCATGTGAGTTTTTCTTGCTTTATTTTGATTTGCTCAACTTTTACAAGCCTTTGTTCTGCATTATTTAAACTCTACCACCCATCTCATATCCTAACATAAACCAACTCTAAAAAAAAAAGATCCAAAGCATATCCTAAAAGATCCTTTCAAAGAGAAAAGAAAAACCAAAACATAAAACAAAAGTAACAGAGATAAATAAGATAGACTATTAACATAAAAGTTCAGATGTATCAAACTCACATTAGAACAAAGAATTTGAAAGCATAAAGAGAATAACAATAGTCCACGATAAAATTTAAGCAAAGAATCAACACAACAAACAAAACCTAGTGCGAGGCAGCCTACCACAAAGAAAACTTTCTGAATCAGTAGCCACAAATAGTGAACCAACAACCTGGCGAAGCCAATCAATGTCCGAGGTCAGAATTGGAAAAATCAAACTAAAAGCAGCTCTGCTGACAAAACTGAGGCAATAACAAACTTGGAACAAACCTTAGATCTATGCAATCCACCAAACACAGAGACCACAACAACTGTCATGAACATGGTCTAGACAACAAGCATAGTTAACTACATGAATCTAGGGTAACTCAATACCTAGACAGGTAGTTTAAGATATAGAAGGCAAGAAAAAAATCATAAGAAGAAAATTGCAACATTCACAATATGCGGATGATTATAGAACCTAAACAACATCAGATCAAATATCAAATTGACAACTAATATAACAGCTGCCACCATGGCATTCTGCACACTAGACACAGAGATAAATCTGTCTGTCACAGTAGCAAAGCAAGACAGACCTGTCGCAGCAGTACAATACCAAAGACCTAGGGAAAAACCAACCAACAAAGCAAAAATGGAACCAGAAAGACCATTGGATAGCCAAAATAAAAGAAGCATAACTATAAGTCTGTATCTAAGGTAACCAACAAATCTAGAAAGACAGTACAATGCTTGAACTGTAGCCAAACAAAGAGTCAACTGAGGCCAATAACTACAAAATAACCTAATAATAAGGTTTCAATATATAAAACCACCAATTATAAGTATATAAATTAACATCCAAACTCCAAACCAGAGAGAATCCAACCTACAAAACCTTTGAAGGGCAGCAAAAAGCCACTTAACAAAAAGAAACATAAAAGAAACCTTATAAAGGTTTACATTTGATGAATAACACATTAACTTTATTCTTCTGGTTATCCCAATTAAAATTATTATCTTTATAAGAATTGATGGCATAATAAACATCCACAATAGTATCATTAAAAATATGTTGAGTAGTGAAAGGTTTGTTCGAATATTTAGCTCTATTCCTAGCATCCCAAATATGCCAGAGAGTATAAACGACAAACAAATGGATGATATGAAGCTTTTTATTAGATTTAATTTTCATCTTTCTAGAAAAAAAAGAAGATCAATGTGATTTAAAGTAATAGTGTGCAAACTTAGAGAGTTCCAGACTAATTGAGAAGGGTAGTTTTCTAAGAATACATGACTTAGGGATCTATATCATGGCAATAGTGACTTTTAAAGGTAAGATGAAAGCCCAGAGATTGCATCTTATCATTAGTACTTATATAATTATGGTAAATCCTCCAAATGAAAAGACTAATAAGCATCAGAATAGTCTTATGCCACATCCAATTGGGAAAGGTCGAGGAGGTAGTGGAGCGCTAAATATTCCACAAATTTATGAGCTTAATTGAATTAAATTCACATAAAGATGAGTTAGCTTGCTCACTAGTAGAGAAAGATAGGCTTAGATTAAAAATGTTTCATGTAACTTCATTAGGAAGAATTTGATGAATAATTTCAAAGTTCCAACCTTGAGAATAAGAGAAATAACTAGAGTTAATTTAGGAAGAGTAACACTATGAAATTTAGCTAGAATATCATAATTGTTGAGATACGGAGACCATTTAGATCATTGTGGATGTGCCAATAGAGCTCTGATGGGCATTTGAAAGGTCTCGAGGTGTTTCTGGACAAGTCAGGAGAAGTTCAAGTGCTCCAGCACGCCTTAGCGTGCCCTGCAAAACTAGTTACCGATGGCCAAGTGCCAGGGCGTGCTGTGTGAGCGCCGTGGCATGCTTTGGTGCCCCGTGGTTTGTGCTTGGGCACTATAATGCGCAGTGCCGCCACGGGGTTAACATTTGACGAATAGCCCGGGGCATTACAATTTACAAGACAACCAAATTAGATTGTTGTTAACTGCGAGGATTGTGTCCAATGATAAAGGATCGGGGACTATTAGTCTAATCATCTATGTTTCAACTTATCTAGACATTAATGAGCTCAAACTTATTAACTTGTGAGTATTCAACTTTGTAACACCCTATTATTAGATTAAGCAATCTTAACCTAACAACAAGTGTTATAGTAGTAATTAATACTAGGTTTGCATGTTTTAACCCATTATTGAGTACTACCTTAACTTATGGATCTATTCAAGTGCAAATAAAATCATCATCTAGTAGATATTTATCATCCATAGAGCATAAATATATATAGTATAAAAAAAAGTTTATAGTAATTACAAGGATATAAAAGATAAACATCACAAATTAATTATTATTCAAACTGAGTAAATAAATCACTCATCCTCACATAAAATATGAAAGATAGACAAATGAAGTATTCAAGTAATCAGCTACTGCTCAGGTTCTCCGTAGGCACCAAAGCTGATCGTAGCTTCTAATTTATTGTATTAGATTTATAATGCGATAGAACATAGCCAACAAAAGAAGAACAAGTGGCTAGACTTTTAAAAAGCTTAAGTATAATTTAAACGTAAGCATTATTTTTTTTTGGCAGATATCACAATAGTTATTTACAGTTTAAATAAAGCAAAGTAAAAATGTAAGGAAATTTGAAATAGCACTAAAAACTATAAGGTGTGCAAACAACTCATATAAACTTGTTTGAAATTATTTAATAAAGCAAGTATGTGAAATATAAGTATCTGAACAAAATAGAGGAAGCATGTATAAAGTAAATGTTAAGTAAAAGGAAAAGACAGTATAGGAGATAATGTAAGTTATAAGTATGTAAAGGTACACTACACAAACTATAAGTAAAGCTAAAATGTTAAACTATGGTAGTATGATAAGTAAAGTAATTTCAGTCTCATAAATTGAATAATCTAAAAAGCATAATCATAAGACTGTAATAATTATTCATATTCAATAATATTGTATGATATGTAATATATGTTTTATTTATCTTTTATTTTATTCAGTGGGCACATGACTAGTGAGGAGTCAAGAACACCTGCTTAACAATAATGTAAATAGGGTCTCCTGTAAATACACACTTTCTCTCTCATAGGAATTATGTGGTCTCCTGATACTCCATAGCCTGCCTAGGCTCAATAACAATTGTATGATATAAAGCACAACATGGCACCCCTTAGAAGAATGTTTCAATGTTTAATTTTTATCTTATGCACAAATTATTAATTTATATTTGAAGAATTTAGTCTCAATGCGATGCAACATTCAAGGAATTTCAAATTGTTATAAACTCTGTGATATCCATTATTTTCTATTTTAATTATCAACTTTAATGATTGGGGCCAATCAAACTCCCAATCAACTTAGACATCAAGATTTGTAAGTTAATTGAAGCACATTAATATAATAATGTAGTTTTGAAATTAATATTTTAATTAAGATTTATTTAGATGATAGAATAAACTTACATGTGTAGTTGTAGAGTTATAAATAAACATCTTATACTATTGCTAATATTTAGATATCTGCACTATCTCATATTTTATAAGTCTCACTACTTTGGTTGTAGGGTTTCTATAACTATAATATTCAAACATCTAAATTATCATTATTCTCTAATTAGCCTAATATCTTAAATGTCCTATACTCAATTCTTTTCTAATAACTAGGTTTGTCTTAATCTTTGATATAACCTTAATGTGGAATTACTAGACTATCCATAAGCTTAATGATTTTGCATACCTAGTAGCCTAAACTTGTAAAACTTAAAGAATGATCATAAAGTTAGTTAGATCTATCTCTTATTAGTCTACTAATCTAAATAATGAGTTTCTTCTCTTAATTCTAGGGTTCCAAGTCTTAATATTATCATCACTAAGTTATTATGTTTACTTCCATTAGTTACTCCTTATAGGTTCTAAGTTTTATTAATATTTTATCCCAAATGATTGTAGGAACTACACTTAGCATGATATGGTAACGTACACTACACTAAGTTACACTATAGTTACTTGATGAATTTTAAGAGAATATAATCCCAAACTAGACTAGATTGAATAGTATAATAACCTATTAAAATAGTTCTTTCCTATTGTCTTATAATTCCCTCCTAACTGCAACTAATACACTTTTGCTTATTTACTACTATCCTAAGTAGTTCACTAAATCAAATCATAGAATTTTCTATTTAAATCTCCTCTCTTCTAAGAGTTAGGGTTACTAAATACTTAAGTAAAACTAGGTTATTCTAGTTGTTTTCTTAGTCAAAATATCATTTAAAAATGAACCATGTCATAATCAAAGTTTTATAAGGTGTATTAGGATTTAGGAAGCCTATCAAGGTAAAATCCTAAAATTGAGAATTTAATATCAATTTAATTGAGAGTCAAAAGCCCACATTTTTCATTTGATGTTCAAATAATATAAATATAGTAGCTATAGCAAACTTACAGCATAATAAGTACAATGACATTGAGTATGGTCAAATTGAACATCAAATGACTAATATAAGCCTAAATGACTCTTAACGAAAATTAGAAAGTGATTAGTGAAATTATTCATTAAAATTGAAAGTTAACTTCATATTAATGTTCTATATATCTTTCTGATCTGTTTGGTATATAATTTCAGAGTATTTGGATTTATATTTTAAGAGATATACAAATTATTTAATTTGATTTATTTATTAATTAATAAGTTTAATCCCTAATTATCCTTTACACGTGCCTAGCTCCATCTGCATGCATGTGTGGGTCGCTAGCTCACATGCGAGCAGGTTGTTGGGGCGCATGCGAATGAATTGCGCTCGCGGGTCTAGAGACAATGTCGTGTGGGTCGGGACGAACCGCCCGACACTGTTCATCATCACGACGGGAGTCGCAGATAAGGAGTTAGGGCATCAAAATACTCCATGTACATTTGAAATTAGCTTGTCTATCCTATTCCAATTTGAAGCATACACCTAGATCTATAAGATGGTATAGGAATCCATAAGCGATGCTGCCTATTTGCTAACCCAAATCGACAAAGTTCGATTAGGGCTACTATTACACATTGTGTAAGACAATTCTATAGAGTGCCAATCGAGCTCATTCAAGCTCGTTCGAGCTGGATTGATGCTAGATAAATAAACATTACATAAATAAATGCAAAAAATGAAATTACAAAAAGGAGGTTGCAAAACTAATTTAGTAGGAATCGGGGTACCTCGATTTTGACTAGTGAGTTTAGGGTTTGCACAGATGCCATGAACAAGATGTTCTTCCCTCTTCTAGTCTTTCCTAATGCTTTTGGAAAAGTTAATTGAGCCTTAAAGGCAAGGGAACGATGACTGTAGCCGCTAGAGCAGCCCCACACGTAGCGTGATTGCAGGCACCGCTGCCACGCGCAGTTCGCGAGCTGCTCACGTGGAGAAGATGGTTACAAGCCGTCTGATCAGCTTCCATCATAAGATGAAGGTTTGTGAGCATACTGTCGTCTGATCTGACAGCGAGTAAATGCATTTTAGAGGGAAAATAGGATTTAAATAAATATTTAAATATTAATTTTTTTTAATTAATTAAAATTAAGTCTCCAAACGAGTTATGAAGAATCCAAAATAATTACCTTTAACTAATTTGTGGGTGAGAAATTCAAAAATGAAGTTACTTTTTTAATCAGAGGTCTATTTAATATTTTTAATTTTCTATTAAAGAAATATATTAAAATATTTGAGAAATTCAAATGAGCTCCAAATCGAATCAAATTTCAGAGGTTAGTTCTTAATGATATTTAGAGACTAATGGATTTGTTTTAAAATTCATTAGATTAATAAATATTGATTAACAACTCTTGGTTGTTACAAACTTATATATTAAGGGGCTAATGATCATTATATACACTAGTGATCCCTCTTGCACATGGGTCATTTATCATTAAACTCTAAGGTTATCTTTAGCCAATCTCATAAAAGACCTCATGGCTTCGGATCTTAACTTCTAAATAGTGGTTTCTTGAGATTCTATCGGCAATCCCTATCTAGTGCATATAGAATTAGATTTCCATCTATGTTCTCAAAAGCCATATATCATTGTGTTCAAGGGAAGCGTGTAGATCTCTCTACTCCATAAACCATTTACTCGGTCCCATGTCATCTCTAAGCAAGAGAGTGCATGAGGAGTTCAACATAAGAGACTTGAGAGTCTGTATGCACACAAAATCCCTTATTTGAACTATTGCTTTGATCATAGACTTTGATGAGACTTAGATGATATTTCTAATCATAGCACATACAAATTGATCATAAGTTTATGTTCAATCAACAAGTTAAGTTCTAAATGATTATTATTGTATGTTTATTTTTTAGTGCTCATTAGCTCTTTGATCTAGACTTTTGCTCTTATCCAAAGGGGCTTACGAATGTGTTGGAAGGTTTGTGTTCATTATGATTCTATCCTGAACCAAAATTTTGTTCTGTTCTAGGATAATTCATAGCATGATCACAAACTTCTCCAGACAAATTTTATGCATTAAAGATTAACATGATTAACACAAGATTTCTCATAACAAACAACCATTCACAAATCTTCATGAGTAAACATGCAGTCTTAACACAGTAATTTCATAAAATAAATCTCCACATGGATCTAACCTAACCCTCTCCGATGGAGGGTTTAGGCTGCCATTAACATGCAAACACATGCACACAAAGATTGAATAATTAAATACAACATGCTTTTAGAGTGTTCTGTTTATAAGAAAAATAAGGAATGTAAAGAATAGTTTATCGAATGAAAGTCATTGGAGTTCTCTTCGTTTACTTCTTCTTTCTCTTCTTCTTATGTTTCTTCTTCTTCTTTCTCTTCTTCTTCTTCTTCCTCCTCTGATGGCAGTCTTTGGTGCTGATGGCTAAAAGTAACCTTGAAACTCACCATTTCTCTTCAAACTCTTTTTTTTAATCATTAAAAACATTATGTACACTCCCCTCTTTTTTAGGGTTTTGTTTATTCTTATATAGTTATGCCAAAGATACCTTGGTGTAGCCCAAAAGATGCCTTGTTTCATGTGCATAACTTCCCTTTATGTCAGTTTCCTCGCACGTTAGAGCACTTAGGCTTTGATTTGAGTGGTGCCACAGCGCACATGAGCGCCCATGGCTCAAGATAGTTATTTTTTCTAGCGCATGGGCCCGACTGAGTACCCAGACATCGGTGTTTAAATTTTTACTTAAGCGCCAGAGCATACCTGAGCACCCGACTCTCTAGACATCTTACTCTTAGGTGTGCTTAAGTCTCGGCCTTCAATTTTTTCTGCTAGCGCTAGAGAGCACCAAAGTTGTAGGTCTTCAAGTAATATCATAGTATAGCATGCCATAGCATGCGAAAGCGCTGCAGAGTGTCCAGAGCGCCATGTTCTCTATATCTTGATTTCCTGCTACTATAAGGGGGCACCCAGGCATGCCTGAGCACTGGGCTGTCCTATCTCATCCATCCAAAGGTTACTTTAGCCAAAATGCTCCCAAAAACCTACAAAAATACAAATTGTAGTGAGTGAAGTACATGAATTCTAACTAGAATCACTACGATCTATCACTATTATAGCACAATAATTGGAGTGATTTTAATGTAATTGCAATGCTTATGAAGTAGGGGAGGTTACCTCAAGCAAATACAAGGACATAATGTTGAGAACAACCTTGAGAAGAACAAGTCTACCTTCTTGGGAAAGATGATTTTGTTCCCATCCTATACGTCTTTTGAAGATGGCTTCCAACAAACCTTTGTAGAGAGTATGCTCATTATGACCTAAGAAAATAGAAATTCAAAGTTACTAGAAAGGGAACTTACCTTTCTTAAAACCTAATAAATTAATGATAGAATTCATTTTATGAGGAGTAACTTCATCACTTATAAAAAATTGGGATTTAGAAACATTCACTTTTAAACCAACTCTTGTTCCATAGTGTTCATCATATCCTTAATCTTTTTAATGGAACAAAGATCACCTTTGGTGAAAAGAATAAGCAAGATGAGTAACCAAAATTTTTTCCCCAACATTATATTGAAGCTTTGGATCCTTATGAAAGATTCGGTTGATATAAAGACCAATAGTTCATGGCCAAGATAAAAAGAATGGGAGATAGAAGATCACCTTGTTGGTGACTTCTCTCAAAGTTAAAAAAACCATGAGGTTGGCCATTGATAAGAATAGGGAACCAATTTTTGGTGTTGGAATACTTAATTTTTTCAACAAAGTTTTCATTAAAACCATAAATTTTGATAAATTGATGGATGAAGTCACAATCAAGTTTATTAAAAACTTTTTCAAGGTCTAGCTTGACAATGATGTTATGACCCCAATATTCATTTTTTAGGCTATGAAAGAGTTCTTAAATAGCTAAAATGTTATCCAAAATTTTTCTACGAGGCACAAACCTATTTTGGTTAGGCTCAATGATTTTGTGGAGCAAAGATTGGAGTTTATTATCAATAATATTAGTCACAATTATGTTAAAGGTGGGGCAAAGACTGATTGACCTAAAATCGGACCACCAATTTGCGCTTTTTTTTTATGAATAGAGGAAATCATTGTGAGAAAATTATTTTTGTAGAGGAACATTGAAGAAAAATTATTTAATGCCATTACAAATGTCATCTTTAATAATGTGCCAAAATTTATAGTAAAATTCACCAAGGAAACCCTGAAAGCCTAGGAAGGTGTTGGTTTTAAGATTTTTAACAACTTCCTAGATTTCTTTGGTGGAACGCTACTTATTGAGCATAATATTATCCTCCTCAGTTATGCATTTAGTAGGAGTTTCAAGAGTGAGATTCATAGAGAAATTACTCTCAACAGTGAAGATTTCCCTATAGTAATTGATTGCAAATAGATGAATTTCATTTAGATTGATAAATTTGTTCTCATCAGGAGAGAAAATTTCATAAATATGATTGGTGTGTTATCTTTTATTAACTCAGTTATGATAAAAATCAGTGTTATGTTATTCTTCCAATTTCCAATTTAAGATACATTTATGTTTTCAAAAACTTCAATATCATTTTGATTGCAAATTAAATCATCTTTTTCTTTATTTAAGGTAATACTATTTAAGTCAAAGTCTAAGGCTTTAAATATGGAATCCAGGTTTGAAACATTTTTTTCTTGCTTTTTAAGGTTGGTTAAGATATTTCCCACCATATCTTTGTTCCATATGTTAGGAGCTTTTTTTAATTTTTTTGACTTCTCCACAACACAAATGAGCCCATAAGAACCACAATAATCATTCCAGATGGACTGAATGATCACTTCACAATGAACTATGCTAAGCTAAAATAATTAGAATCTAAAAGGTTTAGAAAGAATTTGATTTAAAGAAAAAAAAATTATAGGCTTATGATTTAACATAGTAAAGTTGAGGGGAAAATTTTGAATTCAGTGAAGGAATTGCACCAAGCATTATTAATCAAGGAATGATCAGTACGAGTGCATTTCCTACCAGAAAACCATGTGAAAGGAGCTCCAGTATATTTAAAATCATCAAGACCGCAGTCAAGAATATCAAAATTAAAGTCAAAGGTGGAGGTAGTGTAATTTCCCACACAACCACTTTTTTTTTTTGGGCAGATTTATTTCATAAAATAAAGACTTACAGGACCGAGGCTGGGAGGGTACAGAAACAATTCCTAAAACCAGCCCCAAAAAAAGAGACCGAGGGAATATCCTAAAAGGCCTCTCGATGCAAAATGAAAAAAGAGAAGCAAAATAAAAGCAGTTAAAATGATCCTAGACAAAATATAGTCAAAATAAATGCAGTAAATAGTAGAAGGAATTGAGCCAACTGCATTACACAAAATGAAACAAAAAACAGTATACCAAGATAGCATCTCCACCCAAGCCCAAGATTAAATAAGGCAATACCTTTCTACTTCTAGAGGGGCCAAACCAACAACCTGTCTAACAGAGAACAACCTAGAAGGATCAAACCTACAAGGAGAAAAACTGCAACCAGGGTGAGACATGCAAAGAAGCCTGCAAGGGACAGACCTGCCAAATAGGCCAAAAGGAAACTAACATACGTCTACAATATCCAAGTAGAGCAAATTCCGAAAGCCAAGCAATCCCAAGAATCAAACCAACGCCCACAGCAGACCCAAATATGAAACAGGTCTACCGAGACGTACAACAGCCCACAACCTTCAATCATAGCAACCGAGCCATACAACAGCATCTTGTCATGTAAAAACTTCTCATAAAAGCAAAAGAAAGAGCTGCAACATCTTATAAATAAGTCTTGCAAAACCTGATCAGAAACAAGAATGTCGTAGGACCTCTTAAAATTAAAAGCTATTAGCAAATGGGAAAGCCAAAATTGCAAATCCAGTAGAGGACAGGGAGCAAAGGGACAGTTCTAGTCAGCGACTACGTTCAGAAGCCTACCATCATAACCAAGGATCCCTTGATACACCATAAATAACAAGAAAAAAACAACCCACAACAACACATAATTCACATATCTATAGCAAACAAGGTCCCCCAGATCATATCACCACAACAAGAAAAACACCCAAGCTTGCATAGTTCCACCGTAAAAGAAAAGTGGACGCAAAACCATAGCACCACAATAAGCAAAACACCACACAATACAGAGATTCACAGTAGCCCAAAAAAGCACCCACACTATCTCATAATTTGATGTTCCCCCGAAAATAAGAAAACTGAAGTAGATCTCAACACCCACAATAAACTGATAAAAAGTAAAATGTAGAACAACAAAATTAAAGTGCACAGTACCTTCAATGCAATGAGAAATCTAGACTAACGCCAAAGGTTCAAACTCAGAAGATGTGAGGAAGCACAAGGACAACCCCAAAATGAGACCACTTCCAAGAGTAAATATCCACAGGATTGAAAGAGAATCTAACTCCAAACCATCAATCCAAGCTAAATCTATTCTTGATATTAATTGCATTAAGAGTTTTCTAGCTAAAATCTTTTTTATTATAATTACTATAACAGTTATTAACATGCTCAATAATGCTCAAAACAGAGGTAGCAGCATTAATCATAGTATTAGTGTATTTAGCTTTGTTCCTCGTATTCCATATGTGCCAAAGAATGAAGGCATCGAAAAGATTGCCAATGTGGATTTTAGCCTTCTTTACTTTAGGCCAACGAAAAAAATATTTTCAGTTTTATCAGCTGTGGGGGAGGGAATCAAGTACATATCGTTCCAAATCGATTTACTGAAATCACTATCAATGAAAACATGATTTAGAGATTCAGTTTCAATACAACAATGGCAGCAGGAAGCAAGGCAAAAGCCCAAACTTTACATTTCAGTGTCAACACTGATGAGGTTATGGTAAAGCCTCTAAGGGAAGATAATGACTAAGTTGGAAATGCATTTATGCCAAATCCAGTTTGGGAAAGAGGGAACAACATGAGTTCTGCAGCAATTTCAAAGGATGGAGAGGTTAATTTTTATTGATGCAAAAAATAGAGTTGGTAGATTTAGCTTCTTCAAGAACTAGATGAAGGGCAGTAATGCTATTTAAATCCTCTCCCAAGCACAAATCTAGAAGGAAGGTTAAATTCCATCCAGAAATGTTGGACTAACAATCAGCATGTTTTAGTTTTGGGTATTTAATTTACCTATAATTAATGAATAAAGAATTATTATTATTCTAGCATTCGAACCAAAAAGATATGAAAGTGTCAAGATTTTCCCACATTATAGTTTCCTCAATAGTGTCTCTAAAAGAAAGCATTCGTCTCCAATTAGAAGAATCAGTGATTTTGTTTCTAACCACAGCCGGGTGAGTGTTGGCGCAAAATTTAGCAAGAAAAATTTTGGACCATATGGAGGTGGAGGTTCTAAACTTCCACCAAAGTTTAAGGGATAAAGATTGTTAATGTTAGAGAGCTTTCTAATCCCAAGCCCTCCTTCAGCATAAGGGAAAGTAATTTGATTCCAAGAGCACCAAATAATTTGTAAGAATTTGTCAAAAATAGTGGTGATCTTTTTCAAATTATAAGTAGTAGGGGAACAAACCTCTAACCAATAGGGAGGAATAGCATTTAGCACATGTTTGATTAGGATAAGCCAACCTCCTTGAGAAAGATATTTATTTTTCTAACTTTGAAGCTTTTTCAAAATGCTATCAAGCAGACCTTTATAGCTTATGTTTTTGTTGTGCCCAATATTTATAGAAATCCCGAGATATGTGAAGAGGAATTTCCCTTTCTTGAAGTTAAAAATATTTTCAATTTTAGTGCAGTTCCTTTGGGGGCTTTTGTTATGCACAAAATAGTTAGATTCAAGGATATTTATATTATGCCCATATTCAATTTCAAGATCAGAGAGGAGAGCCGCCAGATTTTTCAATGACGTGCTGCTACAATTTGAGAAAGTCATCAGATCATCAGCATAAGCAAGATGGGACACCATCATTTTGCCTCCAATGTTAAATAGAATATTTGGATTTTGTTAGAACAGGAGGTTTATGCTGTGAGACCAGAAGTTTATGGATAAAATGAAAAGGAGGTGTGAAAGGGGATCCCCTTGTCTAAGCCCTCTCTCAAAAGGAAAGAAACCAATAGGGTTTCCATTGAGAATAACAGAGACCAATTGTGGTGCATTAAATTTTTTATCTTTGTAATGAATTTGTCATTGAAACCATAGGATTTAAGGATATTAATGAGGAAATTCCAATTTAATTTATCAAAAGCCTTTTCAAGATCACTTTTTAGAATGAGATTATGGCCTCAACATTTCTTTTTTAAATTGTGGAAGAGCTCTTGAGTAGTAAGAAAATTATCTTGAATGTGTCTACCGGGGACAAACCCAAATTGGTTTAGATCAATTAGAGAGGGTAGAAAGGTTTGAAGCCATTTGGCTAAAATTTTAGAGATAATTTTACTCAAAGTGGTTCAAGGGCTGATAAGTCTGAAGTTATTCCACCAAGATGCTTTATCAGTTTTTGAGATCAAAGTAATAATAGTGTGAGTAAGGAATTTGGGAAGATGAACATCATAAGGGAATTCCTTTATCCCATTGAAAACATTCGGCTTTAAATGTCCTAAAATTTTCTAAAAAACTCCCCAGAGAAGCCATCAGAACTAGGGCAAGAGTTTTCTTCAAGGTCTTTATTAATTTCTCAAATTTCCTTCTCACTAGGCATCTGATTTAATATGTTATTGATGTCAGTAGTAATTTGAGCATCAAAGGTTATAAGATTGCTTTTGTGGGGAGTGTGATTGGGGTTCTTAAAGTTATCTTTAAAATAGTTGGCGACAAAAGTTTTCAAATCAGTCAGGTTGGAAATTTCTTGGCCTTTAGGTGAGGTGACTTCATTGATATGATTTATACGTCTCCTTTTTTCATCCAATTATGATAAAAAGAAGTGTTACGCTCTACTTTTAACTTTCAATTTATAGAGCACTTTTATTTCCAAAAGGATTCAACATTATTATGATTCATGATAAGCTTAGCTTTAGTTTTATTGACAGCCATCCTATTGGTTTCGGATGAATCAATGTCAAAGATAGATTCCATAATGGTTACAAGATTTTCTTGACTGGACAAGTTGGTAAAATATCACCTATGGAAGACTTGTTTCATTTTCCAAGAGCCTTCCTTAGCTTCTTAAGCTTTTCAACCAATCTATAAAGCCCAAAGTAATTACAAGGCTTCTTTCCAAATGGAGTTAACAATATTATGGCACTCATTTTTTTGAAGCCAAAAAAGCTGAAAGCAGAAAGATATGGGGAAATTGTTTTTATTATTCCAAGAGGAAAGGATAATTGGTTTATGGTAGAAGACTGTGTAGTATAGAGAGGAGTTTAGGTAGTTGGAAAAATTATTACAATAATTATTATTAATAAGGAATCTATCTAATCGAGCAAACTTCTGGCCAGCATTCTAAGTAAAATGAGCACCATAATATTTGAAATCCTCTAAACCACATTCAAGCATAGCCAAGTTAAAATTAAAAGTAGAGTTGGAATAATCAGTGGAGTAACCTTGGTATTTGTTGCTTTTCATTACAGCATTAAAATCCCCTCCCACGGCCCAAGGAATGGAAGTAGTAACACAGTCTTTAAGGAAGGACTGCAAAGATGAGTGATCATTCCTAAGATTGTGATCATGAATAAAGGTAACACAAAAGTTATAATCATCATTAAAAAATCTAATGTGAATGGCTTGATCACATTGGGAAAGAACTTTAGCATTCCAAGGGTTAGTCCACATAACCCAAATTTTGTTTTAAGAGGAAGCAACAACTCTATCAAATTTAGCAAAACAACTAATATCAAAAATGTTTTCAGTAGACAACTTAGGCTCAAGAATGGTTGTAATGTTTATTTTATTTTCAAAAATAATGTGCTAAAATCTGTTTTTTGATAAGACATTACCAATGCCTTGAATATTCCAACATAAAATATTCATAAGTAAACATTAGAAGTACCTTTAAGGGACTTCTGATTGCTTTTATTAGCATGAGTTAAAGTGTTAATTTGGTTATCAGAATTAATATCAGTACCTATGTCAGCAAGAGTAGATAAAGATTTGTACCTATTAATGTTTGTGGTATTGGAATTTCTAGTGGAAGAAGATTTGTAATGAATGCTCTTTAAAGGACTTTTTGGCATTTGGATATTATCCCTCTGTTCTTTCGCAATATGCAAAACCACTTGAGAAAGACTATTAGTATCATTGGCAGCATCCATAACAACTTCAATAGTTTTTCTATTAATAACTTCAACAAGATTTTTTTTTTCATAATTAGCTAATACAACATGAATTGTATCTGAAACAGCATCCATATTGATCTGCAAAGCCACTTGAGAAAGAATATCAGTATCATTTGCAGCATCTATATCAGTCTCAACATTTTTCTGTTTGATGATTTCAGCAATATTTTTTTCATCATTATTAGATAATATAGCATGCAATATATCAGAACCAGCATTAGCCTCATCCACAACATTTATTTTAATATTTGAAATAGAGATAAGTGTTTCATTACTAACTATAACATTAAAAGTATTATCAATGCAATTCTCAGCTAAACCAGTATGAGCTGTTTCAGAACCAGCATTAGAATCATCTTCAGCAATTGAAGCTAAAGCTTTAGAAGTGTCCATAACATTTAAAGTATTATTAATGCAGTTCTCAAGCAAATTAACCTCTTTAGCATTAGCAGTAGGGACAAAACCACAATAGCATTTTCAATATTAGTAGCTGTGGTAACTTTTTCAGCATTTAACATGGCGCTTCCAGAAATTGAAATATGATCAGCAGTTGAAGCGGAAGTTTCAATAGCCTCTACATTAGCTAAAGCATGAGCCCCAACATTATTAGCATAACAATCATGAGCATTTTCTATTCGAGCATTAGTATCAATAATTTTTGTGTGTGAAGTAGTGGTAAGGGTATTATCAGCGTCCCCAACATCCTTAGAGCATTCAATCATAGGTTCGTCCTTAACTCGGACATCCCTATGACGGATTCTAAGGAGAGGGCTATTGTGACAAAATGTGCAATTATCTGTGTAGTGTCCTAAAGTGCTACACCAATTGCAAAAAAAAAGAAATATTTTTGTAAGCAATGTCTTGGAGGTAACCCCTTTCTCTAGAACCCAACCAAATAGCATTTGGAGGGGGTAGAGATGCTTAACTCTAATAACATTCTAGGATCAGCAATGTTCCTAAGAATAGAAGTATTTTTATCTAACTGTAGGGGCCTGCCAATAGCTTTTCCAATATTCAGAAGGATATCTTTAGTTACATAGTGTAATCTTAGTCCAGATAGGTTAACCCACACTGGAACAATAAGAACATCATGTGCAACATCAAAGAAAGGATTCCATTTACAAAACCGCATAGTATATTACCTTTAAGATCATAAGAACCTTTCGAAAACACCCTAGCATAATCCAGATCAGACTCGAATGTGAAAAACACACGATGAGAATCAAAAGACCTGATATTTACAGGAGCAACGAGCTTTAATCCTTTAATGAAACCACCAAAATTAGGTTTAGATCTAGCAAACTTACCAACTAGAGTTAGTGCATGCGGGTTGGCAAGAGTAAGTACCTTTTCATCAGAAAAAAAAATAACGCAGGAGCCCCGTTGAAAGATTCTATAAGCTTTGAGATAAGCGGGGTGGGGGATTCCACCAAGCCCTTGAAGGATTGGACGGATGGAGGAATCTCCATTAGCGATACATAATCAAACCAGGACAAGTAGCGTGAGCAATAAACAAAGAAAACAAGAGAATTAGAAGAGCCTATCACCAAAACAGAACAGGATCTTTGTCGGCAAAGCCAATGAAGAGAGGAACCCTATATCGCCTTTGCGTCACCTTCAGGATGACCCGATCTTGATGGGAGCGAAAAAAGATGATTATATATATATATATATATATATATTATATTTTACATATAAAAATGTGTCACATTGGAATATAATAATTTTAATGCAATGAGTGTTTCTTTTTTGTAGTATGTTCAATTACCAACTTGGACTATAACTCCCACAAGGAATACAGATTAAATAAGCTGTTAACAATTGCTTTTATTGAAAACTAAACGCTATTAGCAAGCGTTTCTTCATAACAGATAATTTATTATGTTCGGTGGAGCATCGAGCGCAATGCAAAGAGCTGCACCACCGAAACTGAAGGAATGCAGAAGGCATGCCCAGGTGCGCAGGGTCAAGAACAGTGGCACCCAAGCGTCGTTTTCGGGAAACTATGAAGTGCAGACGTGACCAGTTGCCAATATTCGCACCAAGGTGGAAGCTCAACAATGCGACTAAGTGAAACAATGCGGCCAAGAGAAACATGTGGCCTTGAAGAAACATAATACGTCCAAGTGTGCTACATGAAGAGCCTTTAAAATAATCCAGTTACATTATGAGTATTTATGAGGGCGTTTCACCCGGGGTCTTTAAATTGCTAATGTTACCAGTTAGGACTAATTGGAATGTTGTCTAAGTTATGTCAGGTGTGCCAAAGTAAGGCTAAATATATTAGGATTGCACACGAAAAATAATAATAAAATTGCAGAAAATTCGAGCACATCAGTCGAACACCAGAACTTACGAACATGTAGTGATTTTTTATACTTGTGCACGTAAGATCTCTTCTTATTAATGCAATGTTTAATTGAGCTAAAAACATTTAATGTAATGTTGAATGGAATAAGTTGCAGAACGCTGCATGTTGTAGAATGTTAATAAAAAACTAAATATCTTGAATGAAAACCTCATATAGCTTGATGATCGCATCGTCAAAAAGATGTGCATTTTTTAGCACTAATGCTGCGAATGAAAGAGACATCATTTGTTGTTCGAAAACAACTTGTGCACAGCATTTGAACAAAAGCTTGATCATTTGAGCCATGAGAAAATTATGGAAAATCTCTGAGCTCCATAACACTTGAATAAAGCACATTAAGTAGTGGATGAGGTAACATCATTCACGTAGGCCATGGGAGCCGAGACCCATCTATAGAGCTCCATAGCTCACTCTTAATTTATGCGAGATATTTGATCGTGTTAAGCTATGAGTGATGTGACATAAGCTCATTTAGCTTCGCAGCTCATTTCTTTAGCTAAATAAAGAGTAAAAGTTTGTGAGCCATAGATTGAATCATGGCTACGTGATGATAAAATTAAATTGTAAATTTTATCACTTGGACATAAGAGTAATTCTTACACATGAAAGATCACAAAGATATCTATGTACTGAGATTCAACCCTAGTGAATTCATCTAGAGCACTAGATGAGATTTAGCAAATTTATTTATTCTATTAGAAAATCTAAATCTCTTGTTGATAAAATGAATAGTAAAACAACTCAACTATGGCATGAAATTATAAAAAGGGAAGCTATGCTTATAACTAGGATGAACTGCATGTTTGAACCCTAACACTCCCCAACTTTCCAAAATTGATTACAAACCAAGTTAATTTCGGATTGATAATTTTAGGAACAAAAACCCAAAGCAGTTCATTGCTTAGACATTATTAAAAGTGAATATAATCTAGTAACAAATCACACATCATTCCCAGATGATGATAAATCTCAAGATCTTACCATTCTTTATACTTCAGAGCACGTACACTTGCCTGCAAACACAGACTACGTAAATTCAATCTATCAATTATTATTCTTACATTCCCAAGATAGCTAATAGACCCTGCTTCCAATTTGCCTATTTCATTACCCTAAAAAAAGCAATATATTCTACCTTTGTAGTAAGCAATATAACTACAGGTTGCAATGTATACCTCGAACTAATGGGTGGTTCAACAAAAGTAAAAACATAGCATGTCATTCACCTATGTTTATCAATTCCACTTTTAAAGTCAAAGTCCATATATCAAACATGTATGTAGGAGGTTGATTCTTGCCTTTCAAATATCTACAAAACATTAATTGTTCTCCTAAAATAACTCAACTACTTGTGCCATATCAAGCCTCATGCAAATCACTACATACATCAAGCTACCATACAGGGTCCCCCTCATCCCCTTAATTTTATCATCGTCTTCGAGACATAAGTCAACACTCAACTGGAAGTGTGTTATTAATGGTAAGCTCACTCTTTTAGTTTATTCATTAATCCCAATACTCATTAGCATCCGTTTATTAATAGGCCTTCCAACTAAGATTAATCCTCCTATGTTCCTTTCTTTATCATTCTCTATATCTATAATCTATTAAGCTTCACCTAGTTCTTTTATCTCAAAAGGAAATGATAGTTGGAATTTTCATTTCATACACATCAATTTTATTATTAGATGTTATCAAAATTTCATCCACATAAAATAACAAATAGATAAACTCATTATTATTTAGTCTTCTAAAATTGGAATGTGATCATATAGACTTTTTGAAAATATTTGTAGTAGCATAAACTGATCAAACTTATTGTACCATTAACACAATGATTATATAAACCACAAAGGGACTTGTTTAATTTAAACACCTAGTCCCTTTATTTGTGCCACTATATCTAGGAGGATATCACATGCACATTTCATCCTCCAATTTCTTGTACAAGAAGGTTGTCTTTACATCAAGTTGCTCCAATATTAGATAGTATTACACTATGATGAACCCAATAATTATGGGAAATTTAGTGTTGGAATTTATGTTTTTCAAAGAATTAGTTGTACTTTAACATGTGTATTAGAGAACAATCTCAGCACCACCGAGCACACTCTCCACAGAGGAAGCAGTTTGATTGCACACTCGATTAAGGATCGGGGTTGTATTGACAGTTACTAAGCAAATCCAAAATCACAAAATCACAAGTAAAAAATGACATATCACATGCATGCAAGATAAGCACAAGCACACAAACATCCAAACACAAAAGATTACGTAGAAAACCTAAGAATGGGAAAAACTACAGAGCAACACCACAAAAATTTCACTATGAGACTTGAAGATTACAAAGTTACAAAGAGCTTATCCATAACTGGAAATACACAAGCTCTTACTCTAGTATGGATAGGAGAAGAAGCAACTGCCACTTGTACTGTCTTCTCCAACATGCAAGAGGTTTCTTGCACTGCAGCTTCCTTAGGGCTTCACCTTAGAATCTCCTCCTCATACAGTAATCGGCCTCCAATCTGAAAAGCCAACCCTGTAAACTCCTCCCAATTTATTTACTTAAGTACCCAGCTCAATTTTGGACCCTGAAAGATTCAAAATGTCTTCCAATTTACTTATAGCATAACCTAAGCTGGAGCAGAACTCTGCTGGGCGCTACGTCGCGCCATAGAACCCATATTTCAAATAAGAATCCACTGAGGTGCAAGGTATAGCCCACATCTCGGGATGGTCGCGGCTCAGGATGGAACTTGCTAGGCAGCGCAGTAGCGTCCGTGTTTCGAATGGCCTGTGTATTGGGATGGATCCGCTGCGGTGTGCTGCAGCGTAGATTTTTACTACAGTGTACTGAAGCGCCTGCTTCTCTATTTGCTGACTACTGAGGTGTGTGTTAGCGCTTCTGATGAATCCAAAATTTACACCCTAAATAAAGGAAAATTTCATTTATTTCACATATTAAAATTGCTCCTTAATCCAATTATGTCTATCTATTTCAGGAAAAATGTCTATCCAACAAATTTCGCGCACTTTGAAGAATTTTCCAAATTTCTAAAGGAAAACCGCTACCCGCGCGCTGTAGCGGGTCAGTTTGCGAACTGCGGGCGTGATCGCGCGCTGCGGCGGTTCAGTTTGCGAACCGTGGGCGCGATCGCGCACTGCAGGGGTTCAGTTTGCGAACCGCAGGCGTGATCGCGCGCTGTAGCGGGCCTCTTTGCAAATACTGGCGCGATCGCGCGCTGCAGCGGAGCCATTTGCGAATTGCGGGCGTGACTGCGCGCTGCAGCGGGCCTCTTTGCAATTTGATTCCGCCATAGCGCGCTGCAGCGGCTGCCAATTTCTTAGTCTAACAGATGCATTAATTGCGGCTGGGACAAGACTCCCAACCAGCCTCTTGTCTCCAGCCATCATTCTTTCTGCTGCAGCTTCGTTGTTAAATGGAAAATAGTCTCTTTGATGTAATGAGAAGGATCAAATAATAGAAAATATTGGTCACCTCACCCATCAATTGAAATTTGCCATCATTACTCAAAATTTTTAAAAGGCATTGCTGGTTTCAATCTTGAGTATGAGGATGCAACCCTTCATCTATAAATACCTGCCCTCTTGATTGGAAGAGAGTTCCAAAAATTACTCACTTCACTTAAGTAAAGAGAGGGGTTGCATAGAAGAGAAGAAGAACTCCCTAAGGGTGGAGGAGCTCAACTTGCTAAGGAGAAGGAGGAGAAAGGCTGCACTAGGGACCTAAGAGAATCACTTCAAGCAAGGAGAAGAAGATTCTGGAGAACTTCCCAAAAAATGTTCCTAGTATTTTCTAAACTCTTATTTTGTAATTTCTCTTCTTAATTGAATATGAAAGGGTCTTTATCCATGTATGTGTTCTTTTTCATCTCTTTTGTAATGGAGAGCTAAACCTCCCTTGGGGAGGGTTGGGGCAATCCCACATGTTTTGATATTTATTATGAAATGTATGAAGTTTTCCTCAAGTGTTAATAAAAATTGTGAACTTAATGACTTGCTAAAGAAATGTATAAGACTATTGTGGACTTGAATTTGGACCAAAGGAAAAAGACTTCTTAACTCAAGAACTAAGTTGTCTTATGCTCCATAGCTCACCTTAGTTTGATGCTAGATTTATGAGTGCATGAGAGCTTAGAACTATGTGAGAAAGTTTTTGAGCTTAGTGCACATTAATCTAAGCTCAACTAATGAGTTGATACGTGTGATGCTAATACCCACTAATTGAGCTCCGTTGCTCAACATAATTGAGGGAGGAAATGGAATAGTTCTGTGCTCATGAACGAGGTGACATAGTCATTAAGCCCAATAAAATCAATCCCTCAACTCAATTATGTGTGATGCGCGTGACGCTCTTAGTGGAATCAATACAGATGCATATTTTAGGTCTGTCAGCTTCCATCTCTGGTCAGGGATTGCCAGGGAGTGCTGTGGTGCGCCACGGTGCGCTATAGTATTTGTGTTGTTCCTAAACTTCCCACCTTGTTCCGAATTGCCTGGGAACATCCCAGAAGCTCACCGGAGCACCACTAACATCTTTATGATGGACTAAAAGGTCTCCACAATATAATAATTTCCCACTTGGAGACTTTTAGGAAATTACTCCCTCTTCTTTCTTTAATTCTTCATTGTCTTCTTCTATCAGTTAAGAATGTGGTGTGGCTCACCCCCACTTTCTCTTCACATACCGAGGCCAACTGAAATTGCACATAGCTTCAGTTTCTCCGTTATTACTGCTTTTGTAAGCATATCAGCTGGATTCTTAGAAGTATGGATATTCTCCAATCTGAGCTCTCCTTCTTCCAACTATGTTTGGATGAAATGGTAACAGAGTTGAATGTACTTTGTCTTGGTAGGAAATGCTGCATTATTCGCTAGGTGAATAGTGCTCAAACTATCAATGTATAGCTTTGCATCTTTCTACTCCTTGCCCAATTCAACCATAAATCTCTTCAACCAGATCAACTACTTACTTTCTTCTGTGATGGCAACAAATTATATCTTTATGGTAGATAGTGACATGATATTTTGTAGCCTGAAGATTTAGCTCACCATTGTACTTCCCAATGTATATACATATCATGAAGTGCTTCTCCTGCTATCAACATCTCTTGTAAGATTTGAGTCTACATAGCCCTATAATATAATGTCAGATCTTCCAAAGCATAAGGTTTTGCCTATTGTACCTTTCAGATACCTTAGGATCCACTTGACTGTATCCCAATGGTGGTTTTATACATTTCCCATGAATCTGCTAATCACTCACACTGCATGGGCAATATCTAGTCTCGTGCAGATCATCACGTACATTAAGCTCTCAATTGCTGAAACATAAGGAACCTTCAGCATATTCTCCTTCTCTTCTTTAGACTTCGGCATCTGTTCCTTTGAAAAGCTGAAGTGACTTGCTAGGGGAATGCCCACTGGCTTTTCTTCACTCATATTGAACCTTTTTAACACCTTTTCAATAAATTATTTATGCGACACCTTTTGGATTCCTGCACTTCTTTCCTTATTGATTCTCATTCCAAGGTCAGCTTGACCGGCCCCAAGTCCTTCAAGTTGAACTCCTTTGACATCAACTCTTTCAGTATCCTTATCTCCTCCATGTCTAATCCTGTAATTCACATATCATCCACATACAATAGTAGAATGATATAGGAGGACTAACACTATTTTATGTAACAAAAATGATCTGTCTGAAATATATTATACCCTAATTCTGACATAAACCTATCAAATCTTTTGTACCACTGCCTTGGGGCTTGCTTCAAGCCATAGAGGCTGTTCTTGAGCTTGCACACTGGCTCAGTTTTTCCCTTTTCTTGAGCCTTGTACCCTTCAGGTTGTTGCATGTACAACTCCTCCTCCAGCTCTCCGTGAAGGAATGTAGTTTTGACATCCATTTGCTCCAAATGCAAATCCTCAACTGCAACAATGTTCAACATCCCTAATGGTTATCATCTTCATAACTGGTTCAAAGATCTCACTGTAGTCGGCCCCATGCCTTTGTTGGAATCCCTTTACTACAAGCCTCACCTTATAGCACTTGCTCCCATTCGGTTCTTCCTTCACCTGGTAAATCCACTTGTTTTGAAGGGCCTTCTTTCTAGCTAGTAAAGGTTCTAACTCCCATGTCTCATTTAATATGAGTGATACCATTTTTTCATTCATGATAGCCTCTCACTTGATTAAATATTCAACCTAAACTGCCTCTTCCAAACTTTATAGTTTACCATCATCTATTAGTAATAAATAAAATAAAGAAAGAGGGTACATTTGTGGTGGTCTTCTGACTCCTACGGATCTTCTTAATATGGGTATTTTTGAAATAATTCTAGTGTTGTTACCCATTAATTAGTGACCTAATTGACTCAATTATTCTTCCATTACTCTTATAATAGTATTATGAGTCTTCACCTCAAAATTTTGTACGATTTGGAGACCGTTTGACAATTTCCAAAATTTTCTAGTTTTCTGATAATTCTGAAAATATCTAATTTATTTAGACCTCAAAATAAAAAATGGAGTACACCATTGGACTCACCACACCCAAATTAGCTAATGGTGGTATTTTAAAAGTGTTTGAGAGACGTCAAAAATTTCACTATTATTTTAATATTATTTTAATACCCAAAAAATTAGGATAATTAAATATACATCCGATCAAAAATCCAATTCCATTTTTTTGTTCCTCACCCCTCAATTAAATAAGGGTAAAAGTTTAAGATTTTTTGGAGTACGTTTATGTATCTAAATTTAAGAAAAAATTTAAAGAAAATCTATTAATTAAATATTATAATTGAAATTATTAATATATATATATATATATATATATTATATTAAATGAATATCCCAATGGCTAATTACTAAATCACAAAAATCTGTGTATTAGCTCAAACACAGGACAGCTTTATGGAGAGATCCAAACCGTTCCTTCTTATTTATTCTGATCGAATGGCGGATAATATAAAATATGCAGAGGCCGTCGGATCATTGATAGTATCCGACGGCCTTGATTGAATCACTGTGTGTCCTCTCCCACGATCTCCCACCTGCGCCTGCAAAGCAATCGTCCGGCCTCTGCAAGCTTAGCCAGTCACCGTCCTCGCCCTCCAGCCACGATTCCGAACCCTTATCTCCTAATTCGCCCCCTCTAACTCCCTTTTTTTTTTTTGTTTATCTTTCGTTACCTGGGAGCTTTTACTGGAGTGTGCCGTAAGTGCAAGACATTGCTGCCATAAAAAAAAGTTCTATCCTAACCTTAGATCAAAAAGACGATAATATAGGTACACCATCTCTTACTAATGTATCATATTTGTCATCATATAATCCCAAATTTTCGCAGTTATCGAACCTAAATCAATTCAAATAGGATTAGTTCGAGTTCCATATCATCGGTTCTGTGAATTTTTATTATTTTCAATTTACAAACTTCACTTTCTACATCTGTATTCACTGATATCTGATTTGACTGTGAGTTAGATTTAAGTTAAAACATGCAATTATCGATTAATCAAACTCGATCAAACATGATCGAGTTCGATTCTGTTTTACTATCCTACTCTCAGTACACCTCTTCTTCCTTAACCTATACTTTGACATTCCATTTATTTCTGCTTTCTCTTAAAACGATAATGTGATTGTCATTTCCCTCTATTTCCATCAACCGGGACATGTCCAATGAATATGTGCAGTTAATTTCAAATTTTCCTTTTTTATTAATGTTTGGTGAGTCTGTGATGATTTGGACTTATGGCGAAATTATGCTTATCTTAGGATAAGAAATTAACTGTGAGTTGAACTCAATAATACCAAATTAAGTTTAACCTCATCGCGTAATATTCCATTTCAAAACATTTTAGAAACTGAAAATAGGGTTATTATTAAATGAACTTCGAATAGTTTCAACTTAGGGCTTTCGATTCCTGTTCGTATATATTCCTTTGAGCTTCAAATATTAGGCTCAAATGCATCCTCAAAGGGCTCATTGCACGAACGCAGTGATACCCTAATTCCCCTGCATGCGAATTCGATGGGGACGAAGGAGAGATCCTTCGACCGTCTTCCATCGAACCGCGCTGTCCTAATTAGGCCACGTGGCGTGCAGGGATTCAATTCCTCTCCGATTAAATAATGTATATAGTTAGTTAAAATGTTAAGAGAAATGGAAAGATATAAAGAGATATTTACATAAGAATAATGATTGATTAATTTCAATTTTTTATTTGCCTGTATCCCTGTTAATACATAGCCAAACTATGCAATATAATATACTATTTTGATAGCAAAAATATGTATAATGTTAATATATTATTAAATTTAAGTTTGGCTAATTATTTTATTAATCATTAATTTAGAATAATTAATTAATTATGAATTAATCCTCCATATTGATGGTGGCATAACTTATTCATATGAAGTTCAAATTTGACACTTCAATAGTCTATTTCACTCATAAAAAGATGTAGAACAATAATGTGAAATCAAATTTAGGTTTTGAACCCTAAATCTTTTAATGTCATTTTAACCCTAATTAGAAGTCCTCCAAGCCCTAGAAAATCAAGGTTGTCCAAATTTGACCTAATTAGCATCATTTTACTCCTTATGATATAAGAATCCTTATAATATAAGAATCCTTATGATATGTATATCATATCATTTGGATATTTTAGGTATTTAGCTCCTTAATTTAGGTAAAATTGTAATTTCATATTTTTCATTTAGGATTGTTTTAGGTTTATTGAACCTTAGGACTGTGAACTTGTCTTACTTTTCTTACCTCACACATATTGTTAAATGTATGTTTAAAATATGAATTTTCATAAATTATGAATTAGATGGCTTAACACTTTCTTGAATTAATCTATTTCATCTATAGAATGATTATGTGAATGAAATGAATTGAATAAATTACACATGATCATTTAAGCTAGATTTAATTCCAATTATTATTAATAGCTTTCAAACTCATGTAATTTAAATGCTATGCAATTAGGGTAATTAAATTGCATGGCATGCTCACAGTTTAATTCTTCTACTTTATGTATACATCATGTGGAATTTAGAATACTTAATTAGAATGCATTATCATATTCCATGAAATTAGAATGTAAAATTACATGTATTTTGTTTATGTTAGAACTCAATTAGAGCTAATATCATATAGTTTGATTTAAGTTAATGTTAGTTCTTTAATGTTAGTTCTTTCATTTTATCCTCAAGCAAGATGAGAAATTGTATGTTAACTTTATGTCTTACTTCATTTAGAGAATGCAATAGATTCCATATTCAATTTATTATAATTGGAACTATAATTCTTATGTCTTTCCAGATTTCTAATTCTCTTTTAAGTTCATGCTAGATTAACTTGAGAACTCTTTAATTTCTTTGTGATGTAATAAGCTTAATACTTTCAAACTATAAGCTATATTTCTTTGAATGAACTCATAATTGGACTAGTGCCCAACTAATCAATTTAATTATTAATACACATCTTCCCTAGTCTTTAATCTTCCATTTTAGTTCTTTAATGATTAAATTAGAGAACCTTAGTTTCCTTATATGTTTTAATAAGCTAATAGATTTTAATTAATCTACAACTAGTAAGAAATTAGTGCTTGTAGAAGATAGTCTATTTCCTTTCCTACACTTAGAAATTTCATATCAATTAATCCTAGTTAAATTAGGGATGAAGTTGAATTGAAAACTTTCTAATTTATAAGCTAACTAGATTAAAACTAGTAGATTGTTCATTGGCTTTCATTTTATCTAGCTTAGCAAGTCTTCAATCTTACTCTTCCCTACTAGTTCCTTAAACCTTAATCATTAATCTATTTGATTTGATTAGTTTAGGACTAGTAAATGATGAATTCCATTTGTTTGAATACACTCAAAAACTATTTTATCATCTCACAAGTTAAATTAATATTATTTTCCAAACTTCTTTTACTTCTACTAATATTTACAATTGACTTAAAAATCAATATCTATAAGTCAATTAAGAGCTCAATTAGCTCTAATCATTATGTAGATCATTAAAATTTAGAAAACAAAGGATATCATATAGTTTACAATTGGAGTGTCTTCTCCAACATGCAAGAAGTTTCTTACACTGCAACATCCTTAGGGCTTCACCTTGGGATATTTCCCTCCTCCAATCTAAAATGCTAACCTTGTAAACTCCTCCCAACTTATTTGCTTAAGTACCCAGCTTAGTTTTAGACCTTGAAAAATCCAAAATTCACTCCAATTTACTTATAGTGTAACCTGAGATGGAGTCATACTCCGATAGGTGCTACGGTACCCCGTAGCACCTGTGTTTCGAATAGGAACCCGCTGAGGTATGCGATAGAGCACGCGTCTCGGGATGGAAGCCGCTATGGCACACGGCAGCACACGCATCTTGGGATGGAACCCGCTGTGGTGCACGGTAGTGCCCACATTTCGAATAGACTGCATCTTGGGATGGATCTGATGCGGCGCGCTACAATTCCGATTTACGCTATGGCGCGCTGAAGCACTGGCTTTTCTATTTGTTGAATGCTGAGGCGCGCAGAAGTGCCTTCGCCTCGTATGAGGGATTGCCAGGGTGTGCTATTCCTGGACTTCACACCTTGTTCCGAATAGCCTCGGAACCTTCCAAAAGCTCACCGGAGTGCCATTAGAATCTTCATAATGGACTAAAAGGTCTTCACAAAACAACAATGTATTTTTGTGGAATTTTAGGACAAATAACTTAATATTAAGTTAAGAGAAGCATCTGGGTAGGAATGGCGTTGTAGTTCGCCATAGTGTCTTGTTCCCAGGAGCAAGGCACTACAGTGCATTGTGGCAGATATAAGACAGAAGACTTGGCACTACAGCACACCGTAGTGGATTTAAATAGATAACTCAGTGCTACAGTGCACCACATCAGATTTAAATAAAGAACTCAGCGCTACAGCACACCACAGTGCCAGTTGAACAAAAAGCTATGCGCTACACGCACAGTAGTGCCCATCAGACAAAGAATTAGACATTAAAGTGCGCCACTGCTCCCATTAGATAGAGAATTAGGCACTATAGCGCACCGTTAGTTAAATAGAAAGCTAAGCGATATGATGCGCCATAATGCTTGCCAAACAGAAAGCTAGGTGCTACAATGGGATATAGCACTCGAGAAATAGAAGAAAGGCACTATAGTACTTTGTAGTGCCTGACCAATAGAAATCTAGGCGCTATAAGGCACCGTAACACCCGAGAAACAGAAGGCTTGGCGCTACAGCGCGCCGTAGCGCCCGCCATATTTCAGCCATAAATTAACCTCTTAGTCAGCGTTGGGAAATTAAATGGACTTAACTTTATCCACTTCGCATAGCATAAACTGATTACATCCATTTAAATCTGCTTTATTACTTAGGGAATAAAGGGATAAAATATAAATATAAATTCATTTCTCAAGGAGAAAAAGGTGGTTGGCTGCTTTAATGAGTGATGACTGCGGCAAGGGTTATAAAAGAGAACATAGAAGACCTTGAGATGGTTAAAAATTTATTGAGAGTTTTTAAGCCTGAAGGCTACTGTAGGATGTATTGAGGAGAGTCCACATCTCAAAGGAAGAGAAGGCTATAGCCATAGATGAAGGAGAAGCACATAAAGAAGGAAGCTAAGGAGTTCAAGGGGAGAAGAAGGCCAGGAGAACACGACTATTGTTCCATAGTATCATATTCAAACCTTAACTCTTATATTTTCTAGTAAGATCCATGCAAAGGGTCATTGTGTGGGGCCCCGTACCCTCCGCGGTCATGCTAATACTGATATTAACATAAACACGGGGAGTACGGTGCTCCAAGTGTGGCAAAGCCCCAACTCAAGTAGAGTCAAGTAAGACCCAACTTGCCTTAAGCAATGGACTTGTCACCTAGAACCGTAACCGTAAACATACATCAATATATCAAAGTAGCAGAAGCATAAAATAGTATAACATAATATCCACATCACAACATAGTATACAAGAGTAAAGGAAACAGTAACTTAACTCAAGTGCAAAAAGTAAATACATCCCAGAATGATTAATTATTATAGACTGAATTAAAGGAAAGATAAGAGTCTCTCAATCTCACTGCAAGAAAAGGAAAAATATAACTAGATGACAGTAGGAAAATCATCCTCCTGCACTGGCTCCTCTCCTGCAGAACCACCAACGAACAGCTCCAAGTCTGACATTTACCGGTATTACAAATGTTAGGGCCCCAGCCAACAAAAGAAAAATGTTATAGTTAGACAAATTAACTAAGTACATTTTAGGCTATTTAAGTGAGCTCAAAATTTAAAGATACCACACTAACTACTTTAAATATGCAAGCAATATCAAGCTACAAAGAAAAGGATAGCTATAAACTATTCATTTATAATTGAGCAACAGGTATGTAACATAACATACAAAGCATAAAACTAAGCAAGGTGAGGCTAAAGAGCAAAAATAACTACTAATACTGAAATAAACTGATCCTAACATGCTTATGATCACATGAAGATATGCTAAGTTTATAAAAGTAAATTGTACTAAAAGATACTAAAATTGACATACAAATCTAGCATCCTAAACATGCCCATATTTATTAACTACTCAGTAAGAACATATATACAAGCATACATCTTTAATATATAAAAGGCCACTAAAGCATATGGCAAAAGCAGCTAAGGGCATAAATAAACTAAAAAGTAAAGCCACTGCGATATGTGGCAAAGCAACTGAAAGCACCAAAACTGAACTAAAGTAAAAGTAAGCCTAAGATATAGTACTGTCGTAACAGAAATAGGTCATACAGGGCCTCTGAACTGAAAGTTCAACATGTGTCCATCCTAGGCATCATCAGAGCTAGGTCTGAGTTGAACTTATAGAAAAAGACATGTATTCATCCTAGCCAAGCATTGGATTAGGTCCGAGACTATTCTATAACAAAACTAGAACTGAGGAGGCAGACTAAGATAAGACATACCGTACTGGACTAAATGCACTGAAAGAACTGAGTGAATGTTATGCTTTGCAAATACTAACTTTGGATGTATCTTCCATATCCTAAGTTCTCTTATTAAGCTCAAGGAATAAGGCTCAATATCCAAGGTATGCAGAGTAATCAAAGTCAAAGTAAGAAAGATACTCAACTATACTTATATGATATCTGTTATTATCAACATTATTCAAATCTAAGTTGTGGCACCCCACCCCTTAATCCACAAGAATTAAGTTAAAGGGTGGTGTGTCACTCTAGCTAATCATTCACTTATAATTGGATTAGGAAGAAATCTACAATCCACTTAATAAGGGAGGAGTAAGTATAGAATCAAGCATTTAGTCACTATCTAAATAAACATACAGAGTGCGGAAGTGATTTTCAATATACAACATCCAAGCATCACAACATAAGTATAAGGAAATGTATCTCAAAACATAAATATAAAATCTAAATACATAGTCAACAGTACCCTATTATTACATCATTTAACAGTTTAAATAAAGAATGTGCAAATACTCTCATCCTCACATATAAAATAAATGCTAAACAGCGGCTTTTTCCACAGGCTCCTCCTCTGGGTATGGCTCCACTCCTAACTCCTGCTCGTCTAACTGAAGAGGGTCTGCCATTGTCGGTTTCACAATGTAGGGCCCCAGCCAAAAAAAGGAAAATCTAGTTAGACAATTGTCTAAGTACATTTTAAGCTGATAAGTTTTATGTGTTATGTAATATCACCATTCTACAACTTCTAAGCAATAATATATATAAAGGAGCAGCAAGCAATACAAAAGAAAAGGGAAAGCTATAAATCATTATTTATAACTTAAGCAAAGGAGAGGCTAAGACATGCCTCACATGTGAGCTAAATAAGGTAAGGCATATAAATATTCAAAATCAAACAAGTGTAGTAAGAAAAATGCTACACCCTAAACATGCTGGTGATAAAAAAAAACATGCCAATTAAATAAAAGAACTCAGCAGTGGTACATATAAATAGCAACAAGATTCTAACATCCTAAATATATATAAAACAGTATAAAAAAATAGCTGACTGAATAAGAATACTGAAAGGTAACCAAACATCAACTGCATAATAATATCCGTGCATCGACTGCCATATAGAAAAGAGCTAATCTAGCCCATCGAATATCAAAGAAGCTTAGCACCATTACGGCTAAGTCATAAAACTGTGTACCCCTAGCGACATAAGGAGGCTAGGCAAATAAGCACACAAAGCAAGCGAAGGGTCTTAGCACCAATACGGCTAAGGCACCAACTGTATTCCCCTAGCGACATAAGGAGGCTAGTAAACTAAGCATACAAGGCAACTTTACACCAGTAAGGCTAAGGCACCAATGGTGTACCCCTAGAGCTATAAGGAGGCTAGTAAATTAGGCACACAACAAAATAGGTCCTTCCCCTAGCGACATAAGGAGGCTAGGCAATAAGGACATATCTAAGAGATAGCTCATATAATTATCATCTTTTTATTAATCACTTTAATATTTTCACAAGGAATCTAAGGAGTCTCCATATTTTCCTAATATTTTATTTATGCATCAATAATCTTATATGATATGCTCAAGGGATTAAGGCACAAAAATACAAGGAATGCATAGCAACAAAGTATCAAATATAAGCAAGGGACTCTACTAAACATGGTGATATTATTTATTTTCTACTTAACCATTCTAACTATTCCAAGTTACACAAATTCAGGATCACTATTTTCCTACTATCAAGTGTAACTCAGAAATTCTTCCTTATAAGTTAAAAAGGATTAGAATTGATCAGGTTCTAATCTAGTTCAATCAGATAGACGACTACGAGTTAAATCAATAATCATACGTCCTAGTTTTGTGAATTTAGATGTTCTATCTAAGATCTGATCAAGATCTTCTAAACCTATAGATTATAGATTAAACACTACGAGATTTAAGTTTAATCACATAATCCAAAGAGGATAAGACCTAAGTTCTATGTTTTATTCTATAAGTGATCTACTAGTTAAGGCAATCCTATTGAGTAATCAAACTTAATAGGATGAATCTCCTATTTTAAATCTAAGATTAAAAGACAAAATAATCAGAATGAGTTGTAAAATAAGAGAAAGTCTAGAAACTACTAAAACTAAGGTTTCACCCATTGGGTAACCCAATTTACCCAATGAATAAACTCTAACCTATGATCTAGTCCTAGTATCAGAAAAGGTCCTTAAGGTGTGGTGCTAAAGACTTAGAAGAATTCAAGAATCTGACTTAATGGTTGATTTCACTCACTTAAATGTCACTAAGATGATTATAATATTAGTTTTAGTGTTTTAGAATGTTAACTAAAGGGTGGGTGTACTTAATCCAATCTTAGGGCAAAATGACCATTTTGCCCCTACTTTAAGGGTCAAAAAGTCAACTTTTGACTTATAGGTCAGAATTGAATTCTCTTAGTTCCCATTGATTCCTTATTGTCTAACTTGAAGATAAACAGTAAGTACGCCTAATTTGGACTCCAAACGGTCAATATATGACCAAAATAAGGCCTGGGGTAATTTGGTCATTTACCTAAATTTCTAGGGTTTAAATCCTAAATATTATTTTAGTTTATCGATGACATTGAAATTCTAAACTAGTTAGCATTTTGAATTTCCCAATTTGGAGTTGATTTGACTAAGTTATGGATGTTTGAAGTCTAGGGGCATTTTGGTCATTTTTCACTAAGAATTCTAGGGTTGACTTTTTGTCCTAATATCCAAATAGGAAAACTAATACTACTACAGTGATGGGGCTGCTCCCCTGAGCATTTTAAGACCCATATTGATTATGTTCTAATAACGGGGTAAGAAGTTATGAGGCTCTAAAGAGATCCTAAAATGTTACCTCATTATACGTACCTTGAAATAAATTTTTACATTACGTTATTTGATTCCTTACATTTTTCTGAGTATTTTGAGACCTATATTGGCTATGTTTGGATCATCCTATAAAAAGTTATTAAACTTTTAAGATTACTATTCAAAAATATAATTTGAATTAATTTACTATTCATTTATTCAAATTAAATGATTTTACATTTCATTCCTAAAGTTTATTTATATGGTTTCTGAGTTTATTAATTTTCAATTAATCTATAATTAATTATGCTTAATTATTAATTAACATTAATTAATCTATTAATTAATTAATTAAATTATATTTAATATTATTTTACTGTAGCAAAGTTATTAGTACTAATTACTGTTTAATTAATCTTAATTACCTATTAATACTTAATTAAGAATAATTAATTATATCTTACTATTTAATGATAATTAATTATTCTAATTACTGTTAAGGTTAAATTAATATTTAATTAACCCTAATTAATCTTTTAATTAGTAAATTCAGTTAGTTTAATTATTAAAAGTTACTGTTCAAAAGTAATTAATAATAACCCTAATTTAATTAACCACTAATTACATTTAATTAAGCTAATAGTAATTTGCTAATTTTAATTAATAGTCAGTGGGCCCCACTGGACACGTGGCATCGCCATAGGTTGCCACGTGGCACTGTGGCCCCACAGGGAGGCTGAGTCAGCTCGGGTGACTGGTCAGTGGGCCCCACTTGACACGTGGCACTGCCATAGGCTACTACGTGGCACTGTAGGCCCCACAGGGAGGCGAAACGGCTCGGGTGACCGGGCAGTCGGTCCCACTTTACACATGGCAGGCTCATATGCTGCCACGTGGCACTGTGAGCCCCACAGGGAGCGAAGAGCCGCTCGGGCTCGGGCTGTGGGCCCCCACGTGAGACGTGGCGTGCCGGTTGGCTGCCACGTGGAGACATGGGCCCCACGGCCGAAGCCGAAGATCGCGGGGCTCGGGCAATGGCCTCCCTCACATGCCACGTGACGTGCCCAGTAGCTGCCACGTGGCCTGGTGGGCCACACGGCCGAAGCCGAGGGGTCGCGGGCTCGGTGTGTGGGCCCCACGTGACATGTGGCGGGCCCGGAGGCTGCCACGTAGCGTAGTGGGCCCCACCCGCGGCTTACGCGGACCCGACGCGGTCGGGTCGGGCTCGGGTCGACCCGGCCCGACCCGCACTTCGTCTCCCTCGCGGAGACGCCTGAGGGCGCCGGGCTAGGGCACGGATTTTGCCGGGCTTCCCGGCGCCGGACCACCTCGGCCCGCATGGCCGACGGTAGCCCTCGACGAGGCCTACACGTCGGTGGTTCAATTTCTTGATTCCAAGGTAATATCCTAATGAGGATCTAGGGTTCACACTCAAATATAGTTTAGAGGTGCAAAATCATATAAGCTGAGGGATTTAGAAGCTAAGATCTTAATGAAAGGTTATTCTAGTATCATAAGATAAAATAATCATTTAAGAACTAAGAATCTAATATCTATATTCAATCTTTAGGATAATTACATTATTCTATAGTTTGAATCAATCCTACACTCACAAGGAGATTTCAAAAAGATTAGATAATTAATCACTTAAGGAATTCCAAAGAAGATGATTCAATTCAATTAGATGATCTAAAGTCTAAGATCTAAGATCTAAGATCTAAGGTTTGATTACTTTAAATCCAAGTTAAAACTAAACTTAGAACTTTTAAAAGAGTATTTACTTAAGATTTATAGCTTATGAATCAACTTAATAAAGTAATTAAGCAAAAGATTTAGCCTTAATGCTATTTTGGTTTGTTCTTTTAAGGAAGTGATTTTGAGTACTCTTAAGATCTTAAGGTTTTAATTATAACTTTTTTAGGATTTCTTTACTTAACTTCACCCTTATCAACATGAGATTTTAGAAAGGTGCTAATGAGTTAATTAGAGATACTTTACTGAAATTTTCAAAGCTGTAAGGGGTGCTTAAACTTATTTTGGTCAAAATGATCAAAATACCCCTCTTAAGGCTAAAAATAGGATTTTAAGATTTAATCATCTAATTTGATTTAAGTCTATTTTAATGAGTTCCATATTGATTAGTGAAGTTGGCTAAACACTTATCTTAGGGTTTGGATATTTAATTTAGCTTAATTAGCATTAATTATATTAAGAGGCTAATTAAGGTGATTAAGAAAATTATGGCATTCTAGGGTGATCCAATTATATTTATAAGTTCTACTTACTTAATAAGGTATTAGGAACTAGATTCACTAAAATCAGAGGCTAATTCAAGGCTTAAATCACTAATCACATGTTAAAGTAATTAAAATGTGATTAGCAAAATTAAAGATCTTAAATTACTTTTAATGGTTTACATAAGTTCTCTATGGTCTTATGAGCAATCAAAGGCCTTAATCAATATTTTTGGACATTTAATGAATTAATTATGATTTAATTGAAAATAGAAAAGGATTAGGCAATTAAATAAAATCTAATAATTGGATCTTTGATTTTATTTTATATTATTGTTCCTTGCATTTTTTTGATTCTAATGGTATATTGGATCATACCATTTGGATAAGTATATCTAAAGTTATTTCATTAATTTAATCTATATTTTTATTTAAATTGGAATCATAGGTTTTGGTATATTAAATTAATATCCATAAGAAAATTAATTACAATAATTTGGCTGAATTACCTTGGCCCAAGAAATAAACCACGCAGTTCGGGGGCTGACCCGGCCCGCCACTGTTCGTCTCCCGCGAAGAAAGAGGCCCGATAGAAGCGACTTAGGGTTAGCTTCCATCTTTGAATTCTTCTTCTCCAGATCATCCCACGCTCTAATCTCGATGGCTACACCTTCAGCATCAGCAGGCGTGTCGATTAAGCTAAGAAGCGCCCCTCTGGGAGGCGCCAGATCGCTGGAGTGCCACTCTGCCTAGACGGCTCCTAGGACGGAACTGAGAGGTTTGAATTATCCTCACCGAGAGGGTGAACCGGTCCTACCTATGACTCTACACCTTCAGTGAGTGGGGGTGAGACGACAGGGGGAGCAAATTGGCTTGACATCAGACTGGTCCAATGGGAGGCTATTTGATAGGATACAGGCGCAAGCTGAACTTGGATTGGTCAATTCGAGCTGGATCAATCGATTGGGTTGAAATTGACAATCCTTACTATGATCGAGATTTGTCAGCAAGGAGAGAGTGAGCATCAAAATAGCCCTCCAAACATTAGGGATTGCTAGAGATTCAACAGACTTGTAGTGGATCTCTCAACAGTGATTACACTTGTCTGGTCCATTGCCAAGGATTGCCAGCATCCCAGCTGGCCACAAAGGCTATTAAGGAAGGATCTTAACTCAGCATCTAAGGCAAAAAATCACCAAGTAGGAAGATAGTGAGCTGACTTGGCTCACTGGGATAGAGGAAGTACCTGGATTACTAGAGGGACGATGGATCGAGCACGGCAGAGAATGCTGAGGCACGTGAGCTCCACACGGATACCTAGGGGTTTGAATGTCAAACCACACCCACTATCAGCTGATGACGATTGAACTGAGCTCCACTGGTAGCTGGACGGGCAGCCAACAGAGAACCAGAGAGCTTGAAATGGAAGAGGCATGGGAACCCTAGGAGAACAAAACCTGAGGCAAAGGTTTGGCTGTCGATACTCTGGAGCTATTTATAGCTCAGAAGTGAGCTTCCAGAGCCATAACCAAACCAACAGCTTTGGCCCATGGCTGCGAATTGGGCTACGATCGGAAGTGAATAGATCCGGGAGAATAACAAGGCTATGGCATTTATGGCGCGAGGGAGAACGTGGGGGGGGACTATATCCCATCCCCGTACTGCCACGAGGGCAGGACGTTGAGAACATGTCGGGAGCTCCCTGTAACTAAATTCCTAGGACGACGATGAATAACGATGAGTAGAACGCAACCATTCGATAGATCGCCAGTTGGGATGTAGCTGTTTAGATCCTTCGGCCAATAACGGTCGATCGGGGAGGTAGATCGTTCATCGGATTAAAATAGAAGCGATCCAACGATCGATCTAAGTTACTTAAGACGGGACGTGGAATGCCGTCGGATGAGGATGCTGAATGAGTGGCTAGGATTGAATCACAACGTGAAATAGATCGCGTCGTTGGATAAGTTGTGTTAAGATGCGTGCGAGCGCATCCAATGGGTGGAGAAGGTGCTCCGCTATCGGGACCCCGCAGCGGATCTGTCACGGTCCCGACAGCAAATCCTGCAGTTAAAATAATATTAATTGTTTAATTATTTAATAAATTAAATCTATTAATTAATTAGTTAAATTCTAATAATTTTCTAAATTCAATTTAGGATTAAATGAGCTCCAAAAATTCCCAAAAATTCACTCTTAGCTAATTAGGGTATGAGGAATTCAAAAATGAACTCAAATTTTAATTTAGAGATCAATTTAATTTAAATATTTTTCAAGGCTTAAAAATAAGCAATAATACCAAAATTCTCAATTAAACTTCGATTGATCCCAAACTTCTATGATTAAGTTTAAATGACTCATTGAGTCTAATGGAATCAAAATTAGAACTTGGTTTAGCTTAATTAATCTGAATTTAGCTAGGGTAACAGCTAGGATTGTTACACATTATTTCTAGTAGCTCTTCTTGTATCTTTATATTTATGGCAGCCTAAACCCCCTCTGAGGAGGGTTGGGCATGAGCATGTAAAAATACATAGTTTTAATGAATGTACTCTCCATATTAATGAAATGCCATTTAGTTCCTAAATGTCTATTGATATATGAATGAATGATTGGAAGAACATGATTCTGTATATAAATCTAAATGCTAAACTTTTCAGACATAAAAATCTCATAAGGGATTGATAATTGATCATCTGAGTCATGTGGGATTTCAATATTCATTGAGCTCTATGGCTCACTCTTAATTTATGTGAGGTGGTTGTGCTTGTTAATCTTAGATCTATGTGACAAGATCTTTGAGCTTCGTAGCACATCACCTTGGCTAAATTAAGAGTAGAAGCATGTGAGTCGAGAACCACCAGTTGAGTTCTATTACTCATTCTAGGTTTATGCAAGGATCAAGAGTGCTAAGAGCAATGAGCGATGTGACATAAGCTCATTTAGCCTAGCAGCTCATTTCTTTAGCTAAATCAAGAGTTGATTTGTGTGAGCCATTGGTGGAATCAAGTTCATGTGATATTCAACCTAAAATATAGTCTTTGTCACTTAGACGTAAGGGATGAACTCATCAGCTAACGATTACAAGAATGTCTATGTGCCAAAATGGAACCTTTAAGTGTTCATTTTAGAGCCCTAGATAAGATTAAATGTATTTAGTGAGTTCACTAGAGAAAACTAAATATCTTAATTTTAAATTAATAAATTAATCCAATTAACTTGGCATGAAGTTAAGAAGAAGAGTAGTTGCATGAACCCATATTGTTTTGCATCTTTAATCTCAACTCTCCCTAATTTTCCAACAATAGTTTCAATTAAAAGAAACTCTGAATTTGTAAATTCTGACCAAATAAAAAACCAATTTGATACTTGAACATAATTGAATTTGAGTACACTATAGTAACAAGTCTAAACAACATTCCTAGAGAATGATAAATATCAGGATCTCACCATCTCATATTACTTCAGACCACGTATACTTGTGTGTAAACGCAGACTACGTATTTTTGATCTATCACATAATAATGTTAAAAGTACACATATTGTGGTATATTTAGCAATTAGAGAAAAGACTTCACTGTAGTCTACCCCCTCTTTTTGCGTAAAGCCTTTACAATTAAACTTTTATTAAAGTGCATATCAACAACTTCTTGAGATTCTTCCATATTGGGATATACTCAATTGTACCCAATAGATGTCCTTTATTAAAGTAGCTTTACAAAGTCAATGTTGCATTATTTAGAAAATACTCCATCTTTTCAATCATAATCTCTTCCAGTATTTATATGCAATATTCTCTATAGCCTCATTGTAGTGACTTGGGAAATCATGTTCAGTAGGTAAAAGTTTAAATATAATATAGTCTTGTGAGCTATATTTCATTCTCTCTCATGGTTCTATCTATTAAAAAATTTTAACATTCCTCTCTAATGTTGAATTCATTATTCCATGGTGATTATCTAGTTCAATATCCTGTAAACATGGGGTATATATTCATTAAGATAAATTCTCCTATCAAGTAACTTTAGCTTATGATTATCATTACTCCTAGTGTTGCCTTCCTATTGAGCACATCAGCAACAATATTTGTCTTACTTGGATGGTATTGAATATTGAGGTCATAATCATTTATTTGATCCAACATCTTTTTTGTTGACATTTAAACTATTTTTAAGTAAGCATGTATTTGAGGCCTTGATGATCAACAAATATATTGAATCTTATGACATAAATAATGGCTCCATATCTTGAGTGGAATGTTACTAGCACTAATTATAGATTGTGAATAAGGTATTTCCCCTCATAGATTTTCAAATACCTCAAACCATATGCAAATACCTAGTTTTCATATATAAGTACACATCCAAGTCCTATCTTGAATGTATTTGTTCAAACTAGAAAGTCTAATCCTTCTTAGGATAAGGTTAGTACATGTGTAGATGTTAGAGTTTTTTTCAAAGTTTGGAAGCAATTCTCACAATTCTGACTCCAGACAAAATGCACTATTTTCTAAGTTAATCTGGTGAGAGGAGCTACTATTTCAAAGAATCTATGTACAAAATTCCAATAAGAACCAACCATGTCAGGAAAACTATGAATTTTTGTAATGTTCATTGGCTATGGCCTTTCTTATATGTACCCAATAGTACCCAATTGGGATATACTCAATTGTACCCAATCTATTTTATTGCGAGCTCAGATGTGTACGAGCAGACACACCAAGAAAGGGATTTCGAGCATGTGATGAGTTTATACACATAAATCAAGTTCAAGCACACTGCACCCTAATGCAACTAAACATAAAGGATATTAGTGTGTATTGTTAACTAAATCAAGTTCAAGCACACTGCACCCTAAAATTAGTGTGCTTGAACTTGATTTATGTGCTTGAACTGCACCCTAAAAGGATTAGTTAATGACTTTGAAAATTAGTTAGAGGATATCCTTTATTTTAGAAGGCAAAAACATTTGTATATGTATATTTTGTTTTGGTTTGTAATAATTAATAGAACAATTTTTTTTATGTTTGCTATGTATTATTTATTTTGGATTAAAGTTAATATATTTTGTTATTTAGAATAAACATTTTTGTTATAGTTTAAAAATGACTTAAAAGGATCCTGGAACCCCACACTAGAACTTCTTTAAATGTTGAAAATAGATACAGGAGTTCGAACTAAGACTCAAATCATAATTGATCCAACTCAAGAAGAGAAAAGTAGAAGGCAAGGGAAGAGTTCAAGAACTATGAGATGAAAAGGCATCACATTAAAGATTGTGCAATCACCAAGAAAATTTGAGTTACAAATCATGAGAAAGATCATTCAACAAGCATTACTACATCTAATCTCAAATATATATTGATCATATTTATGGACATTATGAAAACATGGGTGGTGAATTTAAGGGTATCATGCCATGAAACTCCACACAAAGGAGTTATCAAATCTTACATTATATTTAAAGATGATGAATCATGTTGAATTATACAATAAAGAGACATGAACATTATTTGTCAAAAGGGATTGCATAGTAGCAGATGGATGTCCAGCATGTTCTAGCTTAAACCAATGTCTAACTTTTATTGGTCAAATAACACACACTGTTTAGGACCTTTTTGGGGGGCTACTACATGGTTGCAAGTGATGCTTTAGTAATTACACAAAGAAATGGAGAAATTATATTGTACATTAAAAGATTTAGTTTAGCATTAGAGCACTATATGCTCAAGCACAAAAGAAAGAGATGATTAACTATTCTAGTCTTTAAAGGTGTCATAAGAAAAATTCACAAAATGTTTAGATTCTTTCTTGGTAAGAAGTTTGACGTCCCCCAATCCTAGTTCCCGTAGAAGTATAGAGATTGGGGTGGCGTCATTTGATTTGTCGAGGATTATAATATGGATTTTAGAATAATAATATAAGCATCATAGATAAGTGTTCAATTAATTTGAAAATAAAAAAATATTTTTTTATTTCAATATAGGAGCAATTACACAAGTAGGCTTTTCTTATTTATTTATCATACAAGAAAAAAAGAAGAAAATAAAGTGTGGCAATTGTTTATTCAGTGATGTTACAATTTTTAAGTGTCATCATAATCTGGAATTTACAATGAAAATGCCCAGGTTTAACACCCATTATAAATATCTAAGTACTTTGGATGATAGCGAACTAGCTCCATTCTAAACATAAAATTAGTTTATGTATAGATTGTAAATAACTTTAACAGAACCCCATTTTAATTCAATCAAGATCCATTATATAGTCTTAATAGTATCTCAGATAGTGACAGTATAGTTAAATTATAAAATTTGCAAGGCCTATACTAAAGTAGGAAGTATATAATTAAATCAATAAAATTTAATTATATATACAACTGTATTTCATAATATCAGGGATACTTGTATTTTTTTGCCAAGTTAACCTTGCAAATCTGTGTGAAAGATTTTGAATAGTAAACCGATGTAGGAATTTTCATAAAATACAGATTTTTATTATATTTTTTCTCTCTCTCTATTTCTATGTTTGTAAGAAGAATAAACGTAAAAAGGGAGAGAAGAGGATGTTTTAAATGGCAAAGAAGTAGGGCAACGTAGATAGTAATAAGGATAATGACGATGGAAATAATTGTGATATTAATAATAATAATAATAATAATATCGATATTATTATTATTATTATTATTTATTTTTATAATATAAGAACATTATAGGAGTGAAGTCATTCTCTTAGAGAGAGAATGTAATACTGTATATATATTTGCTTTGAGAAAAAAATAAGGATAATAATCAGATATAATAATGATATTAATAACATTATGTTATTATCATTATTATTATCATTTATATGATAATCTATTCATAAAGAGTACTATTATTATTTATTATAGAGAGAGAATATGAAAATGAGAAGGAATTAATATTATAATTTTTTATGATAATTTTATGTACATATATTTATTTAGAGAGAAAATATAATAATAATAATAATACTAGTTATTATCATTGTTACTACTATTTTTATTTGTATGATAATAATAATAATAAGTATAATTGTTTACTTACTATTATTATTATTTTTGTTAATTAAAAATGGAAATTGAATATTATAAATATAATATAAGAATATATAAATATTATGAATATTATTACAAGATAATAACAATAATAATAATAATAATAATAATGAGCAAGATAATATACGTATTATTATTTTTATCATCATTAAAAGATAATAGTAGAGATGAAATAATATAATAATAATAATAAGAGATGATTACTATTATAATACTATTTGATAATAATAATAATAATAATATTGCTATTATTATTATTATACACATAATGCTACGTATTATAATTTATATATTTATTTTTATTATGATTTATCATTATCCTTAGTTAACAAATTAATGTTATTATTATTATTATTATTATAACATAATATACATATATATATATATATAATATTATACTATATTATATATATATATATATATTAATAAATAAATAAAATAAAAGTTAATGGCATTTGATTAGTTATCTTAGCAATCAAAATTAATATTTAACTATTTTTATGTCTTATTAAAAAATTTTAATATTTTGATTTCCCCAAAAAAATTCCTCATACATCATTTTTTTTTATCTTTATAGTCTTTCTTGTTTAAAGAGGGTTCATCGCGAGGAGGCGACGACTTGTCAAGGAGGTGAGTAATGACTTTGTAGGAGTTTTGTAGCGGCGGCATGACGGGTGGATGATCGAGGGATGGTCGTTAGCCGTGGAAGTAGAATAAGTGGGAAAGAGGGAGGAGGCTTTAGCGTTGCCGATGGGGGAAGGAGAGGGAGGTTGGGTGTTGTCAGTAAGGTTGAGAAGAGATCGAGAGAGGTTGATAGCCTGCCATAAGTGGAGAGGATGGTGGCTTTGAGGGAGAATAGAGGGGGAGGGGAGGGGCTTTTATTGGAGGGAGAAAAAGGGGGAGGAGAGAGGAGAGAGAAAGTGGGGGATTTAAATAAAAAATAATAATTGTATTTTTTCATCATACGATTTTCAAATTTGATAAAACTTGATCGGGGTGTCCATTTTGATGAGATGTACGTATGTCATCGATTAAAAATTTCTCAATTTGAAACCATATTTTATTTTTTAGTTAATTAATTTAATGAAAAATTATTGTGTAGCCTTCTTTTATTATTACGAATCCAACGTCATCAAAAATTTTTAATTTTGAACTTAAATTTTTGTTTTCTAATTTTCTATATTTAAAATTCAAAAATTAATACAGGAGTATTCGTTGGTCATATTGCATCTAAACCTGGGCATCATAATCACAAATATATACTTTTTCCAATAGTATATTTGGTTCGACCTAATTTTAAATTCACCCATGATCCTGATTTTATCCTAATTGAATCAACAATTTGGTCTTAATTGCTTAATCATGATTTGAGTTGTTATAAGGAGTCTCGTGGTCTCAAAGAGATTGATAAAGCTTAATATGCTGGTTACATGTATGTCATGCCTCAAGCATCTGCATTGAAGCCTAAAAGGTCTTCTAAAGTATAAAGTTCCTAAGATGAGTGGGAGTGGGCTAAGAGTTAGACGGCCCAATCATCAGGCGATAAACACCTAGTACGTGCATTATACGGGATATAACATGTGGTGAAAATACAATTTTAAGAAGTTTTCTTCTACACATAAGGATGGCTCTTGCTATATGACAAATATTCTTTCTTTAATTAAATTGACTATGCCTTTAACTTGTTAAAAATAACTTTTGTTTTTCCATAACCTAAGTGTTGTTGGGCAGTCATGATCATTTTGAGGAAATTGATGCTAGTTTGAAGATAAGGAGCACATGTGCTCATTTAAACATGGGAGAAATTAATTATCTGTTGCAAAACAACATTTAATGCAATTTTAGCTCTTTAAAACAAGTTTTTAACAATTCGGTTAAGTCCTACTGGTGCACCATTATTTGTGATGTGCTGATATCTTTTCGTGAGCCTTTTATGGTTATGTGCCTGATACTCATCATTATTAGTCAAGTTAAGCTATTACACATTTGTTCTACATATCCACACATGCCTTAACACATATTCATTCACCTAGCCATGTTATTATTATTGTGTCATTAATGGGGTTAATCTATCGATAAAGCCATGTATGGATGTGCCTTTTTTCCTATGGGAGCCTCTACATGTCCTATCTATGAGGTTAATGCTTGGGTGTGTCTAAGCATTGTCTTTTCTGCATTCAATGGTGCTATTGTCTTGTATGGACATTATAATGTATGGGCCTTTAAAATCTAAGCATGCCTTTTGGTTTTGCACACTATGCTCCAACATATGAATTAATTTTTCACATAGATACCTTATTTTACTTCAAGTACCCTAGCCTAATAAAGCTAAACATTGCTTCAATTTATTTAGTGTTTCTATCTTTCTAATCATGCCCAAAAGGTTTTGAGAAGTATGGATCTTTTCCAGCAATAAGCATCCCACCTCTGGAAAGGAGAGGATAAAATTATACCAAAGTTCTATGTGATTTGTCCTGGTTTGGAATGACGCATTATTAGCTATGTGAATTGCACAATGTATGTCATGTGAAACTTATTATTCAATTTCCCTTTTCAAACTCTATTGTAAGGCCCTATAGCCTTTGTGATGGCAATATATTCTACATGTGTAGTTGTGATTGACATAATATTCTATAGTTCAAAAAACTAGTTTATTATAGCACATAATATAGTGAAGATGTACCTAATTATGCTTCTTCTACTATTCACTCCTATTTATTTAATAATCCTTCTAACACTCCTTCAGATTCTCTACAACACATTTCCTTACTTGTAGCTAGTATTAGATATCTAAAATTTTATTAAATAGTTTTCTAACGTGTCTATCCGGGACTGCTCATAAATATCCTAACTACTCCTATTGCATGTGTGATATAAATCAATTATAACTCATGCATACATTAAACTTTCAATTATTGATGCACATTGGATTTGTTTTTTTTTTTTCTTGCGCCACATCTTTCTTTAGTGAATGCTCTTTCAAAAGACACAAATTGCTCACCAATGATGTGCACATGGCCATTGCTAAATTAATGTTCAATCATTGTAGTATTTTTTCAGCATAGCCTTGCTATTTTAATGTGAGAGTCCACTTCCTATATGTATTGATCTTTATCCTGAGATTTTGTTTATCTTGTCTTTGTTCTTGCATCTTGAACTCCTTTAGTAGCTACACTTTTAGGCTTTAAATTTCTCCATTATTAGATCTTGCAATCAATGTAACATTTACATAGAGTAATAATATGATATAATGGTTATCAAAATGCTTAATGTAGTACTAGTGATCTACTTAACACCTAGAGTATAGACACTCTACCATGAATCTGCCAAGTATTTTGTACCACTACCTCATTACTATTTTAAACTATATAAGACTTTTTTGAACTTGCACAACATATTCTTTTTATCATGGACCTCGTTTCATTGAGGCTGTAGCATGCATGATTTTTTGTTGCTCCTCATGGAAGAATGTGATTTCTATGTCCATCTTCTCAGAGTTTAGACACTATACAACTATTTCATTATGGCTGCAGTATTGCTCTGATAGTAGTCATGTTGAGCACTAGTGTAACACCAAGTGCTAATTTAGGCATATACTAACCCGATATTAGGGGTTACCATAGTACTTAATACTAATTTAGTAGAAATTTAATTCACTATTAAGCACTACGTGGCCAAGAAGCTTTTGAGATAAGGAAAATAAGTAATAAAAATGTAATGCATATAATTATATCTATCACCCATAGTATCTAAAGAAAAAGAAAGAAAATGCAATCTTCACACAAAAGAAAAGCAAAAATTTCCAGAGTTATAGTTATTACATAACAGTTTAAAATGTTGTAAAAGCTCTCAATCTCATAAAAATTAAAGGAAAATGATAAGTCTTCAAAGTTGCCTTCGAAAGCCAGGATCTACCTTTGGTTTTAATACAATAAGTCACATCTAACACAAAAAAAAAGTGATTAGACTTAAAAAGTCTAAGTACATTTTTAAGGTTTTACTAAGTTTTAATTATTTAAATTTAGCAAATATCACATTAACCATTTACAATTACAATAAAAGCGGGTCACAAAGTAATGTAAGGAAGTAATTAAAAATATAAAAGATTAAGAAGTAAATGAATAAAGAGTTAAAGTACTCACAGTGGGCTACTCTAGCGTACACAAGATGAATAAGGATAAAATAAGAAAATAAACTACACATCTAAAATACTAGTATGCACATGAAGAATGAAGGAAACATGCATATGTTCAATATGAATGTATGTTAGGTAATAATAAAAGTAAAGCAGTGTAAGTAAGATATAAGTGAAAAATAAACAAACATACATTACAAATAAGCCGAAAGTAAAATAGTAAAGTATAGTTCAAAAGTAGGAGGAAGTAAAGTAAAACAAAATTTAATCTCAAGAACTGAGTAAAGCATAGTCATAAGACTGTAAAATCATTTACAATTAATAAGATTGAGAAAAAAAATAGATTTTTTATCTTATTTAAGTTTTATTTTGCGGGCACATTATAGAATTAATGAGGAGTTAAGCATGCCTGCTTAACCAAAAATAGCGGGTCTCCAAAAACACACACTCCCCCTCTTGGATATGTGTGCTCCATATCGTTCCATAGCCTGTCTTACCTTAAATATCCACCACATCAAACCCATATGTAAAGTATTTTAAGGTTTTATTATGCACAATGTTTTAATGAATGTCCAAGGTTTTAGTCTCAATACAATGTAGTATTCAAGGATTTCAAGATTAATTATAAACCATGTGATATATTATTATTTAATTAAGTTATCTACCTTAATGATTGGTATTGATTAAGCTCCCAATTGACTTAAATATTATTAATCTCTCAATTATATATATATATATATATATATATATATATATATATATATATATATTATTGAAAAGTAATAATTTGAAAGTAAAGTTTTTATGTAAAGAGAATAATAAAGTTCCATTATATCTATCCTATATCTAATGACTATAGCTACCAAATTATTTTTACTAGGTTACTAAATTTAAACTAGTACTAGGGTTCTTATCCTAAAAAGTTCATTAAATTCTCTTATCTAATTTGAATATAATATGAGGGTTAAGGTCTTTAAGTCTTTATAGCCTAAACTACTAACTACCTATTATCATTCCATTAAGGTTTCTAAGGGTAGGTAGTTCACTAATATTTCTTTCTCTAAATCTTATTCTTCCCAACTAAGAACTTGATGTTAGCTAACTAGATTTGACCTCTATATATCGCACTACAATCACTAACACTCACCTTATAATATTCTAAAATTGGTTTAATTATTCCTAAATCTAGGGAAGGAAGCGTATTAGACTAGGTTTAATCTTATCTCTTAAGGCTGCTTTAAGTTAAATATATAGTTAATGGGGCTTAGGTATGGGTTACTAGCCACTCTACTCTTACTTAATGGTTAAAATCTCTCACAATTCTAGTTAATTGTCTAGATTAAATCATGAGCTCTCACATCACTATCTATCTCTTAAAGGTTGAGGTTCAATCCTAAGTAAGCTAGGGATAAACTATGACTAGGTTAATCTAAGTTTTTTCTTATCAAAACCATACTCAAATATTCAGTCATGTCATAATCTAGGTTCATCTATGTTATCCTAAGGTTTAGGGAGGCTAAATGGGGAGATAATTATTGGATTAAAAAAATCATATAAATGAGCCCTTAAAGTAAAATCTCCAATTAATCTCCAATTTGCATAATTTTAGTGGATCTACATTCCCTATAGCATAGAGAGTACAATGTCAGTGAGTTGGGTCAATTTGGAGCAAGTTTGACTTAATTAGGCATTGATCATGTTTAATTAGAGTTATGAAGTCATTAGTTAACATCTCTATTAAAATGAAAATTTAATGTCACCATTAGATTCTATACATTTTTCTGATTATTTTGATATATAATTTTGCTATATTTGGAAGCATATTTTAAAAGTTATTTAAATTAATTAAATTGAATTAAAATCAAATAAGGAATATTCCAGAAATGTTCCTTATTTAATTTTCCTTAAATGGCGCTTAATGATTGGATGAAGAAATGAGCCGCAGGGTTTGGGCCCATTAACAGTGTCGTGTGGGTCGGGGTCTGTAACAACCCTAGGTTGTTAACAACCCTAGGTTGTTAACAACCCTAGGTTGTTACTTATCCTAATCATAAGCTAAATCATTCTCTCATACTAATTCTATTGCATTCACTAGATAATTAGAAGCTAATCCTAAAAATTCATGATCAATCAGACGTCTCTAGGTCAAATGAGTATTTTGGTTAATTTAGGTACCCTAATTAATAGCTAAAATATTTTGATCTCCAATCCAAAATTTGATTGCATTTTTGAATTCCTTTATCCCCACATTAGCTAGGGGTGCATGCAAGTTTGGGAATTTTTGGAGGTTTGGGCCTTAATTGAATTTAATTTAATTAGGTAAAATTTCACATCAGGGTTCGAATTAATTTAGAATTGCAACCATACCCCTCCAACAATTAGGATCCGCTGTCCGGACCGTGATAGATCCGCTGCGTGTTGTATTGTGGAGACTTCATTGTCCAAGAATAGCACAGATGCTGCAGTGCGTTACAAAGCGCCCTGGTGAACCCAAGCTCGCCTTAGCGGTCAGCAATCGAGAAGCAGGTGCTGCAGCGCGCTGCAGCGAAAATTGTCGCCACAGCGCTCCGCGGTGGAATTTCAGCATATCATTTTTCGGATCATAGTCCATATTAATATGATGTCGCAGCGCGCCTTATTCAAAAGTTTGAGCACTGCAGCGCACCACAACGCACTGAATTCTGGAAGGTGGGGCGCTGCCGCACGCCGTAGTGCCCAACAGATATCTGCTTTGTTCAAGGTCTCGATCTAAAGAAATTGGGGGGCATTTTGGACATTTATGGGTTCAAAATAGACCTAAGTACTTAAGACTAAGTGCTGAAAAGAAATCCAAAGCTTTTGCAATCAGTTTGGAGGTTTTAGTGGCTATGGAAAGGAGAACCATAGAAGAAACCCTAAGGGGCTACTGTCCAAGGCAAGTCTTGCAAGGTGGTGAAGCAACTCCAAGTGACATCCTCTATTCCTCCTCTCCATTCTAGAGTAAGAGCATTAGCAATTTGTGCTAAGGTGATAGCTTTTTGTAAACTCTGTAAACCTTGAATTTTTTATAGTGGATTTTCTCATTGGTGTGGCTTCGTAGTTTTTCCCATTTTTGAGTTTTCCATGTATATGCTTGTGTTTTGGATGATCGTATGTGTTGTGTTCTTGTTTTGATTTTGTGATTTATAAGCTCGCTCGGTAACCGTCAACACACTTCAATCCTCAAAGGCTTTGAACTTTGGTTTGATTATGTGCATTACAAGTGGTATTATGCATTGCTTGTCTTGTGCTCATAACAAGTGGTATCAGAGCAAGGTTTGGTTCCTTACCTTGTTATTATGGAGGGTTTGCTTGTTTGAGTTGGAGCAATGGTCACAGAAATGAGACACAAGATTGAGAAGTTTAGTGGGATGAACTTTACGTTCTAAAAAATACAAATAGAGGATTTGCTCAACTAGAAGAAGTTGTATCTTCCATTGAAAGGAGCTGACGAGAAACCTGGAATTATGACTGATGAAGAATGGGAGGTTCTTGATAAAATTGCTTTAGGTTTGATTTGCTTATCATTGTCTTCTTCTGTTGCTTTTGATATTATTAATGAGAAAACTACTGTAGATCTCATGAATGCTCTGACGATGATGTATGAGAAGACGTCAGCTACGAATAAGGTTTTCTTGATGATGAGACTATTCAATATGAGGATGATAGATGGCCATTCAGTGACTGAACACCTCAATGAGCTCAACACTGTGATGAGTCAGTTGAGTTCCGTGGGCATCAGTTTTGATGATGAGGTCTGAGCTCTGTTGTTTCTATCTTCATTGCCGGATAGTTGGGATGGGCTGGTTACAACCATAAGCAATTCATCAGGGAATGCGTCGTTGAAGTTTGATGACATTATTGGGCTTGTGCTGAATGAGGAGGTGCGGAAGAAAGCTCATGGAGAGGCATCTACCTCAGCACTGAACACTGAGAGAAAGGGAAGACATGCTGAGAGGAGACATACCGGCAATAGGTATATGTCTTGGCGAGGTAAATCAAGTCTCGGAAAAGCAAAGCCAGATTGTTGGAATTGTGGAAAGGCAGGTCACTTCAAGAAGGACTGCCCTACTCTGAAGAAGCCAAGCAGTGGTGGTAAGATGATGAGCCCTAGTGTGAATGTTTCAGCTGAGTAGGATTAGGACGCTTTGATCCTCTCACTAGACAACATGGAGTCCTGGGTTGTGGACTCGGGCGCCTCTTTTCATGCGACTCCATTGAGGAGTGCCTTAAAGAACTACACCAAGGGTGACTTAGGGAAAGTGTATTTTGGAGATGATAAAGCATGTGATATCATAGGCAAAGGTGATGTAGACATGAAGCTACCAAGCTGCACTGTTTGGAAGCTTAAGGATGTTAGACATGTGCCATGTCTAAGGAGAAATTTGATCTTAGTGAGTCAGCTAGCAAGATAAGGCTACAGCACTTGTTTTATAGGAGACTCATGGAAGATCACCAAGGATGCCCTCATTATTGCATGGGGCAGTATGTAAGGTACACTTTACTTGATCAATAAAGTGTCTGATACTATTGCAGTTGCAGAGGAGATAGATGCAGATCTATGGCATAGGAGGCTTGGCCATATGAGTGAAAGGGGGCTGAAATCCCTTTAGTCGCAGGGGAAGCTCTAAAGGCTGAAATCAGTGAATTTGGATTTTTGTGAAGACTGTGTGCTAGGTAAGCTAAAGAAAGTTTCATTCTATAAGGTTGGAATGGAGCTCAAAAGCAAGAAATTGGAATTAGTGAATACAAATGTGTGGGGACCAGCTCCTTCATTTTCTATAGGTGGAGCAACATACTTTGTCACCTTCATTGATGATCATATAAGAAAGGTTTGGGTTTAGTTTCTAAAGCACAAATCTGATGTGTTTGATGTGTTTGGAAAGTGGCCAGCTTTGGCCGAGAACAAGACATGCTTAAAGATGAAATGCTTAAGATCTGACAGTGGCGACGAGTACTATGGTAAGGAATTCAATGAGTTCTGTGCCTTGAGAGGAATCAAGAGGGCGTTCACAGTACCTAGAGCACCACAGCAAAATGGAGTTGCAGAATGGATGAATCGTACAATCACAAAGAGAGCCAAAAGCATGAGATTACATGCTGGTCTCCCAAGGCAGTTATGGGCAAAAGTTGTTAACACGGCTATTTATTTAATCAATAGTGGACCTTCCATACCCTTGAATGAAGGGTTCCTTGAGGAAGATTGGAGCGAAAAGGAGGTGAAGTTGAACCACCTCAAGGTATTTGGATGCTCATCCTATGTGCATATTGGTGCAAGATCCAGGAGCAAACTTGATGCTAAGGCAATCAAGTACACATTTGTAGGATATGGCACGGGGGAGTTCAATTACAAATTCAGGGACAATTAGAACCAGAAAATCATCAGAAGCAGGGATGTCACTTTCAATGAAAGTAAGATGTACAAGGATTGTATGGGAGTCAAGGCTGATTCCAAAGATGCTTCAGATGGAGAATCCCAGCACATAAAGATTGATGACAGCATTGAGCCAGATGTTGTAGAAGATTAAGAGGGCATCAATGTTGAATCACAAACACACGTATTAAGAAGATCCACAAAAGTATCCAGACTGCCATAAAAGTACTCTCCTTCCCTATTTTATCTATTGCTAACAGATGGTGGTGAATCAGAAAGCTTGAAGAGGCACTTTAGGTTGAAGATTCAATCAAGTGAGAGATTGCCATGAATGATGAGATGGCATCACTCATGTCAAATAGGACATGGGAGTTGGCACCCTTACCAGTTGGGAAGAAGGCCTTCAAAACAAGTGGGTTTACCTAGTGATGGAAGAGCCGAATGGAAGCAAGCGCTACAAGGTGAGACTTGTAGTAAAAGGTTTTCAGCAAAGGCACGGGGTCGACTACAGTGAGATCTTTGCCCCTGTTGTGAAGATGATAACCATCAGAGTTGTGCTGATCATTGTTGCAGTTGAAGATTTGCATCTAGAGCAAATGGATGTTAAAACTGCATTCCTTCATGGAGAACTGGAAGAAGAGATTTATATGCAACAGCTTGAAGGGTATAAGGCTCAAGAGGAATAAAAGTTTGAGCTAGCATGCAAGCTCAAGAAGCGCCTTTATGGCTTGAAACAGGCACCATGGCAGTGGTACAAAAGGTTTGACAGGTTCATGTCATAATCAAGATACAAAAGATGCCAGGCAGATCACTGTTGTTGCATAAAGCATTGTAAGTCCTCTTATATCATTCTATTGTTATATGTAAATGATATGTTGATCGCAAGATCAGATATAGATGAGATAAAGATGTTGAAAGAACAGATGTCAAGGTAGTCTGACATGAAGGACTTGGGGCTGGCTAAGTAGAATGGAATGAGAATCTATAGGGAGAGAAGTGCAGGAATTCTGAAGCTATCACAAAAGGAATATGCTAAAAAATGTGCTTAAACAATCCAACATGAATGAAGCAAAGCTAGTGGGCACTCCCCTAGCAAGTCATTTCAGCTTATAAAAGAAATAGATGCCAATGTCTGATAAAGAAAAGGAGCACATGATAAAGGTGCCTTATGCCTCAGCAATTGGGAGTCTGATGTACGCAATGATCTGCATAAGATCGGATATTACCCATGTTGTGGGAGTGGTCAGCAGATTCATGGGAAACCCAGGAAATCACCATTGGAATATGGTCAAGTAAATTCTAAGGTATCTGAAAGGTACAACAGACAAAGCTCTCTTCTTTGAGAGATCTGATGTTGTTTTACAAAGATATGTAGACTCAGATCTTGCAGGAGATGTTGATAGTAGAAAAAGCACTACAGGCTATGTCTATACATTGGATAGTGCAGTGGTGAGCTGAATATCCAAGCTACAAAACATTGTGCCGTTATCTACAACGGAAGCAGAGTATGTTGCCATTACGAAGGCAACTAAGGATATAATCTAGTTGAAGGGTTTCATGGATGAATTAGGCAAGGAGCAGAAGGATGTGAGGCTCTATAGTGACAGTATGAGCGCCATTCACCTAGCTAAGAATGTCGCTTTTTATGCTAGGACAAAGCACATTCAACTCCATTACCATTTCATCTGAACGCTATTAGAAGAGGGATAACTTGGATTGAAGAAGATCCACACTTCTAAGAATCCACCCAATATGCTTAGCAAAGTAATAACAGTGGAGAAAATAAAACTATGTGCAGCTTCAGTTGGCCTCGATACATAAAAGGAGAGCAGTGGTGAGCCACACAACAATCCTTGACAGACACAGAAGAAGACTGAAAAGGGTCAGTGGAGGAAGCAGGGAAAGATTACCTAAGTGTCTCCAAGTGGGAGATTGTTGTGTTATGGAGACTTCACTGTCCAAGAACAGCACAGGTGCTACAGCATGCCACAGCGCGCCCTAGCGAACCCAATCATGAAGTTGAGGTGCTACGGAGCGCCTCAGCAGTCAATAATCGAGAAGCAGGTGCTGCAACAGAAATTTTTGCTACAGTGCGCCACAACGAAAAGCGGTGCCATAGCGCACCACGGTGGAATTTCAGCTGATCATATTTCACATCATAATCCAGATTAATATGACATCGTGGCGTGCCACAGCGCGCCTAATTCAAAAGTTTGAGCACTACAGCGCGCTGAATTCTGGAATGTCGGGAGCTGTCGTACACCGCAGTGCCCGACAGATATCTGCTTTGTTCCAAGTCTCAATCTGAAGAAAACATGAGGCATTTTGAACATATAAGGGCTCAAAAAAGACCTAAGTACTTAAGGCTAAGTGCTAAAAAGAAATCCAAGGCTCTTGCAATTTGTTTGGAGGTTTAAGTGGCTGTGGAAAGGAGAACCCTAGAAGGAACCCTAAGGGAGCTGCTGTCCAAGACAAGTCTTACAAGGTGGTGAAGCAACTCCAAGTGATAGCTTCTATTCCTCCTCTCCATTCTAGAGTAAGAGCTTAAGTGGTTTGTGCTAAGGTGATAGCTCTTTGTAAACTCTGTAAGCCTTGACGTTTTTATAGTGGATTTTTTAGTTGGTGTGGCTCTGTGATTTTTCCCCTTTTTGGGTTTTCCATGTGTATGCTTGTGTTTTGGATGATTATATGTGATGTGTTCTTCTTGTTGTGATTTTGTGATTTCTAAGCTAGCTCGATAACCGTCAACACACCCCGATCTTCAAAGGCTTTGGACTTTAGTTTGATTGTGTGCATTACAAGTGGTATTTCGCATTACTTATCTTGTGCTCACAACACTATGGGTCCCTGACAGCAGTTTAGCCTCTGCGTCTAATTGGAATTTGTGTACACATCTTGGCACCCTCCATCAAATGGTCTCAGTGTTCCGCGCTGTGATTGCCTATCAGTTGTAGGATCATCCCTACGATCCGATGATTGATAACCCATCAGTGACCATTTGTTAATAATGTCGCATCTGAGTTGTCTACTTCTAATGGCTGATGCATTAAACAACTCCCGATCCCTCAGGTACTGTTCATCTTCATCTCGGAGGATATTTATTGAGCCCGATAAATCTTTCTGTTACCACTAGCGTGGTTGTACGAGGATCTTCCCTACTCCCCACTACCACCCCCAATTCTAACAGCTTGTAATCCTCAATTATGGGTTTTCTCTCTGCCTCGACATAGCCAAACCTCCAAACTCTTGGGCTGGCCATAGATGGCCAGCCCAAGTACCTGTTTCCCTCCTGGCCTATAAATAGCCTTGGAAATCGCATGGTGAACTCATTGCTCACCTCGCCTACTTATAAATTTTCTTGAAATGCTTAAAGACTCCCAGCAAGCCCGACCACTCTTCTCTATCAAACTAGCTGATCCCGGTGCGACTAGATCCCATCTGAGGGTGAGACTCGATATTTGAGTCCCCTAGCTCTTCTTTTTGGTTCATAGAAACTCTGGTGACTCAAGCCCAATCTCCCAGTAATACAGTCAATCTCCAACAATCCAGTTAATCTCCAGCAAGCCAGGTACCCTTCCTCCCTAGTCAAGCTGTATAAGCTTATCTTCATTTGAAAATTTCACTAGTATTAGTTCTATGATTGATTAGTAGGATGTAGGTGTCATCAATTTTTGCATTGGTTGAGTGTTAAGCTAAGTCCAGATAGCCATGGATCGCTGTCTAGACATAGCTCCTACTAATATGCCAAGCTCATCAATGCAATGATTGGAAGCTCTAAATGCTCGGTCCCACCTCACTCAATACAATGTAATAGGATAGGATGGTCAGGGGCTCAAATTGAGTCCTGATTGATCGATTGGGCTCTTCCTATGCAAAGTACTAGGAGCCGAGTAAGGTTCTAGAGGCTCAGCCACTGCTAGATTGAGCTAAGATAGGGTTTCGACTCGATTTAGTGCCTAATGGTGTACGAACCTAATGGTGGCACTAACATGGCCTCTGCAAAGAGAATTTCTCATCATAAAGAAATCCCAAATTAGGGATTTAGCCATTTTGGGGAAAATAGGCTCCTTGCGATCCAGGCTATCCCGGCTTGACTTTTAGAGCTCAATCAAAGCGTCTAGGGTCTAGCCGGTCCGTGACCCGCGGTATTCGACAGTTGCGGGTCAACGAGCCCCATTCGATCCGCACCTTTTTGATACGAGCCGAGCCCATTTAATTATATCTGAATATCCGAAATTATTTTCCTTAAGGAAATAATCTAATTAATCAAATCATATGGAAAATAATTTGAAATAATACAGATTAAAGTAATTGAATAACTTTTTATCCACTTATCCAAACCCTATAAAATTATATATCATTTTATTCAGAAAATCATAAGGGACGTAAATATAAAATAATATTGAAATTTCTATGAATCGCTTTACTAATTTTTTTGAGTTACTCTAGAACTTGATTAGTGAAGATTGGCATGTATACTTAGCCAAATTTCATGATTTAAGTTTTATTAGATTGCTTATGCCTTGTATAATGCATGTGCTAAGTAGATTAATTTTTTTATTTATATTTTGTTAATTATGCCCTAATCCTTGAAATACATGATTAATGAAAATTAGGGTTACACTTAATCAAATCTAGCAAACTTAATCTCTGATTATTCATATGAATAAGTAGAACCTAATTACTAAATTGCATGAATAACATATTATTAATTAGTAATTAAGTACTAATCTATTTTGGCTTTATTTAGGGTTTGATTAGCCTTAATTACTTTCTATTATTATAAATATAATGTTTACATGCTTCATTAATAATAGTATGCATGTTAGAAAATTTAAACTCATATTTGGACACTTAAGCAATTGCTTTTGACATTAATTAACACTTAAACCCTTAATGATCTTAAGGAAAACCATAATTTAAATAATAATTAATTTAACCTCATTTTTGGACATCAATAATGGACAATAAACTCATTGATTTGATTATTGATTAATATCTTAGAAAACAACCTTGATTTGGTCAAGTTGGGAGTTAAATCCTAACTTGGTTAGATTAAGACTCAAACCTTAATTATATAAAATAAGACACCTGATTTTAACATTGAAAAATCTTGCATGATTTGAATAATACTTGTTGATTTGACATTGATCTTAAACTAGTAAATTAGAAGATGCAAGAATTCTAATAAACTCATATGATTGATTATCTAAATCTAATCTTTAAATACATTATTTTCTCATAAGTAAGACTCTTAGCATAAGACAAATTATAAAATGAAATAGACTTGTAAAGTCAATTAATTCTCAATAATTCATATAATTATATCCCATGACTGTACTTTAGGCCATGATCAGATTTCCTTATTTGATTTATATAATTCAAGTGAACACTTTAAGGATTGTAAGATCAAATTTATTTATATAACTTAGATTATAACTTGAATAATTGTACTTTTAGTGCTTAGATCTTTAGAACATAAAGATAGTGGTTGATTCAATTAAGAGCTAGATTCCTTCATTTAGGCAAATTATTGAGGTAGGAAGGGCTTATCATCCAATTTTAAAGTAGAGGCTTAGATGAACCTTTAATATCTTTAGATTCTAATCTTAAATTATTATGATAGAAACCTAAAGATTTTGAAATGAGACTCATCCATGTGGTAGTATCCTAAGTTGAGTGACTTTCATGTCACATCCATAGAATCTTTGAGTAGGACTCACCATAATAGAATGTGAATTCATTAGCTTGTATTCCTTAATTTATATATAGAATTGCTAAAATGAGAATCCATAGAATTATCAGTTGGAGATGATAGTGTATATTCATATATGATTTATTTTAGTAGAAAATAGGCTAATTTACCATGAATAGAACTGTAGAATCTTGATCTTATCTTAGGTAATTAGATAAGTACAGTTCAATACAGGATAAACATCCAAAATTCAAGAGTGTTATAAGTAGGATACTTAACAACTTAGTTTCAAAGAATAAACTATAAAAGGATTCTATCCCTTATCATTATGCATTTTGATAAGTGCAATTAAAAAAACTAAGTGTCTCAAGTCACCTTTCATAGGACACTATAAGCTATGTTTGCAATTAGGGTATGTAACAACTTAGTTTGAGAGAATAAACTATAAAATGATTCTATCCCTTATCGTTATGCATTCAATAAGTGCAGTTAAACAAACTAAGTGTTAAATCCTCCATTCTGATAAATATTCCAATGATGTATATGCAACTCTCACCATTTAGGGATTTAAGATATAATCATACTAAGAAATTTTAATTAATCAAGAGTCAGAATTCATTTATGTGAATTTTGCACAATGGAGATAAATGGAATCATTGCTAAATTTTAATTAATTTCTGGATTAAATCCTTGGCATATCATAAATGCATAATTCATATCAGCATTAGCAAAATGCTTGGCTCACTTAAGGACTCTGTTAGTGGAGCGTTGGCTCATCTAAGATCTGTGGGGTATCATGAGACACCAAGTCAGCATATTTGAAACATATAGTTCTGTGGCATATTCAAATGCATTACATAAATCCAGTGGCATGCAACATATTCTTAATTCATTATTTACCCAACTATAGTTTCTTTATGGTACTTTCTACTTTCAGTACTCAATTTTCAATTTCAGTTTTACTTTACTTCAAATTTGTATTGTTTTGAACTCTTTCAGCTATTTTTATACTTTCTATAATTTTACTTAAATGTTAATTATAACTATTTAGAATAGCTTTCGTTGTGCTAACATATTGTCTAACACGTGGTACTTTTGGCATCCAATAATTTGCTAGATCCAGTGCAGTTCGTGGAGTAACATCAGGTGGATACACAGGAGATCCAGGAGTAGTTTGTGGAGCACTAAAGGACTCTTCTTCAGCACTACTTTTCCTTTTCTTAGTTTACTTTTAGTTTAGTATTTATTCTTTTATTTGTATTTTATTAAGTTAACTATCTGTAATAACTTTATTCTCTAAAAATATTTTCTTTTCTTTTTTGAGATGAATATTTCTTACATAGCTCTGTGATGAATAATCTGGATGTATGCTTTAGTTTTTGCACTCTGTGTTTACTACTACTTATACTTAGTATTGTGATATGGCAGCATGAATGAAATACTATTACTCATATGTACTGGATCCTATTTCCCCTTATAATCCAATCCATATAAGTACCCTACATAATACTTAAGATAAGTATCTTACACTTATCTTTAAGATTAATACTCAACTCCTTCTCTCTCTCATTTTGGAGTTGAGCATCAGTAGCTCTTTATCTACCAAATACTTTCAGTTCAGCAGTACTTCCTGAGTAACGCACCATTCCACCGCCAATTGGTAACTCTTTTACGCGCGGCGACGGGATGGGGCGTTACAGTGTTAACCCACTCGGCACTGTTGTTCTTCCCAACGGGGGAACACTAGGATGGAAACTAGGCTTTCCAAATACTCCATGCTCCAATCAACTCAGCCAGTTCACAATATATCAAATCAAAGCTAGCTATGAAAACTTCTTAACGCATCCAAAAGTCATCTAATATATGAACCTGAGCACTCAATTGTGCCTTGGATTATTCGGCCTCCTAGGGTTTATTGTGGAGGGAGATTGCTCCCTCCACTATGAACCTAAGAGTTCAAGATAGGTTCACTCAAAATCCCAGGATGGAGTCGACCGTAGGAGCCCAAAAAGAGTGATGGGAACCCATGGATGCACGTATTAATTCAAATGAGACTTGGGCACTGTATAACACTGTACATGACCGAGCTCATCTAATTTAACTAGACCCAATCGAGCACAATTGGATTCATCAAAAGATAATACGGTCTTTGTAATGCACAAAAAAGAAGAGGATTCTATGAAAAAGAATGATAATGTCTATTGTAGTACGCCACAATGCCCTTGGTCTCGAGAGCAAGGAGCCATAGTACACCACAGCGCACCACACTGCCTGTCTACCGGAGACCAAGGTGCCACAGTGCATCATAGCACTAAATGACCACAAGAAAACCACCACAGTGCACCGCAATGCCAGACAGGCCAAAACTTTGGAGCTATAATGCGTCCTAGCGAGCCGTAGCACGCGCTAGAATGCTATCTTGGAAACTTGCTCCAAGTCAGCATTAGGAAGATCAATAGACTTAAATTTCTCTATTTTCCCACATCAAAAATGAGCAATTTGTTACAATGGTAATGGATGACTCAAAAATAAAAACTAACTAAGAAGAAAAATGAAGCAAAACAAAGGGAAAAACTACAGCATGATTTTTCATTTATCAACATCTTCTTCTTCTTCTTCTTCAGCAAATTTAAGACATGGGATGATTGGAGGAGGCACTAGTGTTGGTGGTGGTGGAAAAACTACTTCTCTTGCACTGCCTTACAAATGTCAAATTGCAAAAGTATCACCAAGAGCTATAATAAAGTCTTGGGTATATCTACAGTGTTGGCACAAGGTGGTCCCCACATTTACCATTCAATTATGTCCATCCACACATTTACTAGTTAGCCTTTGGTACTCCTACAACCTATCCATCCACCTTTGGAGGTTTATCAACTCAAATTTATGGCTAGTTGAAGTTAAAGTTCCTTACCCTGCTCTTTCTCTTCTTTTCTTGCTTCTTTCTGCCTCCGAGTAATGGTGTTAAAGTTTCAAAAAATGAGAGGTGCTCTGGGCAGAAGCAGGGGTTCATTATTTTTTACTTTTACACCTTGCTTGATGCAAATCCCAATAATTAAGGACCCAAAAGCAATAGCTACACATGGCCCATTTAGGGCTTGCCAAATTTGCTCAAGGATTATTCTAGGAACATTGATTTCTCCTAAACATTGAATATCATAAATCAATACATCTCTTGATCGGGTCACCTCACTCAAGTACCTAGATGACATTATCTTGCTGGAGATGAGAATGTATCATGCGTTGCTTGGTGTAGTGAGCAAGGCTCTTGGAATATTGGCAAAATTCTCACTCCAGTTGGCATTACTGCTCGTGAGTGCTTCAATGACTCGAGTGGGATCAAATGCAAAATTCATGTATTGGTTATAGGCGCAAGTGCCTAAAAATTATAGCCCATAAAATTTTTAGATTTGGAGGAGTCCAAAATCAACAGCCTTTTCCTGGATGAAAATGCTCAGCCTCCGAGCATGTATTGTGTTAGGAAGCACTTCATGAATTATGATTGAATGGAATACATTCGAGAGCCCAACCAGGTTCTCCCATCCCCTATTAATGACACTGGATGTGTTAACTGGATACAATTTTCCAAATCCATGTTCCTGAATCAACTTCTTCTTAGAGGTAATTTGTTAAAATCATTGTTATGCTTCAAAAGAGGAAAACCTCTTATCATCAAAGTTTCCCCTTGAGGAAGAAGACGCCGTGTCCTTGCTCATGGTTGCCTTCTCCCAGGTCTTCCTTTTCACCTTAGTTTCATTTAATTCCACACCTCTATATGAGGTGTCAGTGAGTCTCTCATATTCAAATTCACAGAACTATTCTGCATCAATTTTAGGTTCAACATAGATTAGTTTTACTCGCTCAATCTCTCTCCATTTCAAGTACATATTTTTGTTTCTGTGTAAGGTAAGCATTAATTTAATTTCCTCTTCCTTATGTTGATTCTTATCCTCATAGTGCCTCTATCTACATCAATTATAGCTCTTGTGGTGGCAAGAAATGGTCTTCCAAAGATGATAGTGGAATTCTCATTCCATTTATCCCACTCATAAACTATAAAATCTGTAGGATTTTCAAAACTTTCTAAATTTACAATGACATTTTTTAAAGTTCCTATAGGCTTCATGGAGTCCAAGTAGGCAAATTTTAAGATCACTAGAGTATCCTCCATTCCCCCTATCCTGAGATGTTGAAATATGTGATAAGGCATAACATTGATGAATGCCCCTATATCACACAAAGGATCTAAAAATGTTTGACCATCAATTAGGCAAGGGATGTTGAGTCTTCCAAGATCTTCCATTTTGACGCAACTATGTTCTCTTCAAACTCATTTTAATTTTTGGCAAAATTTTCTCCTATTTTTTCTCTAAGGATATTCTTACATGTTTCAACCTTTAGAAATCCAGTTTTCAAAATCTTATCGAATAGCACTATTTTTTTCTTCACATCTTCTGTTGTGATGGAGCTCACCGTTTCCCTTGGGTTAATTTTCGTGGTACTAGAGAGCGCTCCTTATTGTCTATTAGATAATTGTTGGGAAATTTTCCCCAGTTAGACTTCAATATTTCTGAGACTTACTTCAACTATTTGAATAGAATATTCATGCTAGTTTATAGTTTGCTCAGTTCTTTGCATGAATTGAATTATTTCAGCCTTAAATGAGTTAAAGTCTCCTTATAATCCTATGTCTTGTTGCTTGTGCTATTGTGGAGATGGGTTATTTAAAGGTGGTCCTTGCCTATTTGAGGATTTGTTCCTATTTTGGTAGTGAGTATGGTTATTCCATTACTCTAAGAAAAATTCGAGTGAGACTAAGGATTATTATGGGCCTAATTATTGTTGTTGTTGTTTCACAAAAAAATTACTTGCCCAAAAATTGAGGGTACAAATGGGTTGTTCGAATTACAGCTTTCATTTGTATGTTTCCCCCACAAAGCTCACATACAACATCTTGGATTACGCTAACGTTCATTTGGCCCAATCTTTGATTGAATACAGCAATTTCACATTGAAGCATAGCTATTTGGTGTGATTTAGGTGTATTATGTATGTTCTTCCTATTAAAATTTAGCCTTTCAGTAGGTCATTGGTATACATTATTCACCATTTTTTCTAATAGGTCATAGGCTTCCTCTTGAGTCTTGCTACTCAAGGAACCCCAGCAGCTATATCAATGATGGTCCGAGTGGGTGTGGTGCGTTCAGTCGGTTATGGAATGTCAAAATATGCATCCACTGCAGGAATCCGTGATGAGGGCGGTGCCTTATGAACTCCTTGAAGCATTCCCAACTATCATAAAGAGTTTCCCCATCATGTTGAGAGTAATTGGTGATCTCTATTCTCAGTCTGATAGTTTTGGCTGGGGAAAAATCTTTAGCTAGGAATTTCCTAGCTAAATCATCCCACGCTCTTATAAAATCACCAGGAAGAGAAATTAACAAGCTTTTAGCTCTATCTCTCAACGAGAACAAGAATAATCTTAAAATAATTGCATCATCAGTGACACCATTGTGCCTAAAAGTATTGCAGATCTCAAGAAAGTTTGAAATATGCGAATTGGGGTCCTAAGTTGTCTGCCCGCTAAATTGACTATTCTAAGCTAATTGTAGAGTAGATAATTTAATTTCAAAGTTATTAGCTTCTACATTGGGTTTAAATATCGCATGTAGAAATCCCCTCACAGTGGGTAAGGCATAGTCTCTCAGCTCTCTCCTCCTGTTCTGCTCATGCACCTCGCCTAAATTATCTCCTAAATTATCCATTGATGTTGATGTTGAGGTTGTTCTAAATTGTTGTCTCCTAAGTCTTAACAAGGTTCATTCAATTTTAGGGTCAAACAAGTAGTTGTTAATGTTTTGCTTACACATACATAACTTAAAATTAAGCAAGAACTTGGTACAATGTTAAAAAAATAAAGATTATATAACAAATAAAACTAAAACTTCAAAAATTAAAAAAAAAGTAAATTACAAAAATTAAAAAGATATGTCAAAAATATTAAATCACTATTTAACAATGGATTATCTCTAATACGAATCAAAATCATTCCCCAGCAACGGTGCCAAGAACTTGACATACCTAAATTATGTATGTCTGTATTTGCACGCAGGCGTATGTGATCCAAAGTAATATGGGATTGTGAGATTTTGAGATTTATCATCATCTGAGCGGTGTTGTGATTTGTTACTAGAGTATATCCAATTTCAATAATATTTAAGCAATGATTTGTTGGGTTTTGTGGTCTTAGATTATAAATCCTAAAACTTTGGTTTTGAATCATTTTTTGAGAAAATTAGGGAGAGTTGAGGTCAAACATGCAATTCATTATGGGTTCATGCATAGTTACTCTTCTTCTCAAATCTATATCAAGTAAGTGGAATTAATCTTCATTTCATTATCAAGAGATTTAGTACTCTCTACAGAATTATTAAATGTACTAAATATTATCTAATGCTCTTAGATGAACACTCTAAGATTTAATCTCAACACATAGATAACCATGTGATCTTCTAGCGTGCAAAGTCATCTCTTACATCTAAGTGATAAAATTGATGATCTTAGTTAAGGACACATGATCTAAATTCCACCTATGGCTCACACACGTCTAATCTTAATTTAGCAAAGGAAATGAGCTGCAAAGCTAAATGAGCTTATGTTACATCACTCATATCTTGATGTGCTCGAGTTCCTCATGCAAATTAAGGATGAGATATGGAGCTCTATAAGTGGTTCTCGGCTCACATGAATCAAGCTCATACCTTAACTCGGAGTTGGTAAATGCCTTCTCTAAGTAGTATGATCTGAGCTATGGAGCTCAAAAAATTTCTTATATTTTTCTCATGGCTCAAACAATCAAGCTCTTGTCCAAAAGTTATGCACAAGTTGTTTTCGCACAACGAATATTGTCACAGTAATTCACAGTGTTAACGCTCAAGGTGCTTAGCTTCTTGAAAATGCAATCATTAAGCATCTGTAAGGTTTTCTTTAAATATTTTAATTTAATATATATTTATTGCATTCATCATTTTTCAACATTATAAAATAATACATTCATATGTTCTAAGTTCTAAATGACACTTCATTAAAGAGGAAAGGTTACACTGCATTCATCCATGACTTACTACATGCTTTTGCCTAACCCTCCCCAAATGGAAGGTTTAGGCCTCCATTACAAGAGATAAAAAAAGAAAGTAACAAAAGATGTTGGGCGTATTTATAGCTCTTACAACGAAATAAAAAGATAAATATGTGAGAATATTATACTTAGGAACAACTCTTAGCATTCTCCTTTCTACTTGCACCTTGTGCTTTTCTTCTGCTGAAGCTGCAGCTTTCTCTTCCTCCTTAGGGTTAGAATGTGCCCTTGGATGTATCATTTCCCAAACTAAAATTCAGAACCCTCACTAAGCATTTCTTTCTTCCTTTTATAACTTTCTCATCATCTCTTCTTTATTCCCAACAGCCACCTCTTTGAAACTTGAAATTTAATTAATATTTTTTCTTTTATTCCTATGGGACTGAAGGTGATTTAATGCTTGCCATAAATCTTTGTTGTGGGAAAATGAAGAGATTTAAGTTTGTTGGTCTTTCCAATGCTAACTTGAAGTAGAATTCCAAGACAGCATTACGGCGCGCGCTACGACACACTATAACGCCAGTCTTACGGCCCGTCTAACACTACGACGCGCTGTATCACCTTGGTCTCGGGTAATTATGTGCATGATGTCGCATTGCTTTCTGAATCCAGGCGCTATGACGCGCTGTAGCGTCTTTCTCTCTAGAACTTTGGCGCTCTGGCGCGCTATGGGCCTTGCTTTCTAGAATTTGGGCAATGTGGAGCGTTGTAGCACTTTTCTCTCTATGAATGTGGCATTTTGGCGTGCTCTAGTGCCTCTCTTTGTGGAAGTGCCGTTGTGGCGCTATGCCGCACGATAGCCCCTTATTTTTAAGAATTCTAATGTTGTGGCGTGCTGCATCATTTTTTCCTCTGGGATCCAAGCGTTATAGCGCGCTGTGGCGCCTTGCTCTCGGGAACAAGCGTGTTGTGACGTCCTGTTCACTCAATTTCCTTTTCTCTTGCATTTTGATCTCTTCTCACCTGAAATATCATTAAAATACACTAAAATTACAACTAGTATAATAGAAACATAAATTCTAACCCAAAATTCACTATGTTTATTGAGTTCATCGTTGCCATCAAGTACCTCAATCATCATGTAAATCCACTTATTATGAAGAGATTTCTTCCGGTGGGTAGCTTCATCATATTCCATGTTCGATTTAAAGTTAATAACTACATCTCTTTATTTATTCCAATCTCTCACTTATTTGTTTCTTGTATCTTTTTTAAAATTCTCTACTTCACAATCATTAGTCAGTAAAAACAATAGACAGAAGAAGGTGAGTGCTTATTCAGGTCTTGTAGTGTTATGTTGATGTTCTGAATTAGCTTAGACCTCCTCAGCCTGTTAAGTCTTCGCATTACACCCGTTATTGTCTTTAACTCTCATATATTATCCTTGTTTTGATGGACTACTTTTCTTGATGATTTTGAGATTCCAGTATACCCATAATACATATATTTGGATCATATGAGCTAAACCCAATAAAAGTGCATTCGATATATTTTGGGTCTAACTTGGTGTGGCACCTTGGATCAATGTGTGTACCAGAATTTTATAATTACGTTTTTGGCACCCTAGTTCTTCACCTATATGAAGGGATATATATTCCTAGCAGCATCCAATATCTCTTAATACTAGCAAAAGCTCTTATACATTCTAAAAAAGTTTGAAAGCTCTTTCAAAATTTAGGAATGATTCAATTTTGAGGATTTTATCTCAAGTTGGATTGTAAGTGCTTACTTTTTCTTGCTCAGTGTGTTGGCAGCTCCGCCAGGCATCGGATTGCGCAGGAGGGACAATCGAGGAAACTCCACCTCAACATTTCTCTAGGAATAAGGGAAGGCTCCGTAACTACGCCAGAGACAGTGAAGGTGAAGAAGCCTAGGAGATTCCACCTCGGGGCAGCTTTGGAAAGGAGGGAATAATCTGCAACTTCGCAGCCAAGCATCTAACGGAATTGATTGTACATGCTTCTCCGCCTGATTTGAGATCAGCGAAGTAGCGAGTGGTTGTTTTAGTAGATTCCGCAATGGGAGAACTTCCAAAGAATGCATGTAGCATCACAGAGACTCAAATCACTATAAATCTCTTGAAAACTTTTGGGCAATTAATTATGCGTTATTGGATCTCTAAATTTAATTGTCCAATTATTCTATGATGTTTAAAATTAATGAAAGGTTAGCATACAACTGAAATCATTTTCTATAGCTTTTTCCAATACATGTGAATTACTTCTTGTCTTACACGTTTGGAAATGGAGAAGAAAAACGGTATCAAAAGAAGACTAAAAGACTGGTCTTAGTAAAGATGGAGTTATATATAATAATTCAAGGATAAAAGAAGTGGGAAGCCAGAGGGTTGTGTCTCTCTTTCCACTAACCTTTCTCTATTATGGACTATAAGATCATTTTAAAACAGAGACTAGGAGGCAGAGGAGGCCCACATTTCTTATATTTAAGGTGCTATAATCCATTAAACTATAAGGCTTATGATAAGCTTTGCCTACTGATGCTAGAACATTTCACCAATAAAGAAACACTTGCTTTATGAGGTGTTTATGTCCACAATAAAATAATTTTATCTGGACGATAGGATGCAGTAGAATTTAACATGTTCACATATTCGTTTTGTGGAAAGAAACTTTAACATATGAAATGTGCACATTATTGACTTTGTACGTTATATTATATTTTTAAAATAAAAATAATACGTTAGGTGACATAAAAAAGCTTATTTTAGTATAACATATTTTAATCACCTTTTGAGAATGGAGAAGTGAAGAACAACTATTGATACTCTCAAGGATTTTGTGTATCAGTACTGTGCTACTGTTCTTCAAAAAGAAGCAGAGAACATAGAAAGAATATGGTTTCAGCCTATTTCAGCAGCTGCAATGAGCCGTACTTGCAAGGCTTACAGTCAGGCATGTCATGTATTGGGTCCTGCGCTAATTTAAATGCTTTCATCAAGGTTGTTTTAAATGCATTTATGAAGGGCTGTTTGAAGTGCATAATAAAAGACGCTTAAACACACATTAGATGAGGATATTTCAATCTCCTCGTAGCCACCATATGCATTCATAGAAGCTATTTCAGATTCTTAAAAGCAATCAAATCATGACTATTTATGAAGGAGATTTCAATACAGATCCTACAAATGTTCATTTCTTGCATGAGATGGAGAAGTCGTGTTACTTATTTCTGAAGAAACTAGTTACTGAGAGTTTAAATCGTCTGTCTAGCTGTAGTGAAGTTGTGCAATACATTTATATCATTTGATTCTTTTGTTGTAAGAAATAACTTCCAAGAATATTATATGGTCTGCTTCTATTCTGCACAAACCATTTATTCTTTTTCTTTTTCTTTTTTTTTTCTTCAATCCTTTCAAGTGATATTAGAGAGATTTCATTTTTAAATCATTCAAACTATCATGTATAAAACGAAAATATGAAAAATTTGTTATATGATAAAGATATCTATTTATCTGAGTTCTCAAAATTAAGACAAAAAATAAAACAAAAGATCAATGAAAGCCCTTTCTTCTGCAAGTGTGATATCATGTATGACACTGGGTGGACCATAGTGTTCTTAAACACATAAATTATGAGAAGAGTGTCATGGAGGTTTAGAAGAACATAGAAGAACTCTACGAAAAGAAGATCGAAAACAACAAGAAGTGCCCCCTCAAACAATTTATTGGGCTCAAGTGCACAAGATTCATCTCAGATCACCTTAGCCAGTTTCTAGGAACTATCAACCAACTCAGCAGAATGGCATCAAGTTTGAGGATAAAGTTCAAGGACTTATGATGCTTAGTACCCTGTCAAATTTGTTGGAGACATTTATGGAGACAAAACTATAGATCTTATGAAGATCAATCTCCACAATGAGAAGATACAGAAAAACTCAAAAAGCCTGTTCTACTTTCTCATGAGATCTCTTTGTAGTGAACTGACAAAGTATCAATCAAAGTTGAGGACATTGGAAGCTATCAAGAGGAACATTAGTGGTGGATGGCACTAAAAAACATACCTTGATATGTGTTTTACAAGCAAAGGCAATGGAACCCTCAATCAATGTATCATGTAGAGACGATGAGAAATTGTTGCTGTAGCATTCCTAATTAGGCCACATGTGTGAGAAAGGGATACAAATGCTTGCAAAGAAAGAAGTGCCACAAGGAATTAAAAGAACATTGAAGGAATATAAGTACTGCTTTTACTATGAAGCAAGCTTGAGTTATCTTCGTAGGCATCTGAAAATCTACCAAGGTGGGGAAAGTTGAGTTAGTTTATCCTAATCATTATGGACTTTTGAGGGTTAAAGATTTAATAGGGTCTAATTAATAAGTTACTCTTGCTGATAACTATAATAGATATGTGAGAGTATATGTTTCATACTAAAGTCCATGATTGTGAGGTCCTTAAATAGTTTCATATAAAATTAAAGAGAAAATGCGGATTAAAGCTAAAATATAATAGAGTCGACAATGTGGGAGAGTTCAATAGAAACGTTGAGAACTATTTTAAATTAAATGACATACATTATTAAAGGACTCCACCTAGTGGTATGCATTTGAACAATTTAGTAGAGAGAATACACAATTATCAAGATGTTTTGAGGGAGGCTCTGAGCAATACAGTCCATATACACAATTCAATTCCATCGACTCCACTTAGAGGGGAGTTAGCTATAATCATCTTTGGGTATTTTTGTGAAAAGTGTTGGGATCAACATCACAAGAGAAAACACAATAAAAAAATAAATAAGAAATCACAAAAACAAAAAGATTCATGTGGAATACCCAATTCAGGAAAAACCATATGTGCAAGAGCATAAAGATATTCACTATAACTCAATATAAGTACAAGAATGGGCAACTCTCCTTAGGATTTGAATAGTTTCTTACTTCTACAAATGTATTCCTCATGAATGCCACATGAAATGACTCCAAAACCCTATGCATAAATCACTCAAGGATCAAGCTCCTCATAAGAAGAAACTTTTTTCACCATGGTATCATAAAATAACACCTATCAACAACCCAACAACACTCATTAATAATAACTAATGGTTAAATCGTCATATTTTGACTTTCATAAATAACCGTTAATGATCAAAATTCTAACGTTTGCTATCATCAACGAAAGTCAAAGCTACCAAAATGGACTCTCCTTTCATGTAACATCTAGAAGTTTCAAATTTGTGCATCCACCTTTGAAACTAAAATTTGCTTTTAATTTAATTCAAAAATCTCACATGAGTATGACCATCATCAAAATTCACCTTCAACTCATATGGTCATATGGGAGACTTTATGACCCCCATCATTCCTTTGTAGTTGGCAATTTCTTCTACGGTAGAGTATTTATCATGATATCAAAGACATTGTCATTAGAGTGGACCTTGAACAGTTGCAGCTGCTTCTCTTCGAATACATTATGTACCCAAAACTATCAAAACTATATATGCTTGGGCCTTAAATAAACTGAATCATTCTTTAATAGTTGTATTTCACTTTGATTGTTTCAACGTAGAATGCAATAATCTTTCTTCACTCGAAGCTCATCCAAGAATTTCTTCATCTGGAGTAATTCTTTGCAGCCCTCAGTGATTATGATATATTATGTCTTAGTAATAGAGAATTGAGGCTATAGCAACACAAGGTTGGGTTAGGGTAATGATTCAACATTATATGTTAACCCATAAGGTCATATTGGATATTTAGTGTAGTGGTACACATAGAGGAAAATTAAGAATGCATTCCATGCAAAATTCAGCCAACACAGAAAGAAAATTTCAAAAAAGTAATAAACTTATCCCAACACATCCCATTATTAAATGGTATGAGTAATAATAATTCACCCCATTCAGACATTCAATCATAACATTCCAATTATTACATGACATTTAAATCTGATTATAACAAAAAGAAAATGAAATAAAAATATAGTCATCATTTTTATGGATATTAGAGCTACAGTAGTAGCAAGATACTCCTAAGAAAAACATTGTTCGAAAATAAGAAATTTTTTAAAGAATGCAGCATTAAAGGAGCATTTATTATTATCTCTACAAAATGTAGTATTAAATAACAATATAAATTATCTTAGCATGCGAGCAGCATCTAGCTTATGCTCCAAAAGACTATCAAAATATAATATGCCCTACCAAAAATTCAACATCTTCCTTTTCCAAATAAAGTATGTTGCCTTCTCAAATACAAGTAATATAGTTACTTTCTCAACTATCTTTTCATTCACTGACTAGATATTCTTCATATAAGAGATATTAACCATCTCTTATCGGTGTAAATTTAATAATACATTCTCAAATAATAGAAACACCCCTAATGACAAAATTTAAAGTAATTTTCATTAAAAAGATATTAGTCATCTATGATCAGTGCTAATTTAATGATTCCTTCACAAATAAGCAATTAAAAATACCCTTAATGTTAATATATAATGCATCTCCATGACATTTTATCCAATTTTGAGTAGTAAGATTATTTTAAGAGTATAAAAATTAACAAAAAGTAATTATTATGATTAATACAGTGGGTTTGAGTTGAGGTTTACCAGAGAAAAAGAAATAGAGAAATATAAACCTACACAAAATAAAAAATAAACCACAGCACAAGACTTTCACATTATAAGTCAGAAACATCCAAACACAAGGATTTATATGGAAAACTCAAAGGTTGAGAAAAATTATGGAGCCACACCACCACAAGAAATTCACTATATGAAGAATATAATATTATATAATATAAATTAAGACTTGAACCTTTGAAGGAATAAGAAGATGATAAACTTCACCTAAGAACACACCCAAGCCCTATCCATCTCAAACTATCTCACAAGTCTTCTCCCAAAGGCTTTCTATTAATCTCAAGAGGCACTCACACCTATTCTTATAAATAAGGGCTTGTAACATGCTTTACAAGAATCCCAAGATTGCCCAAATTTGCCCATAAATGCCCACAGGATGCTTATTTTTGCGACTGACCCATCACGGGCACCTGGGCGCCCAAGTTGTTCTTTCACGAGTTCTTAGGCACTTGGCCTTTCGTTCCAGGGGCTGCAAAGCACATCAGGGTGCACCAAAGTGCTCGAATTGCACCTGACTTATTCTAGAACCCCCAAAAAACCATGGAAACTCTTTCGACCCCTCCTTTAGTAATTCAATTAGGCTCCACACCTTAACAATCTCCTACTTGGAGGCTAATTGCAATCAACCCTTCTTCAAATCTAAAATTTCTTCTACTTAGCTTCAATCCTTGCAATGGGCTTAAGGTGGCTCACCCCACCTTTAATCATGTACAAAGGTCAACTGTAGGTACACCTAGTTTTTTTTTTGTGACTTCGCCCCTTTCTTATTCATATGACCACATATTGAGTGCCAAAGACCAGTATTAGTTTTTTCTCCCATAATAAAATTAGATGATTTTTTACTCACATAAAGTGTCCCTTCCATATTTCCCTGAGTTGTGACCAAAACACATCTTTTCACTTTCCATGTGTCTCTGGTGAAGGCTGACATAGCCTTCACAAGTTATTTGACTGATAGAGATCACATTTCTTTTCAGACTTGGAGCATGTCTGACATCCCTTAGTCTCCATACCACTCTATTCGGTAACCTAATATCGACATCACCCTCTCCAACTATGGTGCCCCACCCTGCCAATTGCACAACAAGAATTCTAATAGTAACATGATGGGTCATCACTTACAAATCTCTGTATTAGTGTTAAAAATTTATGCTGAGAGACACTTATGTTTTTTACACTAAATATATGGGGATATCTAAGTAACTATGTATATTTAAAATATGAGTCTTAGTGCTTCGAATTATTCCATAGCAAAATAATATAATTCAAAGAACAAAATATAAAATTGAGTAAACATTCATCAAAGAGTGTGGAAGCAATAAGAAAATACATTTATTCATCACAATTATGCATTAAGCAAAGAATAGTAAATGCGTGCATCTTAGAAATGAAAGTGTTGAAATTAAAATCATACAAGTGCTAATTTAATTATTACAAACCAAAATACAAAGAGAGCATTAAGATAAAAAAACTAAAGATCACTCTCTTCCAAATAGATTGACAACTAAAATTAAGCAAATGCATAAGGAGCATCTGCACGCTTCTGCTCCATACCTGGAACTGACTCCTCAAACAGCTCTAGATCTGACATGTTAGTTTTCACATGCTAGGGTCCAACCAAAGAATAAAAATATTATATATTAGATAATTTTTCAAAGTACATTTTAGGCTGAATATTTATTATTAAAGTTTAAGATATCACAAATTTACTCAAGCATTAAAGTGCAACAAACAACAAATAAAAGCAAGGAAGCTATAAATGAAGCATTTATAACATAATAAAATGATGAAAGAAAAACAACGTACCTCAATCCAAATACAGCAAAAAAGGTTAAGCAATTTTAATATAAGGACTACTATAGTATAAGAAAATTCCCTAAATGAATATGATCATACTAAACATGCTGAGTGTACTAATATATAAATATGATGATGTAACACACAAAAGAACTGTAAATCTAGCAACCTAGCATGCTTATATATAAAGTGCTACAAGAAAAAATTTATTGAAATAAAAAATACTGAAAATAATTGAAAAACATAAAGAAAGAAACTGAAATATATGCATCTGAACTTAAAACAACATTTTACTATAAACATGTCTAAACTAACATGCCATAATAGTAACTAGCTAAATGTTGCCATTAAATAGAAAATGTCGCATGTATCATCTATCCACTCACTAGGCTAGACCCGAGCCAGACTGTAAAATTATACATGTATCATTCAACGAGATTAATGGTCGGATTTGAGCTGATTCTACACAACTAAAACTGAGGAGGCAAACTAATTAGAATATACTTTATTGAATTATTATTTGATTTACTATTTTTATTTACTGATGTAAGATGATATACCTTGCAAGGCTATTATCTTGTATTCATCAAATACACAACATCCCTTTAATTATGAACAAGGTTATAAATCTAAAATCAAGGTAAAATAGAGCATTAAATCAAAGACTTAGCAACCTTCTAAATAATATATATGATATCCTTTATTATCTTATTTAATCATTCTAACTATTTTGAGAATATCCAAGCTCAAGATCTCTAGTGCCCTACTGTCTAGTATAATCTTAGAGTCATGGTCCTATCTTATTATACATTAGAACTAATCAAGTTCAAATTCAAAATCAGACAATGTCACTTACTAAAGTTAAATGATCAAAATTAATCTTCCTAATTAATAATTTTCATTATCCAAATCTAATATTGATTAATTTCATCTAGATTAGAAATTAAGAGATTAAACTCTACACATGGGGTTTAAGTCCCTTAATTTAGGTATTTAGCCATCTATGATCTAAGCTACTCAAAGCTAGACTCATCCAAGGTTTAAATTTAAGGAAGTCTTATTGAGTATAATCAAACCCAATAAAACTAAATCTATAAGCACATTAAATCTTTAGTATTAAGGAATAATCAATATTAATTAGGTTTTAAGTCTATATAGTTAAGATTTGATCTAAATTATATTATTCTTAAATATTGAATAAGGCACCTTTTATTGAGTAAAATAATTTCTCAATTGAAGCAAACTCTATCCTAGTGCACTGAACTTAAACTTAAGAGAAAAATTGTGGATTTTCAAGCCACATTCCAAGATACTTTGGAGCCAAGTTTTAGGCCAAAAGTAAGGTTTATCCTAAGTTAATGATTTATAAGTCTAAATAAATATAACTATTTTTAATGCCTTAGCAATAATATCTTAAAGGTTTATAAAGGTAATGTGGATTCTAAATCCACACTTTAATCACTTTAAATATTAAGCTCAATTAATTAAAACAATATTAGGACTTAAGCTAATTGGGCCATTAATGATTCAGATTAAACCCAAACAAGGTTCTAAATATTTTACTTACTGATTTAAAGAGTATTGGACATATTATAGATTTTGAATTTTTGTTAATCACCTCTGATTATTAACTATAAAAATATTATTAATTAAGTGTTCAAAAATTAACTTTAAAATTTAGAGTTCAAAATTAAATTCTCTCAATTCCAATATTCTTTATTATATATAGCAACACGCCAGCAGCTCATACATGATCCCTTCGGGATCCCCAAATTAAAATGTACCGACTGAACCTGGAAGCTCTCTATGGAGCCACTAGGATCTCCATAACCCTATTCCTTATAATCCCATCTCTAAGGTTTATTATAGAGAGTTGATTCTCACCACCGATATCACCTTACACTAGGATTTCAATCTCAACACACTCAGAGTGTCAATATGGAGTGAAGCTCCATCCGAGAATAACAGGAGCAGTACTCTGATGCTGGGACATTACTTAGGCTCTAGCATTGCTTAGTACTATCACCACCTGAGTAATCCCATATGTGGGAATCTGATGTCAGGTTAGTGGGAGCTAATCCAGCACTGGTTTGGGGTCGCCTCCTAGCCACAGGATCATATTGAGTGATTTAAAAGATATAATATGTAAGTATCAAACATAACTCATTTATTCATTAATTTAAAAATATCACAAAGTTTTTATCATAAAGATCTAAATAAAACAAAAAGTTACAAACTTTAAGCAAACTTAAAAATAGTGAATCAGTAGGTAGTAGTATCAGCACTACTTGATCCTTAGTGCCTTTCCATTATGATGAGCACTTGATATGGGCATGTTTCAAAAGTGCGAGTATTAGAATACCAGTTAGTTGTGAAACTAAGTATAAATAGATGTCAACTTTATAATTGTTAAATAATAAATAAAATAATTAATAATTTGATAAGAAATAAAAAGATGTACAAATTTATTCTTGTAAACTTGTTTTAATTACACTAAAATTTTAACATAAAAATAATTAGTCACAAAAGTAAATATAGAATTTCTGTCTGCCCTAGCCCAAAAAGGATTTGAGAATTTCTATCTGCCCTAGCCCAGAAAGGCTTTGGGAATTATACTAGGCCTGATTGGCTAACTTTCTGATATGGCAGTCATTACATACATATTTACTGTTTACTGTTTACTGTTCAATATTTCTTATTTACCATCGTACTTGACTTTAGTCCTCCTTGCCTTACTTATTTATGTGTATATTATAGGGTGCTAGACCTTTGTTGCTTACTTATATGTATCACTGTTGGATTAATTTCTTTTAAATCAGTATATTTCATATGATCATCAGTATATTTAGGATTAGATTTTTCTTTCAGTACTGTTACTTATTATTTTATACATGTATGCTTATCCTTGCATAGTTTACTTGAGGTGTGCCTTTTTGCCTCAAATCTTATTTAGTTAAAAATGATGTATTTATAACTTATCCTATTCCTTTGTATACTTGTTTCACCCATATGCTTTGCTTATTTTTATAGTCTAATTAGAATGGTGATATTCATAAAACTCATTAATTATTAATAGCCTAAAATATACTTAGACAAAATGCCTAATCAGATTTTTCTTTTCTTTGGCTGGGGTCCTATTATTGTGAAACCAACAATGGTAGATTCTGAGTTATTCGAGGTAGTCGAGCCTTTTGAAGATCAAATTCAGGAGGAGGAGTGTATTGCCGCTGAAGATCCTTAGCTTAGCTCCCTTTTATTTTGATAGGATGAGAACTTTATTTTTCATTTAAACTTAATTAATGTTGTAATAATACAGGTACTATCTAACTGTGCTTTCTTTATTGTACTATTTATTCTAAGTTGTATGCTGCATTTCTCCTATTTATTATGATAAATTGGATGTAAGTTTACTTTACCTTGCTTCAACTAATTTTATATTTGCTTAGTGACTGATTACATAGCATATATGCATTGGCTTGCCTCTTCCTTAATAGTGGAATAAGGTTTACACCTAATCCAATGTTAAGTGAGGGATTTGCTAAAGTGGCACACCACCCCTTAGCTTAATCTTGTGGATTAAGGGGTGGGTGCCACACTAAGCAAGTACGGAATCATAGTGTGGAAGCAAAGTAGGGTAAGAATACATTCAATTTTACCACAATGCATATAAGTAAGAAAAGTACATCAAGTAGCTCATAATAAATAGTATAGCCAAAAATACATAGTCAATAGTATCTGTATTATTATAATATTAATTAAATTTAAGTGAATTAAAATAAAATCACTCATTCTCATAGAAAGCAATAAAGCTTAAGCAGCTTCAGCTCCTTCCTGATGCTCATCCTTGAGATATTGCTCCTCTTCAGCACCAAGCTCCTCGAATCTATTTGATTCTGACATTGTCGATTTCACAATACCAGGGCCCCAACCAATAAAAGAAAACTCTTATTGTCTAAGTACATTTTAGGCTGAATATTTTCATGAATTATTAATGTCACCATTTTACTTAAGAACACAAAATAAACTATCTAGCATAGGAGCAGTAAGCATACAAGGAAATGAGAAGCTATAAATAAGACATGTATAACTAAATAAGGATGAGGCAAAAAAGCACACCTCAAAGTAAGCTAAGCAAGGATAATTATACATATATATGATACATTAATTAAAGTATTGAAAGAAAAGCTAATCCTAAGCATGCTGATAATCATATGGCATATGCAGGTCTAAAATAATAAATCTAAAAGTGTTACATATATTAAGCAACAAAATTTAGCATCCTATAAGTATGTACAAGTAAGTAGGTAAGTAAAGTAAAGATAACTGAAATAACATCCATCATTAAAACAATAAGCCATAAATTGAAACAAAAAATAAGTATGTATAAATTATCATAACAGAAAATTGGTCATCGAACCACAGCATCATTTCCAAAGTCTTTCTAGGCTAAGGCAGAACAGAACTGAACAGGCAGAACTGTAGAGATAATAAACACAAATGCAATAATCTCTTAGTTATTTTAATTTGCTTCTGTAGACACGTCCAGAAACAGCTAAGGAGTAAAGCACGTCTGCAAGACTATATGGGTCCCAAACCCAATACAACACTCCTCAATAAGCAATGCTGGGTTATCCCTGTCTATTATGATAAATGTGCACCAGAATCAACTTGAATACTCGACCCAATGCAAATGTTATCCTGATTATTCTAAGTTTTCATTTCATGCAATAATATTATCTTAAATGACATGTCCAAGGAAATGGCACAAATTACAAGGAATGTGAAAGCACAAATAAATTAATAGCGAGCAATGGACTCTTCTACATTGTGACACTGTTATTATCTAATTAACCATTCTAACTATTCCAAGACATAAAACTTAGAAGCACGACCTTATAAGTTAAAAACAATCAGAACTGATCAGGTTATAATTTAGTTTAATCAGAAATGACTATGAGTTAAAGTAATGAATTATCACATCTTAATTGATGAATTTAGACATTCTAGACTAAGATTTGATCAAGATCTACCAAGCTAAGGGCTATAAATTAAACATCATGAGTAGGATTTAATTACATAACCCAAAGATAAGGATTAAGTATTTTGGGCTTTTATTCTAAAAGTGAACTACAATTAAGGCAAATCCTTATTAAGCAAAATCAAGCTTTATAGGATGATTCTCCTACTCTTAATATAAGATGAAAAGATAAAATAATCAGAAGTAAATTATAAAATCTAGAAAAAAAAACTATAAAACCAAGATTTCATTTATTGGATAACCCACCTTATCAAATAAATGAAATCTAACCTAGGATCTATTCTAAATCTTAGGAAAAGGTCCTAATGTGAGGTGTAGAATTCTAATGAGATGACTTAGAGAAATTTTAGGAAAAATAAGGAATTCAATTTTCTTTGTTGTTTTACTTATTTAAAAAAGGTTAAGAGTAAATTTTACCTAAGGAACATTTTCCTTAGGGATTTTCAAGGCTTAGATTAGGACTATTATCAATTTACTCAAATTAAGAGATTTTAATACTTAAATTGAGTCTAAATTAGTTTTATTACTGATTTTCATGATTTACAATATATTTTAAGATTCTATGACACATAACCTAAATTTTAGGCAAAATGACTATTTTGCCCCTACTTAAGGGTCCAAGAAACCTACTTTTTGATTTAGGGCTTTAAATTGGATTCTCTTTATCCCAAATGATTCTTTACTATCTAACATGAAGATAGATAGCAAGTCCACCAACTTTGGACAAAAATTGAGTCTTATAGGTTCAAATTAAGGAATCTAACTTAATGGGTAATTTAGTAACTTTCACCTAATAAAATCTAAAAATTTGTGCAGTTTATTATTGTAATAACTCAGGTTGTTACCTTAGTCAATTAGGAGTAATCATAAGTCTTAAAACTAATCTTAAGTGCTAATTAGGTCAATCGGAGTCAACCTCTAAGACCCAGATCAAATTAGGAGTCGATTGGATCAAATCCTTATTTTGGGGAATTTCAGGAATTCTGGAAATGGACTTACTTATTCTGACCTCCAATCGGAAAACGGACTTCACCATTGCGCTCGTTGACCCCAAATTAGCTAGGGGTGAAGTTTTCGTGTTAATCGGAAGTCGTCGAAAATTCGACGAATATCTTAATAATATTTAAATATCTGGAAAATGAGAAAATTAAATACTCATCGGAATCAAAATCCGACTTCGCCGTTGCGTTCCTCACCCCTCAATTAGCTAGGGGTGAATATTTGGTGATTTTTGAAAATCATTTGATTATTAGGGAATTTAACAATTAAACTAATTTAACTAAATATTAAATATAAATAAAACTTTTTCCTAAATTCCTTTATCTTCCTCCTCACGCAAAGAAAAAAAAAATGCAAATCGCACGAGCCCTCCACCAGCCGACCCCCATTCGCTCGATCGACCTCCTCTCTCTACGCTCGACACGTGTCTCCCCCCCCCCCCCCCCCCCCCCTCTCCTAGGAGCCTCCGCCGCCGCACATCCTGCCTATCGGCGCGCCTCTCTACCTCGAAGGCTCCGGCCTAGATGGCCATAAGGCTCCATCCACGCTCAAAGGCCCCGATCGTTTTGGGCGATCGAAGTCTGCAGCTCGCCGAGTTCAACCATCCGCCGAGCCCCCTCCCTACGCCTCCTCCTTCGTCGCCGGCAAGGTACCCCACTTCCCAACTCCTTCTTGTCGCAACCTAATGTATGTACCTCCCTAATCCTATCAAATGGTTCGAACGCTATGGGCATATAGTATTTTCGATCTTCAATCGGGTTCAGTTAAATCCGATCGAAGTTCGATTCTAGATCGCACGAATAAGACTTGAAGGAATACTGCAGATTTCAGAGTTACCATTTCTTTTCTTTTTTTTACTGTGTGGCATCTTATAATTGCTGTATACATTCCCATTATGAACGGCACCGAACGGTTTTGTAGTGGGAAAATTGGATAGTTGCTCTTATTGAGTAACCGACTAATATAAACCTTTAAATCTTAAGTTTGGCCACAGGGTGACCTTCAAATCTCTTAGCATCAATTATATGAACCTTCTGAGCAGAAATTAAATGAGAAATATGCTTCTTTTGTTGCAAAAAGGAGCAATATTAATACATCTCATCTGATTACCTGAGATATATTTGTGATTTCATTGTGCACGAAAGAGATTAACCATCTAGCATCTTCCTCAAACCCATCTTGTTTAGGGACAAAAGCTGCTCCTGAGCAGAACTTGTTTTCTTTTTTTTTCTGTTTTTTTTCTTTAAAAGCTGACTTCTTCTTTTACAGAAATTTAAAAGTTAAGCTCCTAAAATCAATCAGTTTCGATAGATTATTTAATGTGATTTCACGAATAAAAAGAGTAACAAGCATTTAAACTGGGACTTGGGTTAATTTAAATTGCTGCTCTAAGGATTCAAAGAATTTAACTTAATAAATCTTACTACCAAACAGCCATGAGTGTTGCAAAATATACATATGCTGATTAGCCATAAAAATCTGATCTTAATATAGTTATGTTTATATAATTTGAATCTTTTTTTTTTTGTCTTTTGAATTACTCTATTTGAAGGTGGCTATAGTTTTAATTGTCATGCTTCTTTATGCTAGTAATGTATATGCGGTACTTAAGCTTGCCCCGAACTGAACATGGTTTATAAGAATGGTTCTTCATGCAGGACCAAGATAATAGCATCCCTTAAGCTTTTGCTTGTAGCCATATACTCTTTATTTTGATTAAACAATGGAATTTTCGTACATGAGATTGCTTTTTGATGACTAGAATATGGATGAAATTTTTAAATGAAATTATGCCATTAATGACACTTAAATGAAATTAAATACGATTTTTGGTTCCTGCTGGAATTTTAAATTTTTGGTGCGGCTTGGTAGCCTCTTCCTTATGGGGAGCTTTTGTGGGCTTCAAGTTACTATACTTGGTGGAATGGCACAATCCCTTGATCGTAACGGTTTTGTATCATTTTTCTTTTGTTTGTCTCCATCATTTCCCCATCATTTTTATCTTTTATCCTCTCCACTACATTCCCTTACCACCATTAAATTATATAGACGTCTTGGACATAACTTACAATAAAATGTTTAGTTTTATTTTAAATCTTGACATACTTGTATCTGATGATTATATTTCAATAGTTAAAATGTATTTATTATATATGAAGTGTGCCTTTTAATATGAATAGCTCTTTATTTTTACACTTCATTTTTCTCGTATGTGCTCCAATTGTGATCCTAGGCCTCATGTTTTGGGCATATGTAAAACCTTGGATGCACTGCATTCTTTTGATTCCACTGCGTTTATATTATAACTAGTAGGTATGCGATCTATAGGTAATGGTATGCGATCTTTATTGGGTGGATTTATCATGAGTATAGCATGTGTACAACAATTTAAGAAGCCGTAGGGTATTATTCAATGCTACGTGCAAGTTCATTATTGGTTCGAGCCATTGTATAGAAGAATTTGTTTGAGATTGAAGGGAGGAGTTTTCATTGCAATTATCTCTATCTCTGTAATAAATATTCTTAATACCCAAACCCAACTTGTTATGTGTATTAACAGAAGACTATCAAAGAATTACTTGTGTAACCAGATTTAGTATTCTCCATTCGATTGAAAGTAATTGTAATTCATAAGCATTCCTATTAAATCATATTATTGAGAAGACCTTGGATTGAATAGTAGTGAGCGGATTGAATAGTAAAACAGCGGATTGAATAGTAAAGCAGTGGATTGAATAGTAGAGAGCGGATTGAATAGTAAAACAGCGGATTGAATAACAAAACAGCGGATTAAATAGTAAAACAGCGGATTGAATAGTAAAACAGCGGATTGAATAGTAGTGAGCGGATTGAATAGTAGTGAGTGGATTGAATAGTAAAACAGCGGATTGAATAGTAAAACAGCGGATTGAATAGTGAAAACAGCGGATTGAATAATAATAGAAATTACGAATTGAATTGCACCCTTTCTTTTGTGTAAAATAAATAAGTATTAAGTTTCATGATGTGAGATTCATCTCACACCATGCCTTCACTAAATCTTATGCTCTTTCAATTAAGTTTTCAACCAAATTAGTTATACTTCTTAAAATATTTTCTAAATCTTTTTCTTTAGGATTATACACCTCATGATCATTCCTAAGACTAGAACTAGATCATAGGTTAGAGTAATAAATATTCTTAATACCCAAACCCAACTTGTTATGTGTATTAACAGAAGACTATCAAAGAATTACTTGTGTAACCAGATTTAGTATTCTCCATTCGATTGAAAGTAATTGTAATTCATAAGCATTCCTATTAAATCATATTATTGAGAAGACCTTGGATTGAATAGTAGTGAGCGGATTGAATAGTAAAACAGCGGATTGAATAGTAGTGAGCGAATTGAATAGTAAAACAGCGAATTGAATAGTAAAGCAGCGGATTGAATAGTAGAGAGCGGATTGAATAGTAAAACAGCGGATTGAATAGTAAAACAACGGATTAAATAGTAAAACAGCGGATTGAATAGTAAAACAGCGGATTGAATAGTAGTGAGCGGATTGAATAGTAAAACAGCGGATTGAATAGTAAAACAGCGGATTGAATAGTAGTGAGCGGATTGAATAGTAAAACAGCGGATTGAATAGTAAAACAACGGATTGAATAGTGAAAACAGCGGATTGAATAATAATAGAAATTACGAATTGAATTGCACCCTTTCTTTTATATAAAATAAATAAGTATTAAGTTTCATGATGTGAGATTCATCTCACATCATGCCTTCACTAAATCTTATGCTCTTTCAATTAAGTTTTCAACCAAATTAGTTAAACTTCCTAAAATATTCTCTAAACCTTTTTCTTTAGGATTGTACATCTCAGGATCATTCCTAAGACTAGGACTAGATCATAGGTTAGAGTTCATTCACTAGGTAAATGGGTTACCCAATGGGTGAAACCTTAGTCTTATTAGTTTTTAGACTTTCTTTTATTTTACCACCTATTCTGATTATTTTATCTTTTAACCTTAGCTTTAAGATAGGAGATTCATCCTATTAAGTTTGATTATTTAATAGGATTGGCCTTGATTATTAGATCACTATTATAATGAAACTTAGATCTTATGTCTTATCCTTTTTAGATTAAGTGATTAAGCCCAATCTCGTGGTGTTTAATCCATAATCTATAGGTTATTAGTTTTAGTTAGAACGTCTAAAATTATCAATTAAGTCGTAATGATTTATTATTTAACTTTTATAGTCGACTTTGATTTAGTATATTATGACTTAGCTAGTCCTGATATTTTTTTTACTTGTAAGGACGAATTTCTAAGTTACACTTGAAATATGGGAGAATGGAGATCCTGAACTTGTGTGATTTAGAATAGTTAGAACGGATAATAGAAAACAGATGGTATCACCATATTAGTAGAGTCCCTTGCTTATTTTGATACTTTGTGCTACGCATTCCTTATATAATTGAGCTTATTTCATTGGACATTTCATATAAGATAATTTTGTGCATGAAAATGAAAACTTAGAATAATAGAATAACAGTTGCCTTTGGGTCCGATTTGTGGAGATTATGGTGCACATTGCCCCGATGGACAGGGGTAAGGTGAGATCAGGATGCCTAACATTCTCATTGATGAGAGTGTGTTAGGCTTGGGACCCGTATAGTCTTGCAGACGTGCTTGACTCCTCAGTTATTTCTAACAGTTGTCCATAGAAACAAAAATAAAATAACTAAAATATGTTGCATAAGTATTGTCTGCCTCTTCAGTCATGTAGTATGTTCAATATGTATATATATATATATGTGGGCCAGTTTGGCCAAGTTTTCTGATATGGCAGTCAGTATACAGAGTTTGGATTTGCAGTTGTAGTATTTGGCTATTTTTGGCATTGCTTATTCAGTCAGTTATTTCTTTATACAGCTTATATACAGTAGGATGTTAGATTTTGTTGCTATTTATATGTATCACTGCTGAGATTTACTATTGTAATCTGCATATTTTATTTGATCACCAGCAGGTATTAGGATGTAGTATTTTCTTTCAGCATATGTTTAGCTACTTATATTATATGCCCTGTTTTGTTTACTTCGCCTTTAAGGCATGTCTTGGCCTCCTTCTTGCTTAAGTTATAAATGTTATTTATAGCTTTTCCTCTTTCTTATTGTATTGCCAGTCGCTCCTTATTATATAGTTGCTTAGGAAAAATTGTGTAAAGTGGTGATATTATAAAACATATAAAAATATATTAGCCTAAAATATACTTAGACAAATTGTCTAACCAGATTTTTCTTTTTGGCTGGGGCCCTACATTGTGAAACCGACAATGGTAGGCATAGAGCAGATAGAGGATCCAGCACCCGAGGCGGAGCTACTTATAGAGGAGGAGCAGCAGCTCGGACCAGAGCATATCTAGTACTTAAACTTATTGTGAGGATGAGTGCTTTACATTTCCTTTTATTTGAACTTTAAATGTTATAATAAAACAGGTACTCTTGATTATGCATTTGGACTTATATACTTATATTTTGAGTTATATTTTGCACTTATATTACATTGTGATGCCTGGATGTTATTTATTGCTTTCGCACTCTGTACATTATAGTGATTGTTAGATTGATGCTGTGTTAATCCTTCCCTAATCAGGTGGATTGTGGAGTCTATCCTAATCCAATGGTAAGTGAGGGGTTAGCCAGAGTGACACTCCACCCTTAACCTAATCCTCATTGGATTAAGGGTGCGGGGTGCCACAATTATTTTTTGATGTTTATGGATTCCATAGAGTCCAAGAACACTAAATTTTGAGGTTTATTGGCTAAGTTATGAGTGTTCCAAGATTAAGGGTAAATGTGTAATTTTCTAGGGCTAGGAGGGTTAAAAAACCTAATTTTTCTATTTAAGATCCAAATTCAGCAAACTCAGTAGCTATAGCTTCCCTATATCACACTAAGTACTTTAACAAAGAGTAGACCCAAATTGGACCTCATTTGGCCAAGTTATGACCTAACTAGAGTTAGCAGTATTTTAGTCAACTTTTGGTTTCTAGGATTCAAGACCTAAATTTTATTTCAGTTTACTGTTAGTACTAAATTTCTAAGTAAGATAGCACTTTGAATTTTTTGATTTGGAGTCTAAATGACTAAGATATGGCATAATCAATTTCTAGAGTTTTTAAGGGTCATTAGTGAGGGTCCTAGAAATCATTTGCCAAACTAATTATCAAATGACAAAACTAATATTATCAAAGTGTTCCTGATATTCTTCTGATTATTTTAAGACCTATATTGGCTAGGTTTGGGTCACTATGTACAAAGTTATGATGGTTCAAAGTTTTGGTGTAATTAAGTGGAGGTCCTAAAATGTCAATACATTGTCTAGGAATTCTATGGGAAATCTGATACTACCATTAAATTCCTCTTATTTTTCTAATTAAAATGAGATTTATATTCAATATATTTGGATTATTAAATCTAAAGTTATGAATGCATAAAGTTCCTGAATTTTACTTTATTTCATTTGAATTAAAACTACTGCATTAGTGTTAACAGAATTAATTATATAATATATATATATATATATATGTCTACTCAAATGGCATGCCACGTGGCGTGCACCGATAGGACGAGGAGACGGAGCGGGTCCCACTGCTGGCTCGGATGAGACCACGCTGACGCGGTTGTCCAAATACGGGCCCCGCGGCTTTCACTTCCGCGGAAGAGGGACCCACCAGGCGAATAGGGGGCGGATGGTAGCTCCATACCATGACACGCGACTGGCTTGAACCGTGGATCTGGCCCGGGCGACCCGGCCAGGCCCGGATCCCTTCGCCATCTTCGCAGGCCACCCGAGAGTCGCACCTAAGGCTGCATTTTTACTGGCCTTCCCGGCGGTGGTGCAGCTCGGCTCGCACGCCTATGGGTAGCCCGCGACCTGAACTACGATCGGAGCTCAAAAACTCAGCCGAAGGATGGCTACATCGCCGGTGAGGATGAGCCCTGGGGCCTGGTGCGCCCGTGGCAAAGGCCTTTACTATGCACCACTGTATACTACTTGCTAAAATCGACATATCAAATGCGAATGAGGATGATCTGATCCAATGGATCGATAATCCACTAATTGAAATAAGTTTATGAATTGAAATGATTCGAATTGCACAAGAAATAGAAGAGGTAGGAATGGTACCTGATGAATGGTTGTTGAGGATAGAAAGAAGAAGACTTGCGGTTTGACTCCTGGAGGACATTCGTACGTGCTGAATCGCTCCTTCGTGGGTTAAGGAGTACCGACGGAGCCCTCGATGTGGGATCACGCACAGAGAATGGCTGAGCATCGCGGCCCGGGCAACATGCGACGTGTGCCCTAGCCCAAGAGGGTGACAGGGATGGGAACGCGCAGGCCGTTCGATCATCCGATGGAACTGCTAGGGTTCACCGTTTGATTGGATGGTGCGAGCTAATGACGCAGGCTAATTATAGTGGACGGCATTAGGAACTTAACGGTGCCGCAAATAATTCAGTTAATAATTAATTTAATTATTAAATTAAATTTTGATTTTTTCTAATTAATTTTTATTAATTAAATGACTTCAACAAATTCCCAAATATTCACCCTTAAATAATTAACGGGTGAGGAACGCAATGACGAGGTTGTATTTTTGTTTCGACGAGTATTTTATTTTCCTAATTTTTGGGATATTTAAATATTATTAAAATATTCGATGAAATTTCGACGACTTCCGATTGCCACCAAAACGTCACCCCTAGCTAATTTGGGGGCAATGAACGCGATGGCGAAGTTCAATTTTCAATTTGAAGTCAAAATAAATAGGTCAATTTCTAGAGTTCTTTAAATTTCTAAAATTAGGATTTGATAAATTTGACTCCTAATTTGGACTAGGTCTTAATGGTGAACTCCTAATGACTTAGGTAGTGCACTAAGATCAAGAATAGGACTTGGATTAGTACTAATAAGCTTGTGTAATAACTTGAGTTATTATATTCATACTTCTACTTGTTTATTATACTACTTACTCATCTATCTCACAAAGATTATTGGCCACATAGCACTTAATATTAGGTTAGTTTCATTCTAATTTAGTGTTAAGTGTTATAGTAACACCTTAGTATTGGATTGGGTTCTTAATTCGATATTAGCAGCGTTACAAAACCCCCCACACATTCCTTGGGTCAAGGCCGATCCAAGGAATGCCTTAATGGATCGGGAGTTAGCTTGAGTTAGTGGGACCTTGCTAGAGCTCGAGCTATACCCCACTGTACTGGATCGAGTTGAATGTCCTTTAATCGGGTTCAATCAAACCTAAACAAGATTGATAATCAGCCTAACTCACATGGAAATTGCAATCGAACAGCTTAGATGTGAAATCAATCCATTCATTACTCGGGTAATGGAGTACCTATTGTCTGGTTCACTAATTTTCCAAAAGCTTAAGAGCTCAAATTGCCACTACCAATTATTTCACCTGCTTCTTGAAGCTTCAGCTGCAAACAGGGAATCACTAGGGAACTTTTATAGGGTTTGCTGAGACGATAGTCACCAAATTTAACTACTACAAATCAATGATTCTTGGAAAGATGAAGAGAAATTCAATAGGGGAAAGTAGAATTGAGGTGTCAAATGTAATCCCCTGCTGCTCAAATGATGAGGAAGAAGGAAATAAAGAGAAGAGGGAGAGAGGGTGACTGTTGGGGGAACCTAGGCTGTATCCCCACTCACTCGGCCACGCGTAGACGAGTTGGAGAAGAGAACTAGAGCACATTGCTCCTGTCATATATAACAGCCGAGATATGATCTTAATGTCTTAAGTTGTAATAATCCAAGTCATTACCACTGTCTATTAAGACTAATCTCAGTCTTAATTTTTATCCTAAGTGCTAATTAGGTCAATAGGAGTCAACCTCTAAGACCTAGTCCAAAATAAGGGTCAAATGGATCGAATCCTGACTTCTAGAAAATCCAGAAACCCTAGAATTTGACCTATCTAAATTGACATAGGATTAAAAAATAGACTTCTCCATTGCACTCATTGCCCCCAAATTAGCTAGGGGCGATATTTTCGTGGCAATCGGAAGTCGTCAAAATTTTTGGCGAATATTTTAATAATATTTAAATACCCCGCAAACCGAGGAATTAAAATACTCGTCAGATCGAAAATCCGATCTCGTCATTGCATTCCTCACCCCTCAATTAGCTAGAAGTAAATATTTGGGATTTTTCTAATTATAAAATTATAAAATTTATTTTAATAAGAAATTAAGCAAATTAATTTAATTAAACTAACATTTAAATTAAATTATATCGGCGCCGTCAAGCATCCTGACAATGTCCGCCCGCTTAACGCACACGCCGTCTGGATTGCCGTCAGAACCAGACGGCAATCTCCAGCCGTCTGATCGGGGATCATACGGTCCCGTGTTGCCTCCCCCGATCCGGAACCCTATGGTTCCACGCGTCGGGCGCTGCCCGTCCCACTGGTCGCGCTGGCCAACCGGCGCCTCTCCGCGCTTCACAGACTCCGCCCGGGGTCCTATAAGGTTCGGCCAAGGATTGGAACCCCACCACACGCTCGGACTCCAGTGCATCGAAGCCTTACATCTCCTCTACCGACGCCATTAAGGTATTCCTTCCCTCTCCTCTGTTAATTGATCTACCTTCTTGGCTTAGTGCGGTGATTGTCGGGGTTGCGATCGATCGATCGCGCCGACGAAGGCCCGATCGTATGGAAGCCCAAAAACCCTAATCCTCGCCGACCCGTCCGCGTGAGCCCGATGAGCTGAGGCGTCGAGGGTACGGGTCGCAAGGGTCTCGACCCGTCCGGGCTCGAGGGTGACCCGACTCGCAAACCGCAGGTCAGCCACGTAATACGTGTTGCATGGGCCCCGCCCACATCAGCGCTGTCTGCACGTGGGCCCCGCACACAGCACCGCATCCACTCCCGCGACGCCGCATGTCCCGCGGGGCCCGCCTCCTCTGCCGCTCCCAATTGCAGGACGCCACGTGTTCGTGGCGGGTCCGCTTCCATCATAACCTACAAAGGAAAAATAATAATATATATATATGTATAATAATTATGTATACGAATTAATACATATGTATGAAATATTAGATTTCGGTTAATCCTAATTTATTATTACCTGGATATAGATAATACAACAAAAACAACTTAATACTAATCTAATAAATTGCAGCAGGATTTATTTAAATACAATATTATATATATATATATATATATATATATATATATATATATATATATATATATATATATATATATATATATATACGGATTTATGCGAGCATTTAGTTAAAAATAAATGTATACTTGGGAATGGGTATGAATCTACCTAAATGATTAGGAGGTTAATGATATTAGCTAAAATAAATTAGACGGATTTAATTTACCGAATAGTTAAGATTTAACTATATAGGTAGATATGTGACCCGCAGAAAACAAATTTATTTGGAAACATAAGAATGACATATATAGTTATACATATAAGGTATGTAAATATACACATAGCCATATCCGAATGAAGTTATTCATACACAGAATAATAAATAGAAATTTTTAGGTGATTAAATATATCTATACAGAAATGTATTATATATATATATGCAGTATAGGTAAAATACATATACATGGCTATGTATAATCCAAATCATAATAAATATAAATGTATGTATAGATATGCATAGATATATATATATATATATATATATATATATATATATATATATATATATATATAAAGTTATAGGATCTTATAATTGCGAATAATTAAATACAAGATGGAAAACTAATAGACGTATTCTTATATGATGTATATATATATAACATCTTAATAATTTTATTAAGATTTAGTTAAGTATATATATTAGAACAGAATGTTATACTAAGTTAATTTTTAATTGAAACGAAACTTATATAGTATAAGATAATTAATATATAGTAAGAATGACCGAAGCAAGATTTAATTTAACTAAACGAAGTACTAATGATTAATTAACCGTACTTATTAATTTTAAAGTTATATATATATATATAAACACAAATTGAATGTGGTCCGAAACCTTAAAGAATAAATATAGACATATACACTTAAGGTAAATACAGTAGCTTACTTAATTAATATATATATATATATACATGTAAACTATGACTATACTTAGGATTTGTCCTGAATAACTATATATATCAGTATGATTTAATAATAGATAGATAGGATTACTTAGAATTTATAAAGAACAAAATTTTAGAAACAGGATGTATACATATATAGATATGTATAAACAGAAACTTTAAAATAAAATATATATTAATAATAAATATAATATAATATATAAATAAATAAATATAATATAATATATATATATATATATATATATTATAAAAGATAGCTGGCAGATTAATTGGATTACTTAGGTAGTTTGACATGAGCTTATACGAATATTAATGATAGGTTGATAAGCCGGCTAGCGAATTAATTATATCAGGTTAATTAGAAAGTTAACTTTAGGCTATATATGTAAACCAATACATATATATATATTTATATGTTTAGAATTTGAAGATTTTGCATGTATTATTAATTAAGAACTTGCTTATTCTTTACGTAAAATTATAGGACTTTAAGTAGAATAATTAAATTAAATGGGGAATAATTAAAAATCAAGTTAACTTAGGGGTAACAATTAGTTAGGATTAATTGGTTAACTGAACTATAATCATATATAAATATATATATATATATATATATATATATATATATATATATATGTTTATATACAACAGAACACTAGTAAACCTTAAACTTTAATTAATGACATAGTTAGTTAATAAAGGATATTAGTAGATCAAAATAATTTGGTATCATTAAATAATTCAATTAAATCGATCAACTTAATATGTGGATTAAGTTATTAACAAACAAATATATATATATATATATGTTTGTGTGTGTGTATATATAATTAATTAATAGATATTAATCACTTAACTAAGTAAATTAGCTAATTAATTTTAGACGGTGAACGATTAATTAAATCGACAGTAATAACTGTCAATATTAGTTATTTAATCTTATTAAATTATTTATCTTAATTTAGTTATTAAATTTATTAGACAAGTCAAATAGTATATGTAAACTATTAAGTAATTAAACTAATTATGAATAGTTTATTAACACTTACAATTATCCTTAACAGTAAAATAGATTTAGTTCAAATGATTAAATATCAAAATTTAAAATATCCATAACTTAGCCAATTGACCTTAGAATGCAGTGTTCTTGGGCTCTACGGAATCCCTGAACAGTAACCTACAATAAACTGCATCAAAATTTAGGTTTCAGTAGAGTAAAAATTTCTGAATCGTCCTTAGGTCAGATTCTAGATTTTCCCCAAGTCTTTAACACTACACCTTAAGGACCCTTTCTGAGACTAGGACTAGATCATAGGTTTGATTTCATTCATTGAAAAATAGGGTTTTTCAATAAATGAATCATTGGTTTTATTAGTTTCTAGAATTTTTCAACTTATTTTGATTATTTTGTCTTTCAAACCTCAGATGTAAGATAGGATATTCATCCTATTAAGTTTGATTCCTTAATAGGGTTGGCCTTAACTAGTAGATCACTTATGGAATAAAACTTAGAACTTAGGTCTTATCCTCTTGGATTATGTGACTAAACCCAATTCTCATAATATTTAATCCATAATCTATAGGTTTAGAAGATCTTGATCAGATCTTAGTTAGAACGTCTAAATTTACAAAACTAGGACGTATGATTTATTTATTTAACTCATAGTTGTCATTTGATTGAATTAGATTAGAACCTGATCAGTTCTAATCCTTTTTAACTTATAAGGACGAGTTTCGAAGTTACACTCGATAATAGAAAAATAGTGATCCTGAACTTGTGTAACTTGGAATAGTTAGAATGGTTAATTAGAAAATAAATAACATCACTATATTAGTAGAGTTCCTTGCTTATTTTGATACTTTGTGCTATGCGTTCCTTGTATATTTGAGCTTACTTCTTTGGACATACCATATAAGAGAACTTTGTGCATGAAAATGAAAACTTAGAATAATTAAGATAACAGTTGCCTTTGGGTCCAGTTATGGTGGATTATGGTGCACATTTACTTCGATGGACAGGGATAAGGTGAGATCAAGATGCTTAACATTCTCATTAGGGAGAGTGTGTGAGGCTTGGGACCCGTATAATCTTACAAAAGTGCTTGACTCCTCAATTATTTTTGAAATTATCCAAAGAAACAAAAGTAAAACAACTAAAATATGTTGCATAGTATTGCCTATCTCTTAAGTCACACAGTGTATCCAATTATGTCTATCCTAGCCTAGAAAGGCTATGGGGATAGATATGTTTGCCCTAGCCTAGAAAGGCTACGTATATGGATAGATTTTTGCCCTAGCCCAAAAGGGATATGGGAATAGTTTGATATATATATGGGCCAGTTTGGCCAAGTATTTTGATATGGCAGCCAGTATACAGAGACTCATGTACAGTTTGATATTTGGCTTACTTTTCAGTATTTGTTATTCAGTCAGCTATTTCTTGTTCAGCTTATATACAGTAGGATATTAGAATTTTGTTGCTATTATATGTATCATTATTGAGTTTACTTATCTAACTTATATATTTCTTTCGATCACCAGCATGTTTAGGATGTAGTATTTTCTTTTAGTACCTGTTTAGCTATTTATATTTATATGCTTTACCTTGTTTATTTTACTTTTGAGGCATGTCTTAGCCTCTTTTTGCTTAAGTTATAAATGTTGTTTATAGCTTTTCCATTTCTTATTGTATTGCTAGTTGCTCCTATTTTATGTATTATTGCTTAGAAAATGAAAAGTGGTGATATTATAAAACACCTAAAATATATCAGCCTAAAATGTACTTGGACAATTATATAACACAAGATTTTCTTTTTTTGGCTGGGGCCATATATTGTGAAATCGATAATGTCAGGTTTAGAGCAGGTTGAGGTTACAGTGCCTGAGAAGGAGCCTTATTTGGAGGAGGAGCAGCAGCTTGGACCCGAGGATATTTAGCTGGTTATTTCACTTATGAGGATGAGTGTATTTTTTCTTTTATTTGTTTAAACTTTAAATGTTGTAATAATACAGGTACCTATGACTGCGTATTTGGATTCTTATATGCTTATATTCTGAGTTATGTTTCATATTTATTATATTGTGATGCTTGGATGTCATTTTTTAATTTGCTTCCACACTCTGTATGATTTAGTAGATAGTGACTGTTAGTTGATTCTGTGTTATTCCCTCCCTAATCAGGCGAATTATGGAATCCATCCTAATCCAATGATAAGTGACAGAGTGACACACCACCTCTTGGCTGAATCCTTGTGGATTAAGGGGCGTGGCGCCACATAAGTAAGGTGGGGAAGATGTTGGCCATTGGATCTTACCTCTGATTCAACGATCGAATCCAGATTAGATCGCGATGGAATGGGTGTTGTCTGATCATATCCAAAAGGCTCAGACCGCGATATCTAGCTATCCCATATTTGACCGCGGACAAGGGATTCCAGTGGGAATCAATTAGCCATTGGAAATATAATTAAAAATCAATTTAAATTAATTAATTAAATCTAATCAATTCAAAGTAATCACTTTGACCAAATGGATTCCAAAAATAACCAAAAATTCACCGCTAATTAATTTGGGTGCTAGGGATTTAAATATGCGATTGTAATTTTAATTGGAGGTCAATTTAATTTTCCTATATTTCTAAATACTTAAATTGAATAAAATATTTAATTAATTCATATAATCTCTAAATCAAATCAAAACTTTAGAGTTTTCTTCTAATGATATTTAAAGACTAATGGGAAAGATTTTAGATTAATTAAACTAGTTTAGACTTAAGTAACAACATGGGGTTGTTACAGTAAGCTATTTAGCTCCGTTGAGTTTCCAGAACATTCCTTGGGTCAAGGCCAACCCAAGGAATCCAAGAACCCCATCAAAGGTGGTCTATATTGGTCGGGGCCTTACTCAGACTCAAGCCCTCTACACCACTGTAGAGGCCTGAGTTTATTGAGCTACAATTGAGCTCACTCAAGTTTAATTGAGCTCAATAATCATTATAATATCCACGAAAATAAGCAACAAGCGTATAAACGAAGCGAATTACAAAATAAATCAAAGGGGAATGAAGGTACCTCGATTGCAGACTCGTCGAGCTTCTGATGGCAGGAACTATGCAATTCCAATCACATATTAGCTTTAACCTGACCCTTAAGCTCCTACTACTACCATTCGAAGGTTGTTGGGTGTTCACTAGAAGCAGCAGTCACCGGCCTAAACAGGTGTATTTGTCAGGGGTCGAGAGATGGAGTAGGGAAAGGCTGAAGGCTAGAAATTTATGAAAGGAATGAGTTAGATGTGAATGAAGACGGGGGGCTTCAATAGGGGATAAGGAAGGAGAGGTCGCTCAGGGGAAGGATAGCTGTGTGAATGGCCCCCTGCACGCGATCGTGTGCACGTGGCTGGAGAAAAAGATAGAAGCACAGTGCTCCAATAGATCACATCCATTGGATGGATTAGGCGGTTCCTATTCTATCTGACATGATTTGATAAACCAGGTGTAATGCTAGCCATTGGATTTGGGTCTAGATCATGCGGCTAAGATCAGATCAGATCGTGCGAATAATTCATGTTGTTTGATCCATGTAGTGAAACAACGGAATGGCCCATATGTAACATAATGGTTGTTCTGTATTCGTGATCGCACAACGAATCCTCTGCGGAAGAAAATTTGACGGTTAAGCCATTGGAAAAAAGAAATTTAAATTATTTAATTATAATTAATATTAGTTATTAAATATGTAATAATCAATATATTTTGACCAAATAAGCTCCAAAAATTCTCAAATTTTAACTCTTAATTAATTTGAGTGTAAGGAACTCAAAAATACAATCAAATTTTTGATTGAAGATTAAAATAATTTTCTTATATTTTTTCTAATCGCTTAAATAGAATAAAATATTTGTTTTATTCTATTGACTTTCAATTTGACCAAAAACTTCAGGATATCATTCTAATGTTAATTAGGGTGAAATTGTAGTATTTTTAGCTTTAATTAGACTATTAAACTAGGTAACAACGTATGGTTGTTATATGGATTTGCATACACAATCACACTGAGAAAAAATAAACTTAGAATTAGTATAATATTGTAAACATAAGATAAAAACATTATAAAATCTCCTACACAAATTTTCATTTTTATTGAAGTTTTTGTACTTATATGAAGATTTTATAGTACAAATAGCTTGTAAAATTTTCTAAGAGATTATTCCCTTATATAAAGGAACATACATGCCTTTTTTGAATTTTAGAGTGATTTTGAATATTTTATAGGCATAGTTAAGGTATGATATCTTATAATAATTTGTTAACTATTTTAATGAAATTAAGTGAAATATTTTTCATCTAAAAAGGTTTAATAAAGAAATTATCATATGTGATTAAATATAGTTACATTAAGCTAAGTCGAAGTATTGAGTTATTTAGTTAATATGTCGATTTAAGCAAAATAAAATTATTGAAAAACAAAATAAAATAAGCTAAATTTAAGATTAGTCTTATAAACTTTATTTGATATTACAATGATTTTTATGAGTAAAATAAATAAATAAATAGTACTTTATTTGTCTTTAAAAATAAATATATACTTATGTAATTTTACATAATTTAATTATTATAAACATTTATTAAAATTTATAAAGAATAAAAATAAGAACTAATAAATAGTTAGTTAATTAAATTTTTATTTAGATAATTAACTAATTAAATGTTAACTTAAGAATACAAATGAATATTAATTAAAAAAATTGATTAAAATAAAATATTTATAATGTCTTATTATAATAGTTAGTCACATTACTTAAAATTGTTTTTAAATTTAACTTGTGTTTTAAGGAAATAATTATTAAATTATTAAAAATAAATTATTTAATAAAAGTTAATTAAATAATTAATAAAATGATTATGTTATTTGATTATTAATTAATTAATATAATTTCTTATGTAGTTAATGAATTATTCATCTTAATTATGAGTTTACAATTTTGGTTTCTTAATTAAAATCAATAATATTTTTTATTAAACTAATAATTAAAATTATATTATTCTAATTATGGCAATCATATTAATTGATCTTAATAAATAATCAAAATTATGATTATTAACTATGTTCATTTTTTATTATATTAATATTAATTAATTACTTACTCTAACTAAAACATTAGTAATCTCAATTTTATTATATTAATTTATTAATCACATGAATTTTTAGGGTCCATTATTTAAGTTAACTAATTAATATTACTAATTATTTATTCTATTTTAATGATTACTTTAAAATATTTTTCGAATGAATAAATATATTAATCCAGTGATTATTTTATGTCAATTTTGTTAAATAAAATATGTAATGATATTAAATAATGCATAAGGTTAATTAGCTATGCTAATTAATAATGTTAACAATATCAGTGAATATTATGCAAGTAAGCAAGTTTATAATTTATCTTAATTATTATGACATTACAATAATAACTACTTAATTCATTATAAAATAATAAATTAAAAAATAATAAAAAAATAATCTATTTATTTTTTAAATTAAGGTTAATTTGATAAAGTTAGAGTTAGAATTATTCATTTAAAATTTAAGTTTAAGTTGAAAATCTAAATTGAAAAAAAAAAATTAAAATAAGAAATTTAAATCAATTCAATTATAAAAAACAAATTTTGAAGAAAATTGATATACTTACTATATTAGTATATATCAAAATATAAAGATATGTGTGTTAATCCAATATATTGGTTGAATAAATTCATTCAAGTTTGAGTACGATTTTGAATCATTTTGAGAAGAGTAAAATAAGATTTAAATAGTTTCTCAAATTATTCCTTGGTGGCTTTCTGTATTATGGCTTGCCATTTAATCTTTTCAGTTCTCTCCCCGCAAAAAAAAAAAAAAAATCTTGTTTCAGCACTTATGACCTCGTCCCTAACCCTAATCTCTGCGGATCGAAGAAGATAACCTTTGCTGCTGGGCGATGGACTACAAGCTCGGTGATGAAGTGGAGGTGTGCTCCAAAGACGAGGGGTTCCGCGGTGCGTGGTACGAAGCCAAGATTGTCCGTTCCATGCCAAGGCTCAACCGTTACACCGTTCTTTACGACTCAATATTTGAGGAAATCGACGGGTCCAAGAATCTTCAAGAAACCGTGGATGCATCTCACATTCGCCCTCGTCCGCTTACTTCCTGGGATGACGCATTTGCCATCGAACAGCCTATCGACGCTTTCTTCAACGATGGATGGTGGGAAGGCGTTGTCTCTGGATTGGCCGGTAGCAGCAGGAGGAGAAAGTATAAAGTCAGCTTCCCCCTTTTTGGTGGCGATCCGATGGAGTTTCCGCCATCAGAGCTTAGGGCTCACGTTGATTGGGTCCATGGGGAATGGGTCACTCCACAAAAGCAGGTATTTGGCGTGAAATCGAATCCTTTCAAGCCACTCAACTTGAAATGATTTGATTTCGAGTCAGAGCTAAACTCGAAAATTTTTGAGTTTAAGTTATGTCTGACTTAATCAAATTCGACTTGGCCAGTCGTAAGTGAATCCGTGTTTTAAACATCTCTTATACAAAAGTTAATGTTCTTAATACTTGAGTGGCATTCATGTGCATTTGTATCCAAATCTACCTGTTAAATTCAAAATCTTGCAAAAAACTTATTAGCAGTTGGTTTGATAGGAGTCTAGGTATCTTATTGATAGATTTATGATCACATCTATCTATTTTAGTATTGGAGCCTCGTGCATATATTTGTCGTTGTTATGTGCTTTAACCTTTTGTTTGTTGTTGTTACGTGGATTCAGGACGTGTTAGAAAAGACGTTTGAAAGCGGGACATCTGTGGAAGTTAAAAGTGATGATGAAGGTTTTCGTGGAGCCTGGTTTACTGCAATAATTGTCAAGCCCATTGGGAATAAATTCCTTGTGGAGTACAAAGATTTGACTACCGACGATGAGGCCCAACTTCTAAAAGAAATTGTTGACTACATGCAAATCAGGCCTGCACCCCCTGGCTTATCAGCTCCCGGAAAATTCATGTTTCTTGAAGAAGTTGACGCTTACTATAATGATGGATGGTGGGTTGGAGTTATTTCAAAAGTTATTGAAAGTTCAAAGTACATTGTTTATTTCAGGACTTGGGGGCAAGAGATAGAATTTGGGCATGAAGAACTGAGGCCTCATCGTGATTGGATCAGCGGAAGATGGGTTCAAGCTTCACAGGTTTTATCCTTTGTTTCTTTTCCCTTATTGAAGCAATGACTGATCAACTGAATTTTTCTAAGATTTATTCTGGTGCTACTGCTTAAAATAGAATGAATGGATCATTGGCTTTGGATAATAAGAGAATGGAATGCTTGCATTACATTTTAAAAAATATTTAAGAAGTTAAAGAATTGATACAATTATGGCTTCCAACAAAAGCTTAGTATTTGAAAACCTATTAATTATTCAGCCTTGCTACTTGTTGGTGCAAACGAATGAGATTTAAAAGTATTTTCAGGCCAAACTGCATAACTTATTCTAAGTGCTTTTGGAATTTCAAAATTAATTTTGGTGATGGCCTAAGAAAGTTCTCAAGTTCATTTGCATAAGCAAACACATTAGAATAACCATGATGTAATGGATGACTGTCTAGGGAGATGAGAGGATTGTCTCTTTGGATTTCCTTGTGGAATGAGTGAATGATAAATCAGTGAATGATCGCAAAAAATAAAATGCACAATCATAAATTATGGAATGATTTGGATGGGAACATAATGAACAAATGAAGAAAAGAAAACACCCAAGCATAAGCAAACATATTTATGTGGTTTGGTGATGGTTTTTATATCCCTACGGGCAACACTAGAAAATAGTTTTTTATTAAGAAAATGGTGGAAGATGAAGCTTACAATAGAGAAATATCCCATAGGAGCAATAAGATTAGGTCCTTATGAAATGCTCAAATCTCTTATTTTAGTAGTTTGATCACATTCTAATAACTATAGGGCAACATAAATATAAATTTCTTTCTAGATCCCACCCAAAATTTGACAAAAATTTGCTTCAAAAATGCATATATGAACAAGTTGGTGTGTTAGCGAAGCCATCACAAAGTTAATGATTTTCCATTAAATTGAGACAAACAAATTCTTTGGGTCTTTGGAAATATATAGAGTTAGTGTAATTTTTAGGGAATCACGGAGTTTGTGGTGTGACACTAACTTTATTATCACATAGCTGATCCTGAATTAGGTATTAACTCATGTTACCAAGAGATCAGCCTATGAGGAACCAACCCATGGAGGACTGTGAGTCTTTATTGTGAGTTTTCAAGTGATACTTGGAAGATTAAGAAACTCGAGATTGGATAGAAGCCCGATCACTTGGCCATTGACACTTGTTGAATAGGAAGAGAAAGAAGAGCCCAAAGATGAAGTTGTCGAGTCATTTGGAACTTAACCGCGCTCGAGTTGCTATAGCTTGGGAGATTAGCCGGGAGAATTGTCAGTGAATCACTCGGACACCAAAAACGAACTTGTACTATGGAAGGAGGAAGCGGCTAAGAACCAGGCAAGGACAAGGTTGCTATGCATCGTCTATAGAGCCACATGGCATGAGTTGTTAGGCCTCACATTATTCCCCTGCTCATTAATGGCACCAACTTATTTGCTGCTTTGCTGCTAAGTATCATTAATGAATTTCTTTTCCCTTTTTATCTTTTGTTATTATGTAAGCCTATAAAAGCCAACATTTTTATTAGAAACTATTAGTTGGATATTGATGCTGAGCTTTACTCTTAGTATTTGATTTAATAGTTATAAAATTATTTGCTTTTTCCATTTTATTTCCCTTGTCTTAAATTCTTTTCTTTGTACTCAAGAAACTTACGCTGTTGTTTGTTTTGGTCCAGATGGTTAATCCATAGATGAATTCCTTTGGCTTAAGGATATATTAGGTATTAATTTAGTTTCAGTGCCAAGATTCTGTGCAAACCAGAGGAAGATAACCTTATGCAAGGTATTGATATGCTGAGGCTATGAAGCTCAAGGAGAAAATCCTATTTCAATTGAAGAACCTTCAAGAAGGAGAGGCAGAGAAGATGTTCCATGGGTGACAACAAGTGGAAGTGAGTATTGTTGAAGTGACTTTCACAATACTTGACAAGTAAATGAGAGAGCATATAGATAATTTGATGAAGAAGATGATGGAAATGCAAATGCAGCTAGTGATAAAGATGAGTATGTCTCGGTCTAGCAGTCTAGCGAAAGCGGTACATCATGGTGTTGTGAGAGTCTTAGGATGAGGATCAGAGAAAACCGAGTGCAATAGAGCAAAGTCAAGTGATAAAAGCTGTAGATGTCAAGAAGAATTCAAAGGGAAGTCTACTGAAGTCAAGGCAATGATTGAGTTGTTGTGTTATGATGGCACTCCTAGTGCTAAGAAGGTTGACTCATGGCTAGAGCAAATGAAGGCTAACTTTGAGCTTTTTGAATATAGCAGTTAGGAACACCTCAACTTTATCAACCTCAAGCTCACTCAGCATGCGCTAACCTAGTGGAATACTTGAACTAAGCCGAGTATAAAAAGGCCTAATGAAATAAGTTTAAGAAACTCTTTTAGAAATAATTTTACCATTAGGGGTGTGAAGATGAGAGATTGAAACTATCTTATGATCTTGGACAAAGGAGAGATCTGTCAATGCAAGAATATAGCACTTAGTTTTGCTGACAAGCGCTCCAGATGGGAGTGTCACCTGATGATAAAACCATTTGAATAAGTATAAGATGGGCTACAGCTGCTGTGGGAGTGTCACCTGATGATAACACTTGTGTTTTATTTTCATGATTATCTATGATTAGAGCATGGCTTGATGAGTGCCTTCATTATGGTAATTAAGAAATATAGTCAGATAAGGCAGTATGCTTAGAAAATTCTAGAGAAGTGTCACTCAAGAAGTAACAAGGGGAAGAACTCTTGGAAGCCTTAGAAGACATAGGAGGTGAGTTGGGGCACAGAGAGTCATCGTCAGACCTAAAATTGTGTGTCTGTGTGAATACACAAGTGCACATGGTCTGAAGTAATATATGAATTGTTAAGTTTTGAGATTTTATCATCTTTTGAGAAATGTGTATGTTAGTTACCAATTACTTCCTCTTTTCGATAATGTTTGAACTATCAAATTTTTGTGAGGATTATTGAGCTAGATTAAACTAGGTTATGCTAAAAGGTTTTGTTGATCAGTTGTACTGTGATGGAGAGAATTAGATTTTTGAACATACAGTTTGTAGTAATCTTGTGCATGAGATCTTTTCAATTTACATGTTTTGCCATTGTTCTCTTATTATTATCATTTTATTTATTAAGGGGCTACTGTTGTCACTTTAACGTTTCTTGTAGTTTTTCCCTATCTAGTTATATATGGAACTCACTAGGGTTCTCTTTAAGCATTTAGATAATTTTGTGATCAATTTAGTGATAAAAATTATTCTTACGTCCAAGTAAAAATATTTACAAGTTAATTGGTGATCACAAAATTATGATCCGTTCACAGCTCACACGCATCCACTTCTAACTTAGCCAAGGAAGCGAGCAAATAATGAGTTTATGTCACATCACTCACGGCTTAAAACGCTTTGAGCTTTCTCGCTTAAATCACAAGTGAGCAGTGGAGCTTAGTAAATCGGTTAATCTTGGCTCACATGCATCTAATTCTCGACTTTAATATAAAGATGAGCAATGAAGCATATGTGAAGTTATGTCACCTCGTCTAATTCTTGAAACATGCCCAACTCCCTGTATTTAAGTTTAGAATTGAGTACAAAGTTCAGAGAGTTTTTTAGATTATTCTTCACAGCTCAGATGCGTCTAATATTTGATTTCAAGCAATTGCATGAGCAGCGAAGCTCAGCAAACTTATGTCACTTCGTTCACGGCTTACATGCTTTTAGTGGATTTGTTTTAAATCAGAGATGAGCATTTAGCTCAGTGAAGGTTTTACAACAAAATCCATTTTTTAAAAATTTTCTAGTTATTTTCCTTATTTTCAAACATATAAATAAATTCAGCACAAAACTCGTATACTATTTCATTAAATTGAGAAATTGATTATATGCACAAGGATTACATACATCTCATAGTTCTCAACATAATTCTCTAAAAGAAGGTTTCAGTCTGCCATTACAAGAGATACAAAAAGGAAAATACAGGAACAACACATGAAACTTTTTGCGTTCTTACAACATAGAAAAATAGAAATCTAGGGTTATAAATACGATACGCAAGAACAATTTTTCAAACGTTTTCTTCATATTCTCTCCTCCTAGCTCCTTGTTCTTCTTCTTTGGTACTGTACTTCTCTTCTTCTTTTTGGCTTGTAGCTTTTCTCTTCAGGAACTCTTTAGAATGTTCTGTGGTGGCTAGGGTTTTTATCTCCTTAGGGGTCCAAAAGATTTACCTTGTTTTTCATAGGTTCCCTTAAATATAAATCTCCTTGTTTAGCCCAGGGGCTTACTTAGATTTTAATTCCCCCTTTTCTTTAATTAATTTTTCCTCTTAATCATTTTTGGAAGCTGAAGTTTTTAATTGCTAATTCTCTGAATATTTCTTTTTATTCTGCTTTGAGAGTTGAGTGGGTTTACTTTTCTCTTAAATCAATCTTGGGTGCTGAAGAGATTAGTACATTAAGTTCCTTGAACTCCCAACCATTCAACTTTACTGTGCTTTCTAGACGACAGACGCCTTAGCGCCAAGACTTTGGTTCTCAATTAATGTTGTGCTTTTAGATTTCCTGGATATGCGCTGCAACGCATTGTGGCGCTTGACTCTCGATGATTTGGCTTTGCGGCGCACTAAGG